>OX596022.1:29507410-30116740 GCA_951394055.1 Villa cingulata | reverse complement strand
ATGACATATATGTTTTTCTTATATCCATTTGAAAGGTTTTTTTGTCCTCTTTCCAATGATATCACATTTATGTACAGAAATTACATAAATAAAAACAATAAATCCACAAATATACAAAAAAATGTATGAAAATGCATGAAAAATGTGTATTTTTTAAGGGTAGTTTGTGTCCTTAAGATGAATTTGCGCCAATAGAGGCATATACCACGTTAAAGAGGACATTCCAAAGTATCATTATCGGAAGGTCTCGTTTCAAAATCTGGCGGCACCAATTCGGAAATTCAACCGTACAAAAATTTTTTTTATTTAAAATTATATTTAAAATGATACAACAATAAAACGAAAAATTATATTTTTTATAAATAATTTTCCTCACTAAAACAAAAAAAAAAAAAAAAAAAAAATTAATGCTGATGATGGCTGTTAAAATTCACATAATTTAGTTGTGTGTAGTAGCATAAGTATTTAAGTAAATAATGATAAGAAATTTCAAATTCAATCTATAAACATGTAGGTTTTTGTGTTGTACATATTTAACTGTATAGAAGAATGTAAGAATTGGTTCTCTAGTGATAATAGCAGTAGAAGTAGTATGTGTATATATGTATTTGTTATCTGAATTTCTGCTTGCTTTTTTTTTCTTCAATTTTTTTTTTTATTTTTTCCCAATTATTATTCTTTATTTAATGCATTTTTCTGGATTGGATTTGTTTATTTTCTGTTTATTTTTTTTTTATAATTTTTTATAATTTTTTACTTTTTTTTTCTTGTAATTTTTTACACTAGATATTTTTTTGTTTTTTGTTTTAAGAGCGCTCTTACCTCTAGTATCCACAAGTAATTAAATAATCTCCAAGTTTTTCAACAATGGATGCTGCTTGCTGTGGCTGTACAGGATCTTCATAGATTGAAACTATAACAGCTATAAAAAAATTTTTTTTTAAATACAAAGACAATTTAATAAAAATAAACAACAAAAGGAAAAATCAAAGTAGAAAGAAGAATTAGAAATGTTAGAGAATGTTAGAATTAGAATTGAAAACCAGAAATTCGATACGAGATCTTGTACGAGTCTCAAACGATCGGTCGATTAATCGATCTGTCAAATTTTATTAAAGCAATAATAATAAATCTTGCAATTAATATGAAATTTGGTATTCGAGACACTCAAGAGTACGATAGATGATGAAGAGGCAATTTAAGAAAATTGAAAAATTTTTCGGATGCAAAATGCAATGAAGATTTAATTACAGTTCTAAGCTACAGTTTATTGTAGATTTCGAACCATAAATGTTGTTAAAAGAGAAGAAAACTCAATTATTGCATGATAGAGCTTAGACTGAACTCTTTCTCTCCCATAAGTTGATATTCATCATTCAGAATTGAATGAACTTTGGGCATGAATGAAATTTAGAAATTATTTATCTTATTTTTTAGATGGACACCGAAATTTAAACTCGAAACTTTGTAGACCAGCAGTTCGTTGCTACCACCAACACTGAAATTGAAAATAAAATCATTCATGTCCCATTTATAATAAATTTGACATTAAATTGTCTAAGAGATTTGTGCTCAATCCTCTCGCATCGGACTCTAGTATCATTGTAAAGGTTCAAGTCCAATGAATGCGAGAGTGCGATACGAGATCTCGTACGAATTGTAAAAACTTTTTCAATATAACAGGACTGCATGAGGTTATTATGTCCAACGGAACACGATACAAGAATGAGTGACGGATTGTTTTTAAAAAATTGAAAACTTTTCGGATCGTGAACTGCTCGGTGTGATAGCAAAAAATGAGTTAAAAAAAAACTGACTGAAAATTAAAAAAAAAATATATATCTCTTTCGTACTCTTATTCGTCGTCTCGCAGACTATTGGACACGACAACATTCCGATTCTCGTATCCGTCTCGTATCGCAGTTTCACAATCATTGGACTTGAGCCTTAATTCGATAATGAATGAAAATGTTACAAGATATTTCATATAATACATACATAATGTAAGAGAAAAAATAAATTGTTTGTTTTTTACCTTGTTGTGTTTTCATACAATGTACACCATTTCGTCCCAATTTGGCACGTATAACACGTTCCGTTCCCGATAAATAAATATATCTTTGGCCGGCCAATGTTACGCCACCGCTAGTTAATAATTCTTGTTTATCAAAACCTTGCACCAATTTAGCAAGTTCTTCTTTGGTAACCTAAAAATGAAAAAATGAAAAAAAAATGATAACACAAAATAAAACATTAGAAAAATGTATGTATGTACTTTGATAATGTTTAAATGTTTATTTTACTAATTTTTCTGCTGTTACATTACTAAATATTTAACATGGATTCTGATATTACATTTATGATTTTTTTATTTTTTTATTTTTTAATAATTTGACCTCAAAAATTTCCCATTTGGTATGTACACGATACGGACAAGTAAATTAAATTTGAGGAAAAGAATTCTGTTGACATTTTAATGATTTTGAAATTTACATAATGTACAATAATATACGTATGCTACAATCATGTTATATGTTATGTACGTACACATATGTAGGTTACAGATATATTGAAAATAAATTTTCAAATAAAAAAAATTTTTCCATTTTATCATTCATTCATTCACTAGTTTTCGTATTTACATTTTTTTTTTATTTTTTCGTTTCAAATTTTTTTTTTTCTTTTTAAAATGTTGATTTGTTTGTTTTGTCTTTGAATCAAAAAACCTACGCATAGAATTTTTTTATTTTTATTTATAAACTCAAGACCAAAGTCTAATGTGTTAATGATGAAAAATATGAAAATGAAAATGAAGGAAGATGTAAGAAATTTTAAGATTTTTAAAAATAAAATGTTTACCATACAAAAATATTTTACTTGTATAATCGTACAGATGATTTGCATACTTCTATGTTAAAAACGCATGCATGTGTATATAATGTATGCCACATAAGGCCGCGCCGCGCGCAGACTAAGAACGTAGCGTTACGCCCGTATAAGTTCAAACTACGCTACGCTTGCTGTATGCGCAACATAATATGAAATAATTGACTTGAATTTTACGCTCTGAAATTTACGTTACGCTACGCTATTAGGCCGCGCGCAGACTAAAAGCTTAACTCAGTTAATCACTTACGCTACGCTTGCTGTATGCGCAACATAATATGAAACAATTGATTTGACTTTTACGCTCGGAAAAACACGCTACGCTACGCTCTTAGTCTACGTGCGGCCTAATATGTGTATTAGGTAGATCTAGATGCATACATAAATGAGTGACTGTTATTTTGAAAGTAAATTATTTTTGCAATTTTAAAACCCACACTGCCCAAACCCAATCCAAAAAAAAAAAAAAAAAAAAATAGAGAAAGTATTGAAATCTTTTCTCGACTTTTGGAAACATACAATCAACATTTAAATAATCAAAAAATTTTCATTTTTATTTTACCAAGACGATCAACTCAGTCAGTACAACATAAACGAAAATTTTAAGATTATCTGATGTGGACGTGTAACAAAACACACTAAAATTATAAATGAATAACAAGTAGCACTGATAGAGAATTAAATTCCCAAAATAAACAATATTGCAAACAAACTTAAAGGCTTAAAGGGAAACAGAAGACACTGTAACATGAGAAGCAAATCTTAAACAAGAACAAAATACTCAATGCATCGGATAGGTAGGTGAATAGGAATAAGCATAGGGAGGTTTTGTATCTCCCGCAGAAACAGATCTAGACACAATTACACATAAGATAAGGAAACTTCAAAATAAAAATTGACTTGAGAGAAATAAATTTTGACGACGAGACAAACCAAGATAGAACCACGTGGCGCATGAACATGAGGCAAACAAAAACCTTAAATTAAAGTCCGACGGAAAGAAAAAAAGGACATCATCTAACAACATGTTAATAATTGAATATTAAATTAAAAATATTTTTCCTCAAAAAAGAAAGAGAAATTTAACTAATAAAAGAAAAATTAACTTGGGTTATTTTCAAAATTACCCATTCCATTCATGTGATAAATATATTCATTTTATAAATTGATATTAAAAATTTCATAAAACATCATCTTCGTCATGATCATGATCATCATCATCATTTTTATACATAATTTGATATCTTGCCAAGAAAATTCTTTTACATAACAAAAAAATTAAATAAAATATTTTCCACTCTAAGAAAACTATTGACCAAAATAAAACGATACAAAACAAAATTTTTTTTTTTAAATTTTTGTTTTCAAAAATTTAAAATGTATTTTTGTTTGTTTTCTAATTATTTCTATTTTTTTTTTCTATTTGGCATAGAAGAAAAAAAATCTCCATTTTTAAATACAAAATACACTACTACAGACTACATAAATATAGAAATATTTTTTTTTGAAAGAATTTCATTTTATTTATTTACGTCGTTGTAAAGTTATTTTTATTTCTGTATTCTTATGCAATATAATAAAAAAAAGAATAAATTTAGCAATTCTGAGCACCTGGATTGATTGGATTATCTTCACCATATTGTACCTATGGAAATCAATGATTTCATGCGATTTTTGTTTGATTTTTGTTTTGTAAGTTGAGCTGAATTGATTTTGAGTGCGCATAATATTGCATCAAGAAAAAATTGTACATTCCAGATGGAGAAAATCATTGCAATAAATAAACGAAGATCTTCTCTTCCCATGGAAAATTCGTATTCCAAATTTAACTGCCGTCCCATCAAAATCAGATCATCATCACTCATTTGTCGTTAGATTTCCTACAAATTGAAAATTATGAAATGTGCATTTGTGCATTACACGCAATGGGATCGTTCGAAATCTGATGCAATGCGTTAGATCGGCCTAACCTCACAAATTTAAATTTATCGGTGACGTTGTTACTATTACCTTATCACTATAGGGCTGAGTATTGAGAAAGTTGATTTTAATTTGAAAAATGCTATCCCAAAGGATCCAAAGGTCCAAAGTGTTGGATGAGATGTGAAATTCGATAAGTATACATCATGATGGAATTACAATAAACGTATTTCATTTTTTTTTTCTAGTTCTAATACTGTACTCGATTTCCAAACCAAAGTACTAATAATGCAATTACATATTATACAACTGTTGCTCCAACTGAAAAAAAAAATTTATGATGACTTTACAAACACGATAACAAATAACAACATTAAGGTACACCTATCTACCTAGCTAGCTACCTACCTACAATAAAGTACTAATTAGTTTTTGAGAAATTAATTATTGTTTGATTGTGTAATTTACTTGTTGCTTGCTAACAAGCAAATCACCTTAAAAACTATCGTCTTATTAGCATGTTAATATATCTGTATTTTGTATTGCTATTTGCACTTACCGAGCCATCAAAGGAATTATAAAATGAAAATAAAACGCTTACGACACATAAAAAAAAATGAAACAATTTTTTTTTTCTTTTTTTTTTCTAATGGAGACAAACATTTTTAAGTTTTTATTTTTATATATGTATGTATGTTACGATTTTGTAAATCTTGTAAAAATGATGAACAAGAGAAGCATTTTCATCATCATTCATATTCCAGGGAATTCGAATATATGTATACTATTACATACGATTGTAGGAAGGAGAATGTGTATGTTGTATTTTTGTATAATTAGAATACGATCACTTTAGAAAAATAAAATAATAATTATTATAGTCTGAAAATTTCTAAATTTTCATATTTTTATTTTCATGTTTTTTTGATATCATATCTGATTTCTTGGAATTGAAAATCCATGTACATGTAGTCGTAGTGTAAGCATGTACATACATATAAATGTATGCATGTATTTTGATGTTCTCAATAAATTTTCTTAACTCGAAATTTTGACCTACTTAAAAATATCTCTATATATACATATACATATATATATATATTTATACAATTTAATGTAAGAAGACACAGACATTTTTATATGATGAAAGTGTTCAATATGTACATATATATCCTCCATTCACTTTATATTATTGCTACCACGAAAACGAATGAGTGTTTCATATATTCCCAATAAAATCTACAATTATTACAATAACACACTACTACATAATATCAAATGAAGAGAATAATAATATGTATGATATTTATAATGAACTTATAATTTCATCTCATCATCATCATCATAATATAGATCGCATGTACATTACTTCTAGTGTAGATGATTCTTATATCTTTTTGAATGCTAAAAATATCATAAGCAAGCAAAATAAAAATTAAAAATAAATACATAATAAGAATAATAAAATGAAAATAAAATAGAAAATTATATATGTTCATATTTGACGACTATTCGCCAATTATTTTATGTACGTATACATTTTTACAGTTGTATATTGTATGGTATGAATATGTACACTCTTTGACACATGATTGTGAACATCTGTTGTTGTTTTTTTTACTTCTCGCTTTCGCATTTAAATCCTTCTTGGGAGCACAGTGCCACAGAAGTGATTCAAAGACTTATTACTATCATTTATGTGCATCTACAGTTTAATGTGAATTGCGTAGGTAGGTAGAGAAGCAAGCTGAGAAGCAATCAAGAGAAGGTAGAGAAGCAAGCAAGAGAACTGGTAGGTAGAGAAGTAAGCTGATTTAAATGATTAGACTTAAGGGATTTATGTCCGATTTCTTCACTTCCAATTATTATCTTCTCGCTAACTTTAGTGGAAAGATAGCAAAGAGATTTGCATTTCTTCACCTCTGATTAGTACTTAGCTGCCACCTAACTTTAGTGAGAGAATGAAGTTCTGATTATTTATTTAGTTTAGGTGTAACCTAACTCGATACTGCCGCCGAACAGTTGTCTAATTGGAATATGTAGTTACATTCAAATAATTAAGCTTCATCACATGAAATTTTACATTGAAAATTTCGAATATCAGTTCAAAACTTTCGATTTTAGCTTTGTAGCTAGTTAGAGAGAAGATTGTGTGAAGAAAACCAAACTCCTTGCTTGGTGTTACTAGCCTAAACTTAGGTGGCACCCAGCTAATAAGGAGTCTGAAGAAATCGGCCATTAGACTTATCTATTTTAGGATACTTTATGTACACGCTGTAAAAATTTTGTGTATAAAGTGTTAAAATGAAAAAAACAAATTGTTTAGGAAATTGTTTCAGGAACATATTTTACTTTGTTATTGAAACATGTCAATATGGTTAGTGGCAAAGCATTGGGACTATGAAAAATTAAGGTTTTTTGAGATTCTATACACAAAACCTATCAGGTTGCTTGGAAAAAGAGTTAAGGAATGCTGATTCGAGTCTACATACTTGCTGACGACAAGTAACATAAACTATTCGATCCTTCCAAGAATAGATCAGTCTAAGCTGAATGAATTTATTTTTCTACGACAATCCAAGTTAAATTGCAGATGCATTTATGATAGTATGTAATAAGTCTTGGAATTACTTTGGTGAAAGCTTTAGCTCTAACTACAGAGCAAAACAGTAGAAGTGTTTGAAAAATTCATATATTTTTTTCTTTTTAAAATGAAAAATTATGATGAATACCACAATAGGAAAACAGTAACATAAGCAGAGCTAAAGAGGGACGATCTCAAATTTAACAATCTAACAGCAAACTAGATAAAATATTCTGGTTCATAATTATGTGTCGCGGAGTATACATATATGTATGTTTTTATTTATGTACAATATGTACTCGTACACATGTAAATATGCTATACGTATATACATGCAATACAATCATACATAGAAAGAAAAATTGAAATTCAGGTCAAGATTAGCTTGGACCGCAGGTTTTTCCTTTTTTGAACAATTATTCACGTACATTATAATGATGTACGTATATGTTCATGTACATAAATGCATACATATGTATATACGATATATACAGTACATCCATACGGTATGTACATAAATAGCACATAATATCTAAAATAAATTACTAACTTTTTATAAAAAAAAAAAGAAAGAAAATTAATAAAATGATAATGTATTAATTTGATTTTTATTTTATAATTTTTTTAAATGACATCTACTACATACTTGCATGTATGTGTGCACACACACATACTAAAGTATGCATATTGAGAATTATTGTTTTTTAAAAACAAACAGACCAGATATAGAAGAAATAATAAAATTATAATTTTTTCTTTTCTAGTCTGTATATTTTCAGACATTTTAGTAAATGAGTGCCAATATTTGTATGTATATGTATGTAGAATGAAAAAGTTTTCATATTGGAAACAAAAATTCTCTAAATGAACTTGCGAAATGAATAAAAAATTAAAAAAAAAAATTGGAATTTATTTTTATATTAATTTAATTTTTTTTTTTAATTTTATAAATTTTATTTTATGACGGCTATTATAGAAATTTTTTTACGTACACACACCACGAGTATAAAATGCATTATGAATGTGTAATATGAATCTCTAATCATTATGAAATCGATATGAATTTCAAATAAATAAAATACTAATAATTTATGTACTATAAAAAAAAATTAAAAATAATAAAAAATAAATTTAAGTGTAGAAGATTATGCAAAAGACAGACGACAACGACGATGACAAATACTCGTAAATATGGATAACTTTTATATGGATAAATATCCTTTCCGTATTACGTATATCACCAAATAGGCATGATATTTTTGTGTATTGCGATTTGTGATTCCATTATTTTTTCTTTATTATTGTTGGTGATTATGATAAATCCAAGCACACTGGACAGTACGTACTTAATACCACAAAAGGTTAATAAAAATAAAGTTTATGATAGCTTATTTTTAGAAAGAATGATTTATGAAAATATGAAATAAAATCTTTTTTATAGTTTTTATAACATTCAAATGATCGTCATTGACCGAAATCTAGAAATGACGAATGCATAAGGCACGCTAAACACAATCAAAGCAGACACGTATCTGTCGGCAGATGCAGAAAAATGTTGGTGTGTAAACAGAAAATCTGCTGCAGTCAATTTCAGAAACACATTCAAAGCAGATTATGCTGTCAGCTGTCAATTTGTCATACTTATACTTTTCTTTCATAGAGTAGAAAGATAAGCTTTTTCTCTTTACTCTATGTTTATTATTGCTTGCGTAATTAAACTTGTCATTTTTTCTACAGCATCCAGCAGATAAATTTGAACATTTTCTCAAACATGACAGCCATCAAATTTTCTGCTTGGACGTTTATGCCATCATTGTGTCAACATTCATCCACTAAACGATATGCTGATTACATCAAAATTCTGCTGTTTTCTTTGTATCAAAATTCTGCTGTTTTGATTAAAAATACAATGCACTAATGCCCATATAGATCTGCGATCAATTGCTTATTATTCATCATTTTCGAACTCTATCATCATGATTATCGTTAACTGACATTATTACATTTTGACATTTTAGAATTTGAATAAAAGCTTTTTATTTTTATCAAAAATTTCAAAATGAGAAATACATTGGCTGGGTTCCGTTAACTTTTAAGATCAAATTAAAATGATAGCAGCATGATGACAACGACGTTCATGAATTTTGTATAACCTTCCTAGACTGAAGTTAACTATACATATATATATATATGTACATACATAAGTATAAATTATATATTATCACAGACAAATACAGATATTTCATTGCATATATTCAAATATGTAACAAAATAAAATTCATATGGACCTATTGTTAGGTCCAGATTCGAGTCTTGGATATATTTAAATTCAAAATGTACGTTAATATTCGATTGTTCTTGCATTCGATAAAAGTTTTAAAATATGGTTCATAAAATTATATACGCATACATATAAACAATCTGATTTGAGTGTGTTTGGGTTTATTCGTATATTTACATAATAGAAAATATACGATTTATTTGTTGCAATTTGGCAGTATATATAATATCATAAACATTTATATATGTATATGATAATATTATTGCTGATGGCATGCTACCATAGTACATGTTGTCTTGCAGGTATCATTTAGTCCTATGTATGTATAAACACAGATAAGGATTATACCAATACTATACTTATGGGGTATATATAACAATAATATTGGACATTGAACCCTAGTAAATGTTTGCATTATATTAAATTTTGAAGGAATATGTATCGCTAGTTATTCTTTCATTTTTTTCCTTTTTTTGTGTGAAAAAAA
This sequence comes from Villa cingulata, assembly GCA_951394055.1. Lineage (NCBI taxonomy): Eukaryota > Metazoa > Arthropoda > Insecta > Diptera > Bombyliidae > Villa > Villa cingulata. Next base: position 30,106,582 of record OX596022.1, on the reverse strand, counting down.
ATATATACCTGCGCTGGTTTTTGTATACATTGTATATTTTGTATGCGTCACGTATATGTATAGATCACAGTAAGAATAGTACACCATAATGATTTATAATGATGCGTATGTGTATAACTAGTTGTATACATAAAATACCCTTTAATAAACATGTTTATTGTTTGTGATATAGTGTACCATACCAATGACCATACAGAAGGAAATATAAAAATTATCACTGCACAGCACAGGCCAGTGTAAATGCTTATAATGTTAGAGGTATTCACGAAATGTTGTAAGAGTGTAAAAAGTGTGAATACACACCAAAATCTTACACATTACACAATGTCGTGAACGAAAACTTTGTATTGAAATCAAGCAAATTAGGTCAGCTAAAATATTATAAAAATAATCGAATTATGTTAGCATTTAATGTCAGAATGGCATATACAATAGTAAGCAATAGTAATATACAATGGGTTTCAGCAGTGTAAATTTTTACAAGCAGTGTAAGTAAAAATTACATAGAACATGTTTACAATAGGTGTAGGATTGTACGAGTTTACACCGTTTACAATGATACAAGACCAAACCGTGAATACCCTTATTATTTGTCTGTTTTTAAAAAATAATATTCTAAATGTTCAAAAGTCAAAAATTGTTCAAAAATTATAACAAATCCTGAAATAATTTTTCTATCCATGTACAATAGTGAACATACTACATACACACTGCACATATAGATGTAATTGTGTGTCAAGATAGTGTGTGGCATAGCAAAAGCAACATCAAAAAGAAAAAAAATGATGAAAGAAATAAACCTGCGAAGTATTCGTATAGCAGCACCACAAATAATATACAATATATGTATGTATGAATTATATTCTCTGCGATAGCAGGTAGATTGAAATGTACAAAAACAAATTTACTCTGGCTATTGCAAATACGTTTGCGTATAATTCTTAAAGCACAGGCAAAGCAGACATTCGACACTACTACATATACTGTCAAAGGTTAAAATATGTGCGTTAATGCGTATGTAAATACACTGATAAATTCAATACAGTACCAAATTTATATTGTTTCCTGGTGAATGGGTGCTATGTATGTGCTATACGTGGCTATACGCTTTGTTAGTTGCACTGGTTGTACAAACTTATGAACATATGTATTAAATGTGTAAAAATGAATATGTATTGTACTACATATTAACATTCATTTAAAGTTTGTTTCAAGTTCAAAGTTTGGTATTATTTGAATATTATTTTTATGGATTCAAAACTAAACTAAATTGAAGCATTTTGATTTATGTAAAGTAGATGGGGACACACGATTTTTTCATTTTATATGATGACATATTTTTGGTTTCATTGGGACGTCTGTATATTTGTTTGTGATATTATATAAATAAATTCAGCATACGAGATTTGACGTAAAATACGACTTTCAGCATACCAACTTCCAAGTCTCGTCTCACGTGAGAGAAAATACGACTGTCAGCATAGGGGTGAATATCTAAGGGTAAAAACATATCAAGCAGGTTGCGGTTTCGGTTTAGGTGACTAATCAGCTGACTATTCACCTAACTATCACGTTGACAAAACATACGTTCTGACTTGGCAGCTGACTAACTCTAATTTTAACTACAAATTCGAAAAGTTTATTGTTAATCAAATTTAAAAAAAAAATAAAAGATGTTAAGTGATAGTGAAAGTGATGATAGTTCTATCGTTGTCAAATGGTGGATTATCATTAATAATGTGTGTCCAAGACAGTATGGTACGCATCCTATAAATAGGAATAGAAAAACCTATGGAGAATTCCATCACTTATATAATAAACTTAAATTATACCCTCAAAAATTTTATGAATATTTGAGAATGAGCCCAGATACATTTTCGTACATTTTAGAGTTGATAACACCCAAATTAAAAAAAAAATATCTAAATTTTCACAGGCTGCCGATTGAACCAGAGGAAAGACTTGTATTAACATTAAGGTAAACGAAAGAAAAAACTTGAATTTATAATACGAATTTATAAAAATATTTATTTAAATATATGTATGTACATATACCAAGCTAGAAGCACATCGAAACACGCTGTGATAATTGCTTCTAAATTTCTTCTTCATTCAAGGGAATTGCATACGTATGAATGTAATTTACATTATTTATATTATTATAATCATCATTACCGTGTATTGCAACTGAATTTGGACTTTGAATCTCAATATCTTCATATAATAAATCATACAAAGCTTTTTGTACGGTCATTCTGAAGTTTAATTTTTGACGAGGATTTAGTGATCTTACATGAGGAAGAAGCGAATTAAAAAATCCAATATCTTCGTCATTTTTGTCAGTATCAGTTTTTTGTTTTTTCATGTCTAACTTTTGTTGTTCAACCTTTAGGAGAGCTTGACCAATTGCTACATTTGGTGTCACTCGTCTTTTATATCCTCTGGAGGACAAACTCCTGTTTGTTTCTGCAGATAATGGTGTTGAGGGTAAATCTTCAGGTGATTCAGATTCATGTTGATTATTATTAGTACATGTTGGTGTTGAAATATCTAAAATGTCCTGACTGTTTTCTAAAAATGTGGATTTTCCGTCCATTAAATTTCCAGTACTATTTCTCGGAATAAATTGATTTTTTAAGAAAAGTAAATTTTCGAAATATGTCCAATGAGAATGCATTTCATCTGGAGCAGCGTCTCCTGATCTCACATTTTTAGTCTTTTCCCACTGTTTTTTAAATTCTTGCCTTAAATTTTTCCATGTCTTGCTGGCTTCTTTGGCTAAAAATTTAAAAATGTTTTTTTTTATTTATCGCAATAAAAATGTTTACTCGAGATATATATTTTGAATTGAAAAATTAATTTAATGTTGAATTTTATTTTCTTTCTTTTAGATATTTAGCTACAGGAAATTCTTTCAAAAGTCTTGCCTTTTCATTCAGAATAGGAGCATCAAGCGTAGCACAAATTGTTAAAGAAACATGTCTGATTATATGGAATACTTTTTACGCTATTCATATGCCTGCACCAACAGAACAAGATTTTAGAAGAATAGCAAAACACTTTTGGGAAATTTGGGGATTTCCAAATTGTATTGGTGCCCTTGACGGAAAACATATCCGAATAAAATGTCCCCCACACTCAGGATCATTGTATTATAATTACAAAAATTATTTTTCTATTGTTTTGCAAGGAGTAGCAGATGCTCACTACAGATTCATACTAATTGATGTCGGAGGATATGGAAAACAAAGTGATGGAGGAACATTTCGAAATTCAGAAATATTCCGTAGAATGCATACTAACAAACTAAATATTCCATCAGATGATTTTCTGCCGCAGTCAACAGAGAAAGTACCATTTGTATTTATTGCTGATGAAGCATATCCTTTAATGAGAAATCTTTTGAAGCCATATGCTCGAAAGACTTTAAATAAAGAGCGTGATATATTTAATACACGGTTGTCATGTTCAAGAAAAACTATTGAATGTGCATTTGGACTTGCTTTTTCTAAATGGAGAATTCTTTCGAAACCAATCGAAGTACTTCCTCAAACTGCTGACACTATTGTTAAAGCCATAACAATATTACACAATATTGTTATCGATAAAGAAGGTATAAATGGATTTTCTACATTTCCTCCCATTTCTTATCGTTCTATATCTACATCCAAAAATAGGCAAAATAATCATCCATCTATTGAATCAACAGAAGTACGAAATAAATTTCAAAAATTTTTTTGTTTCAAAAATAACTAAATTAGTATCATATATTATACACGCAAAGAAGAATTGTATACCTTATTAAAAATAAAACATTTTTAATTTACCTGGAATATTTAAATTTTTCTCTATTTCCTTCCACATCTTGTCCATTATATACCTGTTGCTATGGTCCTTATGGCTAGCATCCCAGATTGCTGGACGCTCGCAAACCAAATTAATTAATTTTTCTTTATCACATTTAACACTCATGATGTTAATAAATTATGGTTAAGTGCAGCTGACTATCTGACTGAAAAATCAAAATAATTTGAAGTCAGCTAAACTGACTAGTTAGCTGATTAGTAAGCAGTCTAGTCAGCTGCCGCGTTATGTGCTATCACATTCGTTCGTGAAGTTTTGTTTTGTTAGTCAGCTGATTAGTCACCTAAACCGAAACCGCGACCTGCTTGATATGTTTTTACCCTAATGTTTGCAATCTGTGATTTAAAACAAAGGCTTGCACAACTTTGAAAACAGACTGTATATTTTCATTGCTAATTTTCAAAATTATGTACGTAATGTTCATTTATTAAAAATGATCGTATTAATTTGTTCGTGTGTCTGGGATATTATTAGAAACTAAACTATAGAATTGCATACATATTTGGTATGTGTGGTGTATATTATAATTTATATTTTATTTCATTTTATTTCAGTATGGTATGAGTAATAATACTATATATGTGTATACACCTTCATTTTTGCAGTTGATTGATTAATAGAAATATTTATGTACAAATAATAATAATTCTTATCATGATTTTTTTTTTCAAAACGACGTCAAGATAAATTAAGAAAAAAAAAAGTAAATCGCATACATATATATATGTATATAAATGGGCAGTACACTGTATTGCAGCATATAAGTGTGCACATATAAGTACATACTCGTATATACATAGATATATTTTTATTTTTTTTTTTTTGATATACTTTGTAGTACAATTACAAAATTTTATTTATTTATTTTTGTAAATTTTTATCAACAATTTTATATTTATGAACAGTTATTGTAGTATTTGAATTTTTTCTATTTGAAGAAGAATCTAACGATAAATTTTTATCGTTACAGTTAATATTACAATCACCGATACAACAATTATCATTTTTTATATTATTATAATCATCAATAATTGTATTTGTTTGAATTTTATGATGTTCACGTTCATTATTATCATTAATATTTGAATTAATCGATAAATTATTATTACAATTATTACAATTTTCATTTGAATTTGATTTTTTTAAACAATTTTTAAAAGAATTTTCAATATTATTCATAGCATTTAATTTGGTAGTATTTGTAGTAGTAGTAGTAGTAGTAGTGGGTGGTAATGATGATGATAATGATGTTTGCTGTTGATTGTTATCTGATGAAATTGTTGTTATTGTGGTATTGGATTTTTTCAATACAACAACATTATTATCGGTATCAATATCCTTTGACAAATTCTTTTTCATATCTCTATTATTATTTATAATCGTATTTAAATTATTTTTATTAGCTGTTAGAATTTTTTTTCTTAAACTAAAAATTCCAACATTTGTTGTGGTATTATTATTTGTCGTCGTTGTCGTCGTCGTCATTGTTGTTGTCGTCAATTTATCATTATTCATATTCATATTATCATGAATTTTTCGGAAATTATATTTTTCTTTTCTTTGATTTTTATTACTAATTCTACTACTATTATTATTATCACCACCACTGCCACCACAATTCACAACATTTATATTATTACTAGCATTAGCATTATTATTTGAAGAAGGAAATGATAATGATTCACAACTTTTATTTGATATGATTTCAGAACGAATAAATCGTTGATGGTGTTGCTGCTGTTGTGGTTGATGATTAAATTTTCTTTGTTGTTGTTTAGTTTTTAATTCATTATCATTTTTTCGATCGAATTTTAATGGAGTTTTTATAATTTTTTGTTCAATTTGTTTATGTTGCTGCTGATGTTGTTGTTGTTTTCGTTGTAATTTTATTTTTGATGAACTTCTCTTTAAAGTAATATTTTTTTCACATTCTGTATTATTATCATTATTCTTCATTAGAAATGTATCAACATTATTATATTTATCGCATTCCTCATCATCATTAGTATCATAACATTCATTATAAATACTTTCTGAACTACTTAAATAATCTAATTTTTTAATTGATGATTGTGATATTATATTACTACAATCATTATTATTATACAATTTTTGATTTGATTCAAATTTATTTCTAAGTCTATCGTATCGTTCTTGTAATATTTTATTTGAATTTTCTTTTAATGTAATCTAAAAAAAATTTTTATTTATAATTAATTGATTTTTTAATGAATTGATTTTGTTTAAAAATTGAACAAAAAAAATAATAATTTATGCTTTTTACTTTATCTTGAATATGTTTATCTCTTTTCGATATTACATCATCTTCAACATGATCACGTTTGAAACAAATCAATCCAATTAACCATGTTCTTCCAATAGTATTTAAAAAATTTTTCGATACATTTTTAATTCGATTTCGGATTTTATTCAGATACTAGATATATAAGAATAATAAAACACATTATCATTAATATACATATTACCATTATCGTCGTCAATTTAATATACAAACTGATAAATACAATTTTTTATAAACAACTATTTTTTTTTTTTACCTTCATTTTATCACCAATATTCAAAATAATTATTATAAGGCATAAAATTAAAAATAATGTAATGAATATGATAAATATGAAATTATCAAAATCAAAATTTTCATCATAATATTTCCATAATTGTTTTTTTAATGTTTCAATATTATAAAAATTTATATTTTTTATTTCGATTTTTTCTTCAATACATTCATCATTGAAATCAGTTAAATATTTAAAAGGATATTTTAAACAACCAAAAAAACCAAATATGAATTGTTTAATTTGTGTCGATATCCAATTGATTATCATTGCCATGATTATTTATTGTATACTTAGAAATGACAATAATTGTATCCTTTTTTCTTTTTCTTTTTTTTCAATTAGGTACTACCTATATCCTTTCTTTTTAATTGTCTGATATTTTATATTTTTTTTTTTTTCAATCATACAAAAATTATTTAGAAATCAAATAATTAATCAAATTACACTAATGCATAGAATTAAATCTTCGAAAAATGTAACAACAATTGAAAACGTATACATACATGTACATATATATAATAGGAAAGAAAAACGAATGGTTTTGTGTTTTATTTAATTTCAGAAAAGAAAAAAAAAAAAACAAAACAAACAACGATTATAAAAATAATTTCAATGAAAAATTTCGTGATTTTTCTTTTTTCCTTCTATTCTTATATTAATTTTCCTATTTATTATTTTAAATTTTACGTGGCCAATGTATCACAACAAAAAAAAAAGAAAAATGAAATTACATTTATGTAATTATGCACAAATTAAAAATTAATTGCATCAAATATTTAAACACGAAAATGTTATTAAATTATCTAATTTATTATGTGGGTATACAACATTTTATATAAAAATTTAAATTTGTCAAAAATGAATTAATTATTTTTTGTGATTATATGTTACCTTGTTTTGCAAGCAAAAAAAATTTTTTATTTAGTAAAAAAGTAGCCTACTTATGATTTATGTTCAATTAGCTATTATTTTTGTAATTAATGTGGTGAATATTTTAGAAAAAAAAAAATAGATAAAATCATTCAAATGTTTGCTGTTTTCAAAGTTGCAATTCTTTCATTCAAATCCATAGCCTACAAAAATCAAATTTTCATTTATTTAAGTTTAGAGTCAAGTTCAGCAAAGATTTGCAAAGTTCATGGATTGTCTTTCTCATTTCGCGGCAAGCCATTATTCATTTTAATAACATTATTCATATTTCTTCTACTAAAAAACGAGTATCTGATCTGCTATTATGATTCTCAATTTCTCAATTCCCATAGAATTATGTTGTTATGATGTTCCATATTCAGATTTTCTAATATCATACCTTCATGTTAATTGAGATCTTCCAGATTTTCTTTTTTGGGCAATTCTATATTTAAGTAGCATTATTGACTTTCTTCCCCTCTTTTTCTTCTTCTACGGTTTACGGTTCTACAATCCCTGTAAGAAAATCATATCTGCAATAATGATTCTGTAATTTTCTGTAATCTCGTGCTCTGTCCAAAAATGAAATCCTCAATCATTTTCGATCTCTAACCTAATTAGTTTTTTTTTAACGAAGTTTCAAACCTATTCAGAGAATTTGCTGTCGTCATTTTACGCTCTGTCCAAAAATGAAATCTTACAGTTTTCGATCTCCAAACTTCAATCTGTTCCGATGTCTTTTTGAATTGAATTGAATTCCATCATCGATTTATCGATATTTTTTTGTGACACTTATTGCCAACGATGCAAAACACAGTGTCCTTATTACAATGATTTTAGTCTTACATTCTGTCTTACACAGCTGCCTTAATTTAATTAAATTCTATCCAACAGCAACAACTTGTTCTTTAGCTTATTTTATCCATTTCACTTTAAAATTTCAGTCCTTTCCTTATGTACTATTTTAATATTATTTGTTTGTTGTTAGTACCTAATTTTTAAATTTAATAAAATTTATTGAAAAAAAAAATAATCTAAAATTTGATTTACGACTAGGAACCAATTACATATTTTAAATTATTGATAAACAGCTGATTTAATGAAATTTTATTATGGTTACTTACCTATAATTATTTCTACTACATTATCTACATCATAAGTTATAGTTTACTTTACATATGATACTGAAACAGTGATGATAATGATGATAATTTGTATGTATTCTCTTCTCTCAATTCAGTTTCAATTCAAAAATCAAAACTACAGTAGGTAGGTACATCTACATATATTCTTAGATAGAGAAACGTGTGCTTTTTTCTATTATGATATGATGATTGTTTAGCACATAATATGTACGTTCGCATATATTATTATAATAATAGTTAGATTATTATGGATGATGGGTAATTGGTATATTATATATATTATACAATATTTATAATAATAATAATTTTGTGCATTATTTACATTAAATATGCACATTACATATATATAATTATAATGATAATAATTTTGTTGTGTCATATTAGAGATAGATGATGATTCATTCATTCGAATAGAGTAGAGTGAAGTGAAGTGAAGTGGAGTGGAGTTCACTATGATACATATATAGAGAAGTAAATACAAAACAAATTGTACATTACATACACACCTACCTATCTATAAAATGTATAGTTATAGATAAGAGATTATGGATGGAAAGTGAATTGAATAAAAATAATATGTGTAGAAGTATGTACATAATATTATTCATAATAAATATGAATATACACACATATGTATGTATGTACATTTATATCAATTTCAGACCCTTCATCATATTTAGAGCATTAAAGATATGAAAATAATGGTAGCTTATATGCACAAATGATTTAACATCAATATGCATTATTTCTAAGTAAAAGTATGAGTAAACTTTTTTTTTCCAAAAAATATGTATTCATTTAAATTTCATATTCACATATTATTAGGGAGAGATTCATATCACGTTTCGTAGGCTTCGTAATCTTCGTAGACTTTGTATTTTTCATAATTTATTTCCATACATTTGTGAAGGAACTATGAAACGAAAGTTTTGAAAAACTACGAAGATCGAAAATGCTTCGTAGTTTCGTAGTTGATGTTTGACAGTTCTCAATTGGTATAGAAATAAAAATACATATTAGAAAATGAATACATATATGACAATTATTGACAACTGAAAAAAAAACTATGTACGAAAAAGTAAATTACGAAGAAATTAAATTTGAGATGGTCAGTCGTTCATGTCAATCAGATTACAAAATTACGACGAATCGAACAACGAAAAATTGACATGAATCCCCCTATTATGTACGGATTATTCATTTTATATGGTATACTCAAATATACATAAATAATCTGTAATAATTATCAAATTTTTAATATTTTCTAAAAAAAATTCAATTTCAGTTCAGTTATAAATGAAAATCGTTATAAATTCTTTTATTTTGTAAAAAAAAAAAGTAAAAAAATATAAAGTATGTTATACGGTTAACATAACATTAAAATAAATTTTATTTTTTCTTGATTATGGGGGATAAGTTATAGTAGGTGGGTAGGTATTCTACAAACATATGAACACACATATGGGTTAGGTACATAATGTAATGTAGGTACTATGTACATTGTCGCTTCAATTCTTAAATGTACTGCAGATATTTTTTTTATATATGTATTTGAAGGTAATCAGGTGATTGTACATATTATACACATTATACTTATTTAGCTACATAGTTTTTTTTCCCTCATTTTTAATGATACAATTTTACGGTAGTTTTCAAGTTCTTTTCATACTTCTTCGATGGCGGTGTGGAGAATTAATGTTCTTTAAAATCCAAATCGATTCGGACTTGAACCTTCTGCTGATCTGCAGCGTTGAGCGTAGATCTCCATGCGGGACATTCTCTAACAAATTGCTTCCAGTCTAGTTTCTTATTCCTGGAAGTTGGACTTTACTTTCCCATCTTAATCTTGGTCTTCCTCTTGGTCGATTGACACCTTCACTCTCCTGAAGTTACCTACACTGTGTCTATAATTCTTTTTTGGAATTCTATTTTTGTGTTGTCTTTGTCTTTGTACATGACCAGTTCATTTCTTAAAGTTTCTGTGACAATTTTTAAGTTAATGGGAACAGAATTTTATCCCAAATCGCCCTTATTTCATATAGGTTTTATGAATTAGTGTTAATGTTAAAGGTAATATCCCTCTTATATTTTTGTGTGGCATAAATATAAAATAAATCCTGAACATTGTACTCGTATAGAACTTATGCACTACATATACTTTTCAATTTTTATAATTAAATTCAAGTTTTAAACAGTTTTAGAAATACTGAATCATTTTTAAATCGAATAGAAATCAAACAGAATCAACTTGAATCTGAATTTTCTGAATCACATATTGGAGGGTTTTGGAAATTTGCAAATTTTTTTTTCTTAATTTCTTTATAGATGTATATATGTATGTATAAGTATAAGAATAAATATATAATATATGTGAATGTATAATGTATGTACATAACCGAAAAAGATAAAAATGTGGATACAAACATAAATATAATATAATATGTATATGTATATAGAATGTAGATATGTAAATATGTAGTATTATAAAACATATGCATATTTTATTGCACACATATGTATCAACTAGTTACACCATACATATATACATATGCTTGTATACATATCTCTAAGCTGAACATCCATAAATGCATTGCATGTATAAATGCGACTATTTGTGATTGTGATGTACATATGTATGTAGAAACAATAAAAATGTATGTGATATTTGTTGGATTTGGATATTTGGGTGTTTAGTAAGTATATATTTATGTATGAATGAATATGTAATATCATTGTATAGGTACATACCCTACTGGATTCTGATCATGAGTAGAGGAAATGACAAATCGGTGCGGACTGAGAGGCTTATATAAACCAATACAACTTTAGATAAATTTTGAGAGTATTAGTAAAATTGGTAAAATATATTGATCCCCCAAAATCTATATATGCTTCATAATTTACATTTGTTTGAAAATTTATTTTTGAATCGATGAGCGTTTCGATGATCGTATCAATGAATCTTCTAATGAAAATTACGTGTAAGGTATCTATAATAGTCATTAGAAAAAACATTCCCGTTATTGTTTGGATATTTTTTTTAATTTGGTCGGCACGTGGCTCAGTAAAAATTTTTATTTTGAATCATTAAATTGTGTATCTTATTAGTAGAAGTGCAGTATTTTTAGAACGATAATAAATTAATTATAAAATATTGGAAGTGCAGTGTTTTTAGAAAAAATCAAAAAATAATTGAAAATTAAAAGTGGAGTGCATTATTTGAATATAAGGTAAGCTTAAAAAATAAGAAATATAGGAAATAGAAGAAATATAGGAATTTTTTGCTCTTTTTAATTTATTTCTACTTATGCCCTTTAACTATTTACTTTAATTTCTTTTCACTGAAATACTCTTTACTGTAGCTATTCAAACTTTAGAAATGTCTTCGAAAAAAACAATTTCAAATCAAATGAGTGAGGAGTTAGTTAATTATAGAGAAAACGTTGAAAGATACAGAAATCTTGATTCGTTTGCACGATCTAATTCCTATAATATTAACAGTAACAACAATACTTACTTGCAGAATGAAAGAGAAACAAATCTTGAAGAAATAAATAATGCTAGTAACGAAAATTACGGCCTGTCTGATTCAGACGAAATTTTTGAAACAGAGACCGAAATTGCTCCATCTGAAATCCAAAAAGACCTTGCAGAATGGGCAATAAGAAATAAAGTTTCGCATACTTGCATTACGGATTTATTGAAGGTTTTAGGTAAAAATGGAATAAAGAACTTGCCACAATCAGCGAAAACACTTTTGCAAACATCAACTGCTCCTTTAGAAATTAAAAAAGTTGGTCCTGGTGAATACTACCATTATGGTATTCAAAATGCATTTTTATGTGGGCAGTTTAAACATTTAAAAAATTCAAGTTTGATAGAAATCGATATAGGCATAGATGGAGTTTCACTTTTTAAGAGTTCTAAACGAGTTATATGGCCAATAATGGGAGCTGTTTCTTCTGACAAAAACTCAAAATTATTTCTAATTGGATGCTACAGTGGAACAGAAAAACCACATAATGTAAATGAGTACTTAAAAGAATTAGTTAATGAAGTTACAATGCTTCAAATTAATGGAATTCAAGTTGAAAATGACATAAAAGTATTCAAAGTTCGGTTATTCACGTGTGATGCTCCAGCTCGTGCATTTGTAACAGGTTCTATCTACCACACTGGAAAAAATAGTTGCCCAAAATGTACACAAAAAGGTTTTGTTTTAAATCATAAAGTGGTTTTTCAAACCAATGAAGAATTACCAAGAACGGATGTAGAATTTAATACGAGACAGGATAGGGAATTTCACCATTCATATTTTCTAACAAACCGAAATGCATTGGAGATGATTGACATTGGTATGGTATCACAGTTTCCTATCGAACCAATGCATTTAATAGATTTGGGTGTTATGAAAAAAATGTTGTCGGCAATATCGAAAAATAAAACTGGCCATTTTGCTTGCAATATAACAGAAATAAATAGAAGATTAGAAAATCTATCAGAAAACTTACCCACTGAATTTTCAAGGAGATGCAGGACACTAGATGATTTGGCTCTTTGGAAAGCAACCGAATTTAGGACATTTTTACTTTATACTGGAATAGTTGTATTGAAGAATGCAGTTCACGATGATTTATACTATCATTTTTTGCTACTACACACGGCAGTGAGAATTGTTTCCTGTAAAAGGTCTTGCAATGCAAATTTATCAACAGCGAAAAATATGTTCAAGGAATTTGTAGAACTGTTCCCCATAATATATGGAAAAGAAAATGTCAGTTTTAACGTACACGGTCTTTTACATGTCTCTGATTGTGTGCAACAGTATGGTGTATTAGATAATTTTTCAGCCTATAAATTTGAAAATTTTGCACAATACTTGAAAAAACTGGTAAGGTCTCCAACCAAAATCCTACAACAAATAAAAAGACGGTTATCAGAAGGAATATTTGCTAGCCAGCAATGTTTTTCAGAGAATTCTATGGACTTTCAAATAAATTGCAAGCGAGAAGCTGATACCTTTTGTTTAGTCAAGCCTAATATACCATTCAAAATCACTGACCAAAAGTTTGAAAATGGTGTAGAAGTGTTATCAGGATATGAATTGCAAAACTTTGATAATTTCTTTTCTTTACCTGTTGAATCATCATCTGCTTTGGGAATTTTGTTTTGGTCGGGGCAAAAGTCAAATATAAAGACATTTTGCAAAGACCAAATAGAATATAAATTTTTCCCAGTAAAATTGCATACCTCAAACTTTGTACTCGTACCACTACTTCATCATTGTTTTAATCGTTTCCAGAACTAACAGTATTATGGAAGAGCTTTCTAATCGCATGTTGTCACCGATATTAGATGGTTATAACAATCCTTTAAACAGTGAAAATGTACATTCTGGATTTGTATGTTCAACTCCCACGAAACAAACAAAGCCGAATCAAAACAAAAGTCCTTCGATTTTGCAAAGGAGATATAAATTAAAACCAGCTATTGGTATGAGATAATAATTCACAATTTTAAAAACATTACATACCTCTTTTTAAAATATTTGTAGGCAAAGAAAACGAACATGCAGATCAGAATCAGCAGCGTCAAAACAACCAGTTGGATTTTCAAAACCTTGTTCTTGCAAAACTCGAAATCATCAGCAGCGAGATAAAGGAAATAAGGACTGAACAAAAGTCAATAAAACAACAGGTAACAGACTCATTTTCACAGTATTTTTAAAACTTTTTATAATAACCTCTAAAGCTCGGGCTACAATTGGCTTCAAGTCAGTCAAGGTCAAGTTAAAAAATCAGCAGAGTCGGATAAGGCGGCTTAAAAAGACATAAATTTTATTTGTCCAAGTTGGCCGACTTTGCTTAATTTTTGTGACTTGACTTTACTGACTTCAAGTCAATTGTAGTGACTTAAACTTAATGTGAAGGAGCCATTAACTCTTGTAATTTGGCTTATTTGTTTTAGATTTCAAATCTGGAGAATGAGTTATTTGCGAAACAGAGTGGAGACAACAAACTATTAAGAAACTGCCTTGTCCTTATTAAGAGAACTAATAAAAATATAAGAAAAATAACTGGAGAAGAGCAGGATCCGGAAGTAGAAGCAATAAGCTTGTTGGTTCCAGCTAAATCTTTAGTTGATTTAGCAGAAATAGAGGAAAAATTAAAAGATGAAAATTTTGCAGCTGCTTTCGTAAAATTTTTGTTATTATAATTACCTAAATATTTGTCTTAACTTTAAAATTTTAGGTTTCATTTTTGAAAAGCAGATTCATAACAAATGGCATAGAAGAGGTGTTCAAAGCGATTCTCAGCGACGCTGTAGCATTTGAATTTAATGTGGAAGGCCGATGTACAAAAAGGAAATTATTGGCACTAAAGCTTTTTGATTCTGTATTATATGGTATGTGAAATCTATTAGTTTTCACGAAAATGTAGGCTTTGTTTTTAATTCTATTTTTATTGAATCACATCAGAATATTGACGATGCAGAATTTGTGTCGTAAAACTAAAAAAAATTTATAACTATACTTTACACTTATTATTTATTAGAATCCTGTCGCTTGAAATATTCTAGAAAAGAATATGAAAAACAGCTACGCAAAGCGATACTGAAGGCTCACAATCGTCAAAACAGAGCGAAATGTAATGCACGGTAAAGTAAATTTATAAATAAACTACTTCACATTATTTGATTATATGTTTTTTTCTTATTTTTGCAGTATGAAGTAAGTTTATGAAGCTGATACCTAAAAAATAATCTATGTTGAATTAACTATAATTTTTATGTTATGTTGTTTTATGAATGAACTTTATTTTTTATTTTTTTTTTCTGTTTATATAAATGAATTAAATTTTTGCAAATGGTATATGTATGTAAAATAAAATGAAAAAAAAAAGGCTGAATTTATTTTAATTTATTTCTTATTATATCCTCAACAAACATGATCATCAGGTTTTTCACTGGTTGGCAACTGATGAGTGATACATGATAATCATCGAAAGGCTCATCAGGTTTTTCACTGGTTGGCAACTGATGAGTGATACATGATAATCATCGAAAGGCTCATCAGGTTTTTCACTGGTTGGCAACTGATGAGTGATACATGATAATCATCGAAAGGCTCATCAGGTTTTTCACTGGTTGGCAACTGATGAGTGATACATGATTATCATCGAAAGGCTCATCGGATGTTCATTTAATGTTTCATTATATAGGCGAAAAGTATATAAATGAACTTTTTCCCGGTGCTAGAACAAAATTCATTGATGAGATCATCTAAAGAATCATCAAGAGCTCATCGATGAATTCATCACATCACTTCCAGTAGGGTATATGCAAATAAATATATATATATAAATATATATATATATATATATATATATATATATATATATATATATATGTTGACATATTCTTCTATATAATAAGTACATATTCATATATGTGTATATATATTTATTCTATTTTCTTACATTTTTTTTTATCATCACCTCACCACATTAACATATCTTGTATACTTGTAGTCGCTTATCACAACTGGATTTTTTTTTTTTTTTTGATAAAAAAAACTTGATTTTCAAAAAAAAAAAAAAAAAAAAATCATATTTAAATAAAATTAAAATAAAAAAATATACTGTACCAACACAAAGGAAAAAGAAATTTTTTTTTAAATAATTTATAAATTCCAATATGAAATAAATAAATGATTTTTTAGTAGGTATATAGTTATTAGTTAGATAGTTTATAGGTACATACTACACCATTTATTTTATTCTGTATTTTACATTAAATGAATTTGTTATGTACATTCTACATTATCATTATACATATATTATACAACTTACATTATGTACATTAGTACATTGCGTACGTAATTCATAAATTTAAATTTAAAATAATATGTATATAATACCTATATTTTTTTTTTTCATACTACCTATATCAGCGATATAATAATTTTCACTTTCGAAAAGTTTTATAAAATTTTATATTACTATAAAAAAAAATTAAGAAATATGAAAATGTACGATAAAAATGTGGATATCATTCATATGCATATATAAATGTATGCATATGCATATTGTACACGTTCTGAGTGTTGGTGGTGTAAAATATATGTATACACTCGCATATGTATTATATCATTTTGTGTATCCCTATACATAATAATATGTATTAATAATTATTTATGTATGGATGGATATATCATTTTTTGCTAATATCAAATCGCGTACAAAATTTCCATTTATGTATGTGTATACGATATGTATAATATATATATGTATGGATATATGTAAACGGCGGCCATTTTAGAAAGATTTTTTTTTATATGTGTATTGTTGTTGTGTGGCGGTTGGGAATGTATATTGAAATGAAATATATATCTATAATACATACATAACATACATATATATTCATACAAGTCATTGCCATTCTCATAATTTGCTTATTTTCAACCGGTATAAATTAAAAAAAAAAAAAATAAATAGTCAATATTCAGCTACTTTTCTTTCTTAAATTACATATGTATGTACATATCTCTAAATTCAATCCACATGGAAAGCTATAAAAATGCTGAGTACATATTACATTTATATTTATGTACCTTTGTGATAAATAGAAAAATAATAAATCAATTAAAAATTAAAAAATATACAATTTTGCATAGGTAGGTATCTATCTATTCGTCAAAATTTATTAATCATTCATTCGTCATAATTATTAATTTATCATCATCAAATTACAACTATTATTATGCTAGTAATTGACGTACTATTACTGCACGTTACTTACCTACTGTACTATTAGATTAAGTACATACGAGATTACATACTTATTAAATTTGTACATACATAATTATAATTATAATTTTTGTTATATTATTCCCGGCACCTTAAAAGGAAATCGATTTTACAGAAATATATTCATCACACTATATATGTTTTTACATATATACATATATGCATATATGTATATTATATACTCTATTACAATACACCTACACAATATCTACATATTACATATATTATATACGCATGTTACTGCATATATGAGTATATGCATATATCGAATTTAACTTTAAATTTGATATAGTGTGTGTGCAGTACGTATATTTATATATATACATATGGTATCCATGCATACTATAATAGCTTCTAGCATTTATGCATGTATTGTTGTTTGTATTTTATGTGTTTATAATAATAATACATAATACACACTATAAAACGACTTTCGGAACTTCTATATATAGATGTATGTATGTATGTATGTATATGAAAACCGTCTACCATATATGCATGCATGCATGCATTTATGCATAGAAACATACAAAACATATAACATATACACACACACTCATTCATTAAAAAAATGAACCATGCAAGAACTGCAACTCTCCATTTCTTCAATTCTCAAATTTTCCAAACTTTCTTTCTTTCAAAATTGTGAATTGTGACCGAAAATCTAAAATGGTCTACACTACACATGATACAATCAAAAATTAAATTTTTCTTTATAATTGTATATCGTATTAATATGATCCATCATTGATTGGTTCATACATTATTTCATGACAGGATTTAATTTCATTTCATTTCATTTAATCCAAACGATAAATAAAAATTAATTAAAAAATAAAAAAAATTAGATAGACCGGACCGGCGTGCTGGTCACACCCTTGAACTTATCTTTGCACTCGGAGAAAAAAAAATCTTTCTTTTTTTTCAGTATGTTCATTAGTTGCAAAAAAAAAAAAAAAATTATCTACATTTCCTTTTTTCAAATTATTTATTAAACTTTTTATTGGCACACATTTTGCTGAATTCAAAAATGTTTGCTATAATCGACGTTCGGCGATTATTCAAACCAAATCATTTTACGTGTAGTTTGTTTAATTAAGAAAAACAAAAAGGATTAGAATAATTTTTGGTTATTTTTTTTTTCTTTGTTCATTTACCTCGAATCCTTTTGATTGGGCCCAAATATTTCCATCGTGTCCAGCGATGGCTGCCTTCGAGACACACTGTGAAGCCAAAAGGTGATTGTCGACGTAATCCTGCCAGCTCATTTTTTAAATATTTCTTTTTTTTTCTCTACTACTTAAGTATTTAAAAACGAAAAAACGACAATTTTTTTCCTTCTTTTTCCTAAATTAGTTTAATTTTCTTTTTGCTCTTAATTAGCTAATTTCTTAAACTTAAAAAAAACACTAGACTTTTTTCCAATCTTTTTTATCACTAAAATTTTTTTTGAACTAGTACAAAGGAAAGAAAAAAAAAAACAAACAAAAAAATGCAATCTTTTTTTTTTAGATGTACAAAAAAAAGCACTCAAAAGTTGCACGATTTATAAGAAAAAAAATTTTTTTATATGTAATATTTTTTTGCCTTTTTATGATTCGATTTCGATGACAAAAGCTTCTTTAAAAGAAATGAAATTCTCTAGTTCGTCAAAAATTTTGTATTTTTTTAATTTCCAAATTTTCTTCCAAAACGTGTGTGGTGAGAAGTACAATAAGGTAGTGTTTGTATATATGTAGGTAAGCAGCAACTCTATATAATATAAATGTTAATGTAGTATTCCAATCAAACTTACATATATACAATACTTGTACTGACGACTACTGAATTTTGAATATAATAGTACTTTTAAAATTTATACTACCAAAAATTATTATTATTAAAGAAAATGAAAAACAAATTTCTTTTTTAAAAAAAAATTAATTTTAAAAGAAATATTCACATTCAAATCGATTATTATACGATACAACAGAATACATTCAATATTCCTTAAATTATTTCAATTTTATATATTTATTGTACATTTATCCTTAATTTATTGAAGATTTAATTATGAATGTTAACACTAGACAGTAGACTATTAATAAAAATTACAAAATTAATCAAAAAATGAAGTTTGGAATTTGCTTTTTAATAATGAGAAAAAAAAATGCTATAGCAGATTCGCAAAGCTTGTATAAGAAGAACTCAGCAATAAAAATACGATTCCACTCACTACTAATACCAAATTCCAAATCCAAATGCTCGATTTATTTTTACTTTCCTTATTTTCCTATATCAAAAAATTCAAAAATTTCTCTAAATATGGAAAATGGTACAGGAAAAAAGAAGTAGATTTGAATTTGTAAAAATGTAGAACTAGTAGAACGTACTGTACTGTACTACTTTATGATTTGACATGCTGTGGTGTCGGCAATGTCGGTGTCCTCTGTCCTGTGCTGTGACATCATCCATCAATATAGATTATAGAATATCAGTCATGATTCATGAATCATGATAAATAATATTGTCCTATCCTATGAATCAACAACAAATGGAATGGAAGAATGAAATAAAAAATACATAAGAAAAGCATAGAAAAGTGAGGTATTGAATGTGGAACAGATAGGAAAATAATCATATTCAGCACATTGAATATTCCATAAAATCAAAAAATTAATTGACATTCTAGCAATTAGAACAGATTGCAATTTTAATTTTATAATTTTAATTATTTATATTAATTTTAATGCAATTTTAATTATTTATATTAAATATAATGAAAATATCTGAAAAATTTGTTAGTACTTCCTTTAAATATCTAATGTAAAAACTGTACATAATTGCAAACGAAAATATAATTTGATGAAAATCGAATTGTCAAAATGAGTGTTGTTGAATGTAGAACTAGTAGAACGTAAAATAAGTCGTAGACGTACCATTTTCTGCCATTTTCTGCATTTTCATTGAACACATGATCCACTAACTTTTAAGTAATCATTCATAGGTCGAAATCGAACACGGTTCACGGTCGAACATTGTAAAAAATGAAATGAGACGAAGACCAATGACGAATGACAAAACCAACTACATCTTTAAAAAGCCGATAACTGCCAATGACAATATTGTATTGATTGACTATTGATTGTGTATTGTCAGCGTCACGGCATACACATTTTTTTTCTAAGGCAATGTAAAGACGTCTGACGTTTAATGACTGACGTCACACAGGTCGTCGGAATATAAACAACACAAGAAACAATTTTAATTCACATTTGTTTACCATTTAACGACCTGTATCTGTCTGTATGTATCCTGTATGCCGGCCGTGCAATATTGTCATGAGTCAATCTCTCTCTCAATACTCATGCTTTAGCTTTATGCTTTATTGCTTGCTATTGACCAACACCAATGAGCAATGACCAAGTATCAAGTACAGAGTACACACTACACACACTATGTGCTATCCTCCTAGGTTTGGTTAATTGTTTATCAATCATATCAAAATCAAACCATATCAAACTTAAAAAAATTTAAGATAATTTTCGTAGTTATTAAAAAAATGAGAATGAGCAAAATCAAGATAAGAAAATTACATTCCTTTTTTAATGCATTGGTTAATAAATTACCACTTTTCAAATATATTTTGGTGGTGCTATTATAATTTCTCTCATTTACGTACGAAAAATATTTTTTTTTGTTTTAATTATATGATATGACGTCTTATTTTTTGCATGGGTTAATTCTATATCATCCTTCCTTATCACCTTATCGATAATAATTATAACCATGTATGTATGTACATGATTTTCCCCAGAGACAAAAATTAAAAAAGCAGCAATGATGTGATGACATCTACTACATAAAAAAATATTATTTTTTACTTTAACCTGTAGTCCTGTAACCAATTCTCAAATTATAATTTCGAATTTTTGACCATTTTTAGCAGAAATGAAATGTTGGGGTAATGAGTTTTGTTCATTTTAAGGTTTTTCGATATTTATTAATCCATTATCTAATATGTGTGATTACTTGGCGTACTAGGAATTATATTAATATACTAGTACTAGTGTTTGAAGGTGTTTGAATATACACACACGCACACGTTACACAGGTTCAATCTCACTCCCACCTCCCAGCCGACTCGACTATCAAGAATTTTATATACATAGACATACTCGCACTCAGACTCAGACTCCACATATCGTGAAATGTACATTGATTATTCCATTCACATCGATTTTTTTGAAAAGGAAATTGGAAAAAAATTACCTTATGGAAAGAATGGAATCAATGGAATGTTACAGACAAATTTGTTAACTTTGTAAATAGTTCAAAAAAGGAATAAAATATGTTTTAATCGTATTCGTAAAGAAATCTTACCATAAATGTTCATTTTTATATGTATGTACATTATGTACACGCATGCAAATAAATTTAATTAAAAAATTACAATTAGATAATTTGTCTAAGAAATTTATAAATCTTTTTAGGTACTTAACACCTTATCTCATTTATTTCAATTATAGATTATATATTTTTGAATTATTAAATAATTATCCTTTTTTTTCAATTTCGTTATTCATTTAAATTATACGATTTCTTTTATTTAAATTATTCAAATTTAAATGTTCGTATATAATAAAATGTTGAATATTTATCTAAAAAATATAAACACAAAAATAGAGAAAAGAAATTGTTCAACAATTTTACTATTATGTATGTATTTGTTTATAGAAAATTTGTAATCGTGTATATGTAAGTAACAAAAAAAAAAATTATAATTCCTTTTTATTTCTATTCTTCAACTCAAATATTAAATATCTTTTATAATCAATTGTTTCAAAAAATATATATATTTAATGAAGAAATAAAAGAACTTAAATGCAATACATAATAATGTATAAAAAGGAATCATCATTAAGGAGCATTGTGTAATTATTAAAAAAAAAACAAACAAATCAAATCCTTGAACTAAAAAGAATAAAAAAAAAATTTATTATTTCACAAAAACTGAGGACATGAAGAAAAAGAAAATTATTTATTTCTTTTTTTTAAAAACTAAAAAAAATCATTTTTTAAATCTTCAGTAAACCATATGTATATTTTTTTCTTTTTCATTCATTTAGTTCTATTATTTATGAAGAATTTACACATAAAAAAATAAAAATTATTTAAATTATATCGTGGAATTAATTCAATAGTGTTTACTGTATGTTTTTTTTTTTTTATTATTTATTTTTAAATTTAAATATTGATATTGGAATTTTATTAATTATATATTTGTTTTTGCTTTTAATGAATAAGTTGAAACAATTTTCTTTTTTCTCAATTTTCTGGTAATTTTTTGTTGTTGATGTTGTTGCTTAAATTAAATCAGCAATGTTAATTGGCATTTCTTCAATTGTGGTATTATAAAATTGTTCAATATCTTGAAGAGTACGCCTATCGTCTTCTGTTACGAAATTGATAGCAACACCTTTACGTCCAAAACGACCGCCTCGACCAATTCTGGAAAATTTTTTTAATAATTTGGAAATAATAGTTTTTCATTCAAACAATTATCATATATATTATGGGTAAATTTTTATATGATATACCTATGAATATAATTCTCACGATTGGATGGTAAATCATAATTGATAACTAATGATACTTGCTGAACGTCAATACCACGAGCAAGTAAATCAGTAGTTATTAATACTCGTGATGAACCCGAACGGAATTGTTTCATAATATTTTCACGATCTCTTTGATCCATGTCTCCATGCATCGATGACACAGTGAAATTTTTCTTAGACATTTCATCAGTTAACTGATCCACCTATACGAATATATAAAACAAACAAAATATTCAAATGTATTACTAGTCGAATCAAAACTTCATTTTTTTTTTTTTAATTTGTAAAGTATTCGTCGTTATTAATTTACCTTACGTCTGGTATTACAGAAGATTACAGATTGAGTAATTGATAATGTTTCATACAAATCACACAATGTACCAAGCTTCCAGGATTCTTTTTGAACAAATACAAAGAACTGCTTAATACCTTCCAATGTCAATTCCTCTTTTTTCACTAAAATCTTAATTGGATTTCTCATAAAGCATTTACTGACTTCTAACACATCTGGAGGCATTGTAGCTGACAACAAAATAACCTGAACATCAGTAGGAAGTAGTCTGAATACATCATGTATTTGCCCTTCAAATCCACGGGACAACATTTCATCAGCTTCATCCAATACAAATAATTTAATTGCTGATGTTCTTAACACTTTACGATTGATCATATCGAATACACGTCCCGGTGTACCGACAACAACATGACAACCTTGTTCTAATCTTCGTACATCTTCACGAACATTAGTACCACCAATGCATGCATGACACTGAACTTTCATGTATTCACCCAATGCAAGCACGACTCTTTGAATTTGAGTTGCCAATTCACGAGTTGGTGCCAAAATTAATGCCTCACAATCATTTAATGAAGTAGAGATCTTTTGAAGGATCGCTATCGAAAAAGTTGCCGTTTTACCGGTACCTAAATAGTTTTTTAGAAATTAAATTTTAGTTTTTAAAATTTTATTATTCAACAATAAATACAAATTATGCAAGATTATTTTATAGATTAGCTGAGATAAATACTAATTTCTATTGTAAAATAAACATTAAATTTATTATAAACAACAAAAATGACTAAACAATTGTTATTTATTAGTTATAAAAATATAGCTAAAGTAAATAAAAATGTTAACAAAATTTTCGATTTAATATGGAGCACGATTAAATCGTATCACACATACTAACCGTTTTTAAGTTTTCAAATTTCATTCATATCGAATGATGTTTATGTGTACATGCATAGATTTATTTTTCTATAAATTAGATACCTGATTGTGCCTGAGCAATAACATCATTTCCTCGAATGCATGGCATAATAGCACGTTGTTGTATGGCTGAAGGTTTTTCAAAACCATAACCATAAATGCCGCGAAGTAATTCTTCCTTTAATTCCATATCATCAAAATTCAGATATATCTCATCGCAGTTAGTTTCAATAACTCCATCTGGATCCATACCGGCTGGTCCTTCATGTTCTTCTCTTTTACTATCATCCCTACGATTAAAAAAAAAAATTTTTTTCAATTGTAAATTATGTACATAGTATAAAAAATTTATGGATTTATAAATTAAAAAGAAAATCAAGACAAAATAAAAATTTTAAAATTCCACTTAAACTAGCTAGATATGATAATTGAATGATTCTTGGAATTTTGAAAAATGATTCACCATATTATATGTAAATTGTATTTGTATGCTGGAATATATTATATTATATGTACGCAAGGCAACGCATATCATATTCATATAAAAATTAAATAGGCAAGGTCGAAAAAATTCAAAAATTAAAAAAAAAAATCTACACATTTATTTAATGAATTAAATTTAATTTTTTCGAATTTAATCATTTTGTATTATATTAAATTTTCTTCTAAACTTTTTTTTTTGGTAGCTTTTAATGTACATATTTCCATATACATACATAATATATTGAATTATATGAAAGCTAATAAATTCAATATACCAAAAAAAAAATTTCACTATTTATTTTACTTATGAATTACACATTTACATTATTATTGAATATATAATTTAATAATATATTTAATTTCGTTTGATTTTCTATAAAAATTAATAAATTTCAATTAATTTTACCACATACATTTTTAGATTTTAAATTTGGCACTCCAATACACGTGCTGATTCTAATTTTAAAGACCAAGCGAAGGACGCCATCTTGCCAATATCTCAATAAGGTTCTGTATACACGGCTGAATAACTGTTTCATTTATTCAGCAATGGGTTTTTCTTCTTTTTTATAATCTGAAGTTGCAAACTGGCAACGGCAAGGCAATGTGACATTACTACATTCCTGCTCCTGGGCACTCCTGACTCCTGGGTCGGTTCGGACGGATACAGTAAAGTCTTATGCCTTATACACACTGTACATACAATGCGTTGTACAACAATGGTCCTACAATGGTCCTATTGGTGATCAAGCTGAATCATTTATGTATATAGCAGTTAAAAAAATTAAAATTTAATGTTGGAGTTGGACAAGCAAAAAGTTTATGATTTTCTGTTGGTTGAGATAGAATTTAATTGGTATGGTATAACGGATTAAATCAGCCGCATTAGTATATATATAAAATATATATACAACTAAATTAATTGTACAACACATTGTACTAAAATTTCTATGCAAAATCAAGATTAATGGATTATGGCAATACTATTAATCTCGAATTAATCAAATTGTAAACTGCTGAATATTCAATTTAGATTATTTTCTCGATTCTCGTTTGTTTCAAAATTTTTAAAACGAGCCTCGTTTATAATTGCTAAATGCTGACTGAGTTCTTATCATTGCTGCTCTCAAAGAGGTGAATTAAACATGATTTGATTCTTGATATTGATTAAATTAAACGAAGATAAGATAAATTGTTAGATAAGGGGAATTGCTGGAATTGTAGAACATATTTGTTTTTGTACTTTGTAATATGTTGTTATTTTTTAAATTAACAGATTCAACAGATTCAACAGATTTCAACTCAGTCACTGTCACATGAATTGGTTGGAGTTTAATGTAGTTGTATTTGTATGTTTTCTTTTTTTGGTGAACTCGTGAATTGTTTTGCAATTGCAATATTAATAAATTGTATTGTAGTTGTAGCTTGTAGTTTGTAGATTTATTTTGATTTTCATAATAAATGAAAAAACAACAGTGATTCATATAGTATAGTATAGATAGATAATTATTGTTAAAATATCATTATGGATTTATATACTGCCGAAAAAATTCTTTTTTTATTTTATAGCAATATATTATTGTTTTCTGGTATAGCCAGTATTAGTTCTGCAGTAATTTGGGTACATTGGAGATATGTTCTCGATGCATGTCCTGAAACGAATTGTGGATGTTTTTTGTATGGGTTATCGACAAGATCATCATATCAAGGAGGTCATATTGCTTATTGTCATTACGCTACTTATGGTCTCATAATACCAATAATATTTGCAATAATATTTTGTTGTTATCATGGATATCGTGTATGCATGAAAACAGGAAAGAGAAAAACTGGAACAACAATGTTAAGACAAAGGTATAAAATCAAATATTTTTTAAAAATTTACGTTCATTACATTTATATATGTACATATATATTTTTAGTAGAGGGGATATTGTTGTTATTTCTGCACAATCAGAAATTTCAGAAAATAATTTACCCGTACAATATTGGATTATTACAAGTGTAATATCATCTATAATGATAATATACACTCTTATTTATGCATCAATTTATACAGATGGTTACAGTAATTCATGCTATGAATCTAGAAATGAAGTTATAAAATATTTGTCAGCACATGGAAATGCTTTGGGTGCTTTAAAAAATCGTTTAACATGTGGATCAATTTTTGATTTTATGGATTATTTACATCAGGATACAGCAACAGGTCGAGTACGAACTGATCGTATAAATAGTGCTCTATGTTTTTACTTTGCACTATTTTCATCATGGCTTTCGGTATTTTCTTGGATTGTAATTACATCTGTTAATATTATTTTTACAAGAAGAACAAATCAGACTGATGTTTGATGGATAGAATGACAAAAATTACATCTACATCATTTTTCCAGAGACATTTTTTTTTGTTTTTAGTAATTAAGTATTGTTTTACCTAATATGTACAAGTGCCTTTGTCTTTTTTATTTTTACACATTTTTTGTATATTTATAAAGAAAAGATAAAAGGTATATAATATACGTATACATTTACATATTTTTATATATATTTTTGAACTTATAAATAACAGAACAGAACATTACATATATATTTTTTTATATTTTACATTTTGATGCCATGTATGTACGTACATATCATGTATTAACGACAGTTTTGGAGTATGTAAACATTTTTTTCGAGAAAAAATTTATCATTTAATGATGTAAAGATGTGTATTAATTAATTTATGGTGTTCAAAAATATACAAATTTTATAATAAATTAGTTTTATTTCATACATTGAATAATAAATACTAATATGTAACGTCTTTTTCATACTGTATAATCTAATATTCTATTTCATTAAACACAGTATTAAATTTATTTTTTATTTCGTTATCCAATGAAAAACTAAAATTACTCGTGTTATCAAAAGAAAATGAAAATTAAAAATTCATCATCATAAGTAAAATGTAAAATGTTCATTAAATTAAAACTAGAATTATCAAATTATTTTAAAAAAATCTTCAACATTAATCGAAATAAAATATTCTCAAATTTGTTTGAATCCGATTTCAAATAAATTGACTTTACATGTTGCAATATTGGAAACTGGAATTGAATTTTTTTGACGACTGGTGTGACTTGCATTTTAGTATTTTTCATGAATTCCATGCGAAATTCCATTCCATCATGAGAATTTCGAAAAATTCATTTATCACTATGCACTATGCCTGTATCACTTCACCGTCACTATCCTATCCTATCATTATTCATTATAGAGGTAGAGGTTATGTTCAGAATTGCATGCTCATTCAATACATTCTATCTATTGCTATTCTTCTATATACAATTGAATTGGACTGGAAATTTATTTGAAACGTGGCAACTATCTCTTTAGTAGTTTCGTCTTTTTCTAACACCTAAAATATTTCTATTCCATTTTCCATCATTTACACCTTTGGATTGAACTGAGACCTGACACCTGAGTGAGAATGAGAACTAGAAATTTGAATAAAATATATATATGTTTTATAATTTATTTTTACATATTTCCTAATATATATATACTCGTGCTCGCGTATGAATGTATGAATGTTACATACATTTTTATATTTTATATATGCATATGCATATGCATGGCATGCATATGCATATTAAAATAATATAATGTACATACTACATACATATGTATATATATTAATATAGCATTTTAGTAGTGTTGTATTTTGTATATTCAATTTCACTTTGTAATTTGTAATGATTAAGTTAGGTTATATCGTATTTGTATGCCTTCATCATACATTTTACATTTATTTTTAAGTTTAGTTTTCTAAGGGAAAAGTCTTAATTTTTTTTCCTTATTCGGTCTAATTTTAAAATAATAATAATAATAATAATAATAAATAATTATAGTGTAATTAAATAGACAATAAAAATATATAATTAATTTAGAAAAAAGTTATTAATTAAAATATATAAACGTAAGTTGAAAGAAAAAAAAAAAAATAGGTAGCGTGACGTTTAATTTTTTAAATGGTGAAAATCTTTTCGCTTTGTTTCGTTATATAGAGAAAAGAAAAAATAGACGCGATTAATTTTCTTGGATTTATATTTGACGGAAAGATTTTTTTTTTTTTTGGAAATAAAAAGTGATCCTGATAATTAAGAACATTTTTTTTCTATGGATTAATATTAACTATTTTGTAAGGTACATAATTATGTATGTACGCATATGTAATTTAAATATTTTTTCTTTTAATTTCTTTTAAAAAAATTTGTAATTTAGAGTTATTTGAACTGAACTTGATCCAGTTTTCTTTCTTATTTTTATTTTTCGTCAAATCATGCAATTTTATGTGAAGACATTTTATAATGAATAATTATATGATGAAGAAAAACGTCCTCCATTCTATTTTTTCTTATAATTTTTTTTGCTTTTTCTATTTTATTTCTTATAGTATACATATGTATATATAATATAAAGAGAGGAGTATATATTTATGTCAGTGTATGGAAATCTTTTTTTGCTTTTTAGCATTTTTATATTTCGTGCTATTATTGAGCAAGAGATAGATACATTTTTTTCTTATTAAATTCGAAATAGAAAGAAAATAGGAAAAAAATTATATTTTTTTTTTTTTATTTTGTTAGAAATAATTTCCGCTGCATTTGAAGAAAGCGACAACAAGACGTACGTACATTTTTTTTATGAAATAGTAGAGTGCGTGCAAAAAAAAAAGAAAAAGGATTGATATAATAGAGAAGAGTGTACGTACATATTTGGCCAGTGGTACATTTTACATACATATAACATATAACATATATTTTGATTTGAAGAAAAACGTGTCAGTGGAAAGAAGGTAAAGGAAATGAAAAATATGAAAAAAGAATTGAATTAAGTGATAGCTGGAATTTGAAAAATTACCAGCCGCCATTTTTCGAAAATTAAATGATAAGAAAAGGACAATGAAATAAGTAATTTTTGATTACAGAAAAGTCAGAAAGAGTGAGTGATCAAGAAAAGCAGCAATTATTAGCCATCATCATCATTATAAAAAGAGGACAATAGTCATTAGAGCAGCAAAAAGGTAATAAGAAAAAAAAAAGTAGTCTTACGCCGAAGAAGAAAAAAACTTTCATTCTCGTTAAAATATTATTTGAATAGAAAGAAAAATCTGTATTTGAAATAAATTGAAAACGTATTAAAAGATTTAATATTAATAAAAAGTGAACTGAATATAAAAATAATATTTTTACGATAAAAGGATAATAATTGCCTTGAACTATTCTCAAAAATCGTAAACAAATTTCAATAATGGAAGAGGATGAAAGGGGTAAATTATTTGTTGGCGGTTTATCATGGGAGACAACGCAAGATAATTTATCAAGATATTTTTGTCGTTTTGGTGAAATAATCGATTGTGTTGTTATGAAAAATAATGAAACTGGTAGATCTCGTGGATTTGGTTTTGTAACATTTGCTGATCCAGCTAATGTTACCCATGTATTACAATCTGGTCCACATTCATTGGATGGGCGTACAATTGATCCAAAACCATGTAATCCGAGAACATTACAAAAACCAAAAAAAGGTGGCGGTTATAAGGTATTTTTAGGTGGATTACCATCGAATGTAACTGAAACAGATTTACGTACATTTTTTGGACGATATGGTAAAGTGACAGAAGTTGTTATTATGTACGATCAAGAAAAGAAAAAATCTCGTGGTTTTGGATTTTTATCATTTGAAGAAGAATCATCTGTTGAACATGTAACAAGTGAACGTTACATTAATTTAAATGGAAAACAGGTACGTTAATTAAAAAAATAAATTTAATTATCGATTAGAATTAATTACTGAGAGAACAAAAAAAAAAATTTTTTTTTTCAAATAACCTAAAATGTTAAATTATTCATGTGTTACTCTACATCTTCACAAATTGGAGGGAGAGATTTATTTATGATTGCTTTCATTTCAAATATGAACGAATTTGTATTTATTAACATTTTAATGTAGGAAAATAGATTTTAAATTATTTCCAAATCTTAAACAATATTAAAATCTTTGTAATTTTATGTTATTACAAATTTTATAGAACATATTGACCTTTTTATTTTTTTTTTATTTTTTACAATTTCTTAAATATTAATGGCTTGCTGTTTATATGTAGAATTTATACTTTGCTTGTAAGTAAGATAAATAAATTTTGTTTTATTTAGGTGGAAATTAAGAAGGCAGAACCAAGAGATGGATCGGGATCTAATAATGTAAGTGGCGGCGGAATGAGCGGAGGCTACGGTAAAATTGGTAATGATGCAAGTCAATGGGGTCCACATCATGGTGCTCCAATGAATATGATGCAAGGTCCGAATGGGCAAATGGGTGGTCCACCAATAAATATGCCGCTCGGAGCACCAAATATGATGCCAGGATATCAGGGTTGGGGAACATCACCACAGCAACAAGGTTACGGATACGGTAACAGTGGTCCAGGTTCATATCAAGGTTGGGGTGCACCACCAGGACCTCAAGGACCACCACCACATCAATGGAGTAATTACGGTGGCCCACAACAAACTCAAGGTTATGGCGGATATGATATGTATAATTCAACATCAACTGGTGGACCGAATGGTCCATCTGGAGGTGGTAGCTGGAATTCTTGGAATATGCCACCAAATTCAGCTGGACCAGCTGCTGCAGCACCTGGCGGTGGTTCTGCAAATGATATGTATTCAAGAACTCAAACATGGGGAGCCGGTGGTCCATCAGCAGCTGGACCAGTTGGTGGTATACCACGTACTGGACCCGGTAATTCAGCATCAAAATCTGGTTCAGAATATGATTACGGTGGTTACGGTTCCGGTTATGATTATGATTACAGTAATTATACAAAAGATGGACCACCATCAACATATGGTGCTGGTCCAAGATCTGCATACGGCAATGATAGCTCTTCACAGCCTCAGTATACAGCATCACAAGCCGTTTAAATTTTGATTTAATTGAAAAAAAAAAAAAAATTAATAAAATTCAAAATTCACATACTCTCATATAAATAAAAATACAATTATACATAATATCTCTATATATATAGAAATAGAACAGAAATGCATGTGCTAAATTATAAAAATTTATTTACATGTAATTCTGTATTACGTGTATAGGTATGTGAATTTATTTTAAATATATATACATATATATATATTGAAATGAAATTTAATATTAGAGTTAAAACAAAACAATAATATGTAATAACAACAACAAAAATCCACATTAATTTAGCTAATTTTGAACTAAAAATATTAATTAAAATAATAATAATTACAACATGAGTGTATGTATCAAAAAAAAAAAAAAAATAAAATAATGGGATAAAAGTACATAAAAAAAGAATTACATACATACATGATAAACCCACAACAAAAAACAAAATTTCTTATAATAATTAAAAAAAAAAAAGGAAAATCTTTTTTAAAATTGCATTAATATTTAGAAATATATACATATAAAAAAAAAGAGTAAAAACGAAATGAAAATTAAAAAAATCTAAAAAAAATAGAATAATTAAAAAATAAAAACGCAGAATATTATGTATAGATATACAATTAAAAGTAAAGTTATCTTTATTATTATTAATTTTTTTTTCTTGCTACGATACAAATTAAAGTAAAATGTAAATTCAAGATAAATATAGAATCCTCTTGTATAAGGTATGATCGATTTCAAAGAGAGTTGTGACATATCAACGGTAATAAAATGTAAGTTTCTTTTTAAGTACACAACAATGTTATGGGAGG
Organism: Villa cingulata; assembly: GCA_951394055.1. Classification (NCBI taxonomy): domain Eukaryota; kingdom Metazoa; phylum Arthropoda; class Insecta; order Diptera; family Bombyliidae; genus Villa; species Villa cingulata. Next base: position 30,074,204 of record OX596022.1, on the reverse strand, counting down.
TGAAAATATGAATTTTAATGCTGGTTTTTTTTTTTAATTATTTAATTTCAATTTTTTTTTCCATCATTATGTATATTTTTCTAAAAAAAAAAAAAAAAAAAAAAATATTTCAGCAATTATTACTTATTTATAAAAATAATTTATTTTAAATTATTGTACTATATTTAGGTCTAATGCTAATTTAATTAATTTTATTTACATATTATTCCATTATAACTTCCTGTAATTTTCATTTAATATTTTAATACATTTTACACAATTTGACTTCTGATAATGTCACTTGATAGAAAAATACTCTCTTTTTTTCTTTTCTTTACAAAAATCGTTTATACCTTATAGAGTGGTATTTTTTTTTTTTATCTTGATGTAAATCAATTAAGTAACTTTTAAATATAAAATTTGAAAATTTTCTTCATTTGTTCGTTCTTTCGTTGAATATCAAATTCTTTTTAATTTTTTTTTCCTTTACTTTTATTTCATATTTTTTTTTTTTTTTTTTCTAGAAACATTATTTTGCTGCTATTAATAATATTCACCATCATATACTGATGATACATTTTTATATAATATTCATACATTCTATTTCATAAAACGAAATGTATGTAAAATTATTCTTTTTTTATCCTTATAATGTCGTTTCATTTTTTTTTTTATTTTTTTGTATTTAAAAAGAAAAAATAGAAATTTATATAACTGAAATAAAATTTAGATTAAACATTTAAACAAAACATTACAATAATATAAGGTATATAGATTCAGTAAATTATAATTATACATACACACATTTATGTATATAATATTGTATATTGTGTATATACATACACACACACATATATATATATAGAAATTCAGACAAAAAAAAGAAATTAAAATAAAGGTAAATGTTAATTTTAAAAAAAGTAAAGAATTTAAAGTAAAAAAGAAAAAGTAAATTTAAAGATGAAACAAAAACGAAAAGAAAAACAATTTTTTTTTAAGGAAATAGGTAATTTAAAATTAAAAATTTAAAATAGAAGAAGAAGAAAAAACGATTATTATTAAACTTTTACAGAATAAGTTAGTTCAACAAAACAACACCTGACGTAATTAATTTAAAAAAAAAGAAAAAAGAAACAAAGTGAAACAAAAAATAAAAAAAAAGCGAATGAGAATAATAGAAACATAAACAAAAATGAGAAAAAAATAAACATTTATTATTATTATTACATTATTATTAACTATTACAAAAAAAAAGTAAACTTTATATATATATATGAATACATTTAAAAAAAAAAAAAAATAGCAAAAAAAAACAAACAACAAAATTGAAATTAAGAAAAAAAAAAAATGAATAAACTTAAAATTTAAATTTAAATTAAAAAAAAATAATAATAGGATATATTATGTGTAGTAAAGGAATTTATATTACTGAAAGAAAGAAACAAAAAGAAAAAAATAATATTTAGAACTTCGATTTTTTTTTATTGATTTTTTTTTTTTTTTAGATTTTTAATAAAACAACACACATTTTTAATTAAAATAAAAAATTGTATACAAAAATTATATAAATTTAAAAATTGTAATATTAGAGAGAGAGAGAGAGAGAGAGCGCGAGAAAAAGCGCGCGAAAGAGAAATGAAAAAAGAAAAAGTTAAGTAAATAAATATTAATAGTACATAATAATAAATAAAAGATTTTTGAGAAATAAGAACGAATAAAATAAAATTAAAGAAAACAAATAAAAAAAAAATCACTGACTGTTAATTATATACATACATATACATATATATATTATATGATAAATTTAAAACAAATTTGTTTTTTTTTTTTTTTAACATAAAAATTAAGCATGTAAAATTAAAAGTATAAAAGAAAAGAAAAGAAAAAAATGAAAGAGAAAAATTAATTTAATTAATATTAAATATTATGTATACATTATATGTATACCTACTGTATGTGTAACATTCAAATTTAATATACATATATAGATATATACATACAATGACAAAAAGAAATTAAAAAAAAAATTATATTGAATAATGACTTAAATAAACAAAATAAATAAAAAAAATAGTAATTCTACATATAATAGATATACATTATAAATTAATTTTTTTTTTCTTTTTTCACATTACATATTGGTTTTTTATTTTTATTTTTTGTTTTTAAATTTTAAAACAAAATGAAATGAAATTTTATTGAAAAATTGAAATAAAAAATAAGTACGAGATTAAAATTATAAATACATATACATTTATATAGATTATTGTATAGCTTTTAAAGCCTTTTAATTCTAAAAAATAAAATTAATAAATTTAAATTTAAAACAGAAAAAAAAAATGTGAAAAGTGACAAAATTAAACATAAAACGAGATATAATAGAGTGCTAAGTAAGCTAAACAATATATATTTTTTTTTTTAGTATTTTTTTAATTTTTCAATAACTTTTTTTTTTTGTTTGTTTTGTTGTAAATTTTAACATAATAAGGGTATTCACGGTTTGGTCGTGTATCATTTTAAATGATATAAACTCGTACAATTCTACACCTATATAGTGTAAACATTTTCAATGTAATTTTTACCTAGACTATTTGTAAAAATTTACAATACTGAAACCATGCCATTCTGACATTAAATGCTAAAATTAATTTGATTAAATTTATTTTTATAATATTTTAGCTGACATATACATATGTTGTTAATTTGCTTGATTTCAATACAAAGTTTGCTATGTGTGCGTTCACGATATTTTGTAAGATTTGGGTGTATGTTCACACTTTTTACACTCTTACAACAATTCGTGAATACCTCTAATATATTTTTCGAATTACAAATATAAAAGAGTACATATATATATATATATATATACATATATATATATGGATAACATTTATTTATTTAATTAATTAATTCAATTACTCGTACATACTACCTATACATACAAGATACATAGTTAAAGATTTGATTTAAAGAAAATAATTTTACGAAAGAGAATAGATACAATACATTTTATGTATATTTTAGGAAAAAATAAAATAAAATATAGAATTTTTTTTTTTAATTAATTATAATTATACATATACATATTACTTTATAATTACTATTTACTACACATAAATTTTATTAAATATAAATTTTTACTACATAATAATATCTATTATTATTATTATTATTATTATTATTATTATTATGGTTAACATTTTTGTTTTTAATTGATTATTTTTATTTCTCATTCATTAAAAAAAAAAAAAAAAACACCACATACAAATACACACAAACACAGTATAGAACAAAAATGAAAAAAAAAAGAAAAAATTCAATTTTTACTATTAATCTCTGTTTAAAAAAAAAAAAATGTATAAACAAACAAAATAAAAAATGAAAAAAAAAAAAAAAATACAATTTGATAGTTGAAATAATATTAATAATAATAAAAATAAGAAATGAAATGAAATGGAAAATGAAAATGAAATTTAAAAATGTCTTGTTAGTTATTACACTTACCATTGATATTTGATATATACAATGATAATAATAATAATGATTTAAAATATAAAAACAAACAACAACAACAAGAAGAAGAAACATTTTTTTTTAAACGACAATTTATATACATTGTATATGTATATTATATACATTATTATATAAATTTATATACATATATGTATACAAAATACACAATTAGTATATAACATAAATATTAGATCTTTTTTTAAAAACAAAAAAAAAAAAAACTAATTCTGACTACTATTAATAATTATTATTAATTATATATACATATATAAATATATATACATACATAAAAATATGTACTACAAAATTATACTATAAACTATAAAACTATTACATAAATTATAATAATAACGTAAATGTTGAATGAAAATTATTAAAACAAAAAAAAAAAAAAAGAAATCAAATGCATTATAAATTTTAGATAACATACATAATTATATACATATATATATATAGTATAAAATTGTACATAGAAGAAAAATAAAACATTTTTAATTTTTTTTCATAAATTTTATAGATCTTAATCATCTCTATATATACCTAAAAAATAATTATTACATACATATTAAATACAATTTCGTTTTTTTTTTTTCTAAAATTTTTATTTTTAATAATAATTTTTTTTTTTTTTTTTGCTTTCGTTTTACTTACTTACCTACTACCTACTATCACTACTACTACTACTATTATAATTATCATTACTTATAATATACCTATCATAATAATATTACAACATAATTACATGAATAATATTAAAAATTAAAAAAAAAATTTTTTTTCTTTCTATAAATTATAATATTACATATTTTTTTTTATTATTCTTTTTTATTTTTTTTTTTTTTCTTGTAATTTTTTTAAAAAATATTTCTTTGTGCATACATAAGTACATATATTTACTATGTATATGTACATATTACATACATACATAATTATCATAATTTTGTAATTGGTTAACTATACTATAATCATAATTTTTGAAAAATAATAATGTTGTGAAATGTATTCAAAATTATTATTACATATTTTGTAATGGAATATCTGATTCTAATTGCCGATTTCTTTATACTCCTTATTAGCTGGATGTCACCTAAGTTTAGGTAATATCTAGCAAGGAGTTTGGTTTTCTTCACACAATCTTCTCACTAACTACTAGCTACAAAGCTAAAAACGAAAATTTTGAATCGATACTAGAAATTTTCAATGTAAAATTTCATATAAAAAACTTAATTATTTGAATGTAACTACATATTCCAATTAGACAGCTGGTCGTCGGCAGTATCGAGTTAGGTTACACCCACTGCTACACCTAAATAAATAATCAGAACTTCATCTTCTCACTAAAATTAGGTGACAACTAAATACTAATCAGAGGTGAAGAAATGCAAATCTCTTTGCTATCTTTCCACTAAAGTTGGTGAGAAGATAATAATTGGAAGTGAAGAAATCGGACAGAAATGATTCTGTGAATATGAATAAAATGTTTTAAATTTAATTTTTCAGTTCAAAAATTACATACATATAGCACAAATCGATGATATGTAAATTCATTTTTATTATAAATCAAAATGTTATTGATCAATCACTAATGATTTTTTCGATCAGATCAGATTCTCTCTCTCATTTTATACTTTTTATAGTGTACAAAAAACATCAAAACTTTTGGCGGCATCATATTATTTTATATGTTGTTTACTCATGAAGAGGCATCATATTAATTATTTTATGTTATGTCATGTATACTACCCTAATGGAGAATGAAATGGGAGATAATAAAATAATTTTCAATTTTTACATTTTCATATTAACAAATAACATTACTACTTATCCACTTTTTGATAGTGGAAATTGAAATTTTGTAGTAGTTTGATTGTTGAAAATTTTAGAATCATATCGATTAACTAGTAGAGGAATAGCTGAAAATTTATTTTGAAATCGAACAGAATGAAAAAATTAGTTTCATTTTCTGTTTTATTTTCACAAAATTTCAAACACACAAATGAGAAATATCGATTCATTCATTTCAAATAAAAATTATTAGTATCAAATATAATAAAAATTTTCAAGTAAATTGATTCTTTTTTTATATATAATTTTCTCTGTTATCCAATTTGAAATTCCAATTGGATAATTTTATTTTATTTAAAATTAACATCAAAAAATTTATTATTGAAAATTGAATATTTCAAAATTGTTCCCACAAAATTTTAATGAAATTATAAAACACAAAAATTCATTTATGAATTCATTTTTTTAATGGGAATCAGAACCATCCTTAATAATTGTTTTATTCGTTTACGTAATACATAGAATTTTTTTATTTTTGTAGTTTATTTTATTTGATTTTTCATTTAAATTTTTTTTTTAAAATATTTTTTTTTTGCTTTTTGCATCCGTTTGTTTTTGTTTTCTAGTATTTAAAACATTTGAATACCAAAATGAATTTTACACATAAATGTATTCATTTTTATTAATTACATAGCTACACATAAATTATAGCACATATACAATATCATGCGTGATCATACAAAGAAGCGAAATTAAATTTAATTTACATTTTAATTAATTTTAAAATATAGACTAATATTTTTTAAAAAGTAGATTACATAAATTAAATATAAAAAAGTAAATTTAAATTACGCATACATAACATTGTATGTGTAGTAACGTCGTCTGTGCAGCATATATAATTGTACATTATAATGTACATACATCATAAGTACTAAATTATACGAATATGTAAAATAAAAAATGAAATTACGGATCTTATTAAAAAATTTTTAATTTAAATTATAAATTTAATTATAAAATAAAAATTGTAAATTTAATTCTTTTATTTTAAAATTATTTTTAAATTTTATTAATAAATAATTAAATATTTCGCATAACATAAATTATAAATACTAATAATAAATACTACATTATATACATATTAATTAATTTATCAATAAATCAATCAATTAAGGACATATTTTTTTAAAAGAAAAAAAAAAAAAAATTCAAATTAAAAAAGAACCGATATTTCTAGTGATGACTTCAATATAATAAAAATGTTTTCTTTTTAAGTTTAAAATTTTAAAAAATCAATAAAAATGAGAAAAAATTAAAAATGAAAAATTGAAAAAAAATAAATAAAATAAAATAAGCAATAACATTTTTTTTTTTTTTTTTTTTTTTTTTTTTTGTATACACACCTATCTAATAATACATTACACATAAAAGAATATATATATATCTACATACATACATATATAAAAAAAAATGAATTTTGATTATTTAGTGGTTATAGTAATGTTATATCAATTCATAATTAATTATGTATAATATCTATAAAATTTATTTTTATTTTATCAAATTATTTTTATTATTATATATTACTACTACATACTATTAATATATTATTATTTTTAAATATAAAAGGGCAGAAAGAAAAGGACTTATTATTCAGATTATATTATAAAATTAAGTGGAAAAATGAAACAAAACAAAAAACAAAAAAACAAAAAAAAATATATAAACAATTAACTATTATTTTGAATTTAATAAAAAATATATACATTAAAGAATAATATTAAAAATATATATATATACATATATGATTTTATGTTTTTAGTTTTTATTTATTTTTAGTTTTTTTTTTTTATTTATTTTTTCTTATTTTTATGAAGCCAATCATATTTTTATTTTATTTGAATTACATATGAAGTTATTTTATATGTGGTCGGGCAATATACAATTACAGGAGAAACGTACGATCAACACGATCACGATTGCGTATCAATTTGCAATTTATGAAAAGAGATGAAAAAAAAAAATAAGTATTTTCAATCTTCAACTATATTTCTGTGATATCGTGCCCAGTAATTTATAATTTCATAAATGTAAATATTTAAAATGTATGGGGTCTCGGTGCGCAAGTGGTAGTAGAGCAAACTGATTTCGAGAGTGCAGGTTCGATTTCTGCTTTAAGGCAAATGTAAGAAAAAAATTTTCTTTTCCTATTTCCATCTTTCATTATCTCCAAAAGTTCATTCAGGTTCGAATGATTACCAGCTTTCTGGAAAAAATAGCTTAGAAATGCTGATAAGTAATCTACTTGCTGACAACAAGTAACATAAAGAATTATTACAGCATTACATGATTTTAATAATATAGATCAGTCTAAGCCCTATATCATGTAAAAGAGAGTTTGCTTCTCTACCAGCAACTCAGTGGTTAGCAATTCAAGTTAAACTGTACAGGTGCACTGCACAAATCATGAAATCACTTCTGTGAAAGCCTTAGTTCTCATAGAGCTGTACTGCTGTGAAAGAAATAAATATTTTAAATGTACATACATAATCGTAATAATTTTATGATTTTAGCTAAAATTTCGTAGCATCTCGTTGCATTGCACAACACTTCAAATATTTTGTTAGGTTTGAAGATGTGTATTGAAAAAAATTTTTTTTTTTTTTTTTGGTTTAATTGAGTGATTTGGTATCGTACTCTCGTGTAATTGTTGATCTAAACCATTCATTTTTTACAGTAGTAGATGGAGAAAATGATAATGATGATGATGATGATGATGATGATGATAATGAGTTATAACCACCATTATATTTCTAAGTTATAGAGATGATTATTTGAATTTCTTTGAATTCTATTTTATTTTATTTTACAATATTACATTTAAAACAAAATGATGATGATGATAATTATGATAAAATCGTATACAATTACAAATACATATTACACACAATTTACATAGGATATAATAATAATAATTATCTAGAAATATTATTCTTGAATCAAAATTTTTTATTTTACATAGATTTACTTTTATTCTAGTGAGTATGTAATTTAATTTAACTTAATTAAGTAAGTAAATATACATACATAAGTAAGAAAGTAAGTGCCTAAAGACAGATTTTTTGTGTATTGATACTATATAAGTAATATAGAAAATTGATAATATGATACATGCATAATATCCTTATAATGAAATTTTATAAATTATACAAGAGAAGACAGACATGTCTGGTAGATATATTTATATCACACAGATTGTATAAAATATTAATTAAAGTATCCTTACAAAAAAATGTATCGTTTTTATGGATATGAGGGGGTATTATAAACGATCAATTTTCTATACATACACATCTAGTATCAATACTATAATTTTTTGTCCATGCTAATTATGTAATTTGAATGTAAATGTAACCGTTTCGATTATCTTAAGGATTGTAAGTAGATTATAGATGTAGCATTGTTGTGCGTGCCCTGTTCTCTCTTGAGTAAATCTGTAAATCAATTAGCACTTACACTCTGAGCACAATAAAAGTATTCTTGTCGTATTTTTATCATAGTTAAATGTCACTTGAATTGAAAATATGTATTCCTCAACGCATAACACTAAACACAATGAAATAAATGAAGTAGAATGGCGTTCAATTGACATTTCAAAAAACTAACAATAAAAATTATCATCAGTTGATCATTTACAATATAAGAATGCGTTTAAAATTTATTGAAAATTGAATCAAATTTTGAATATTGGTAAATATGTGCCGAATATCTTTTTCATAATTGTGCTCAGAGCGGATTATGATAAAATGAAATTTTTATATCATCTTTTTAATTAAGGATAATTTAATCAATTTTCTATACTAGGTAGAATGTATCTATTTTAATATCAGATGTCTGCCTCAGGTTATAAATGAATAAGTAAGTAAGTAAGTAAGTAAGTAAATGATTGTAAGTTGATCATAATTTTTTGATAAAAATATTTTTCAAAAAAAAAAAATGTGTTCATCAAAAAAATAAAAAACCTTACACATCTTTATAGTATAATATGTACTAAACATAACAATTTATATATTTATTTTTCAGTTAAATGGTATTTTTTTTTCTGTTTATATACGTATTCCAGAAGTCCAAACAATAAAATTACAGGTAAAAAATATATACATTACATAATTTAATTCGATTTTATTTTATAATTTTTTTTTTTAATTATTATTGTGCAATGTACTGATATTTTGGTAAATATTAAAATTAAGGATAAAAATTAACAATAATAATTTATGAATTATATATTTAAGTAAAATAAAATTATAAACAATTGTACATTATGCCAATTCTACATTCAATGCAGTGACTTGCTGACATGCTGTGAAGTTGAAAGTCGAAGTCCAAGTTGAAGTTACTGCATTGAATGTAGAAGCGGCATTATTCTTTTTTTTTTTAATTTTAAATTTAAAACAAATTTTAATGAAAAATTCTCAAAATGAAATTGGGTGGTTATAATTCAATTTTTGGTATACTACTGTACTGTCGTTTAGATTTTAGATTTACTGTTTATTTTTATATTATTTTTGCTTGTTTTAATTTTTTATTTTAATAATTTATTCTAAGTTTAGTTATTTTTTTCTTAAGGAACAACGATAATAATAACTGAAAATCATTTATAATTAATTATAAATCATCTATTAGACGAACCGCCAAAAGGCCCTGGTGGATCGTGGTGTGGGCGATGGGAGAGGCAGTTTACTGACCTCTCCTCTATAATAAATAATAATAATAATCTATTAGCCGAGACAGACAATGTAGTATTAATGCTATCTATCTGGGTATAAAAAATTGAATGTCATTAAAAAATTATTTTTGAAGATGAAAATATTCGATTTGTATTTAATACAAAAATATGATTTATTTTATTTTTATACATACTATGGTCGTTTTCGGTAATTCAGATATTTTCTGACTTTTCAGTCAGATTTGATTTGTTTAACACTGATTAAAAAGCATAAATGTGAATTTAGTTAAAAAAGTTCTGTCTATTCAGACACTAAAATAATATCTATCAAAGTCAGCTGTTCAATAAAAACCTAACTTATCTAACTTAGTGCTACCTAGAGGCGGTTCCTCGTATAGGGCTAGGAGGGCTCAGCCCCGCTAAGATGATCGTATTTTCAATCTTATAAATACCAATAAATAAATTTAAAAATTATTTTTCACATCAATAATATTTTTATAATCATTTGTTCAACAAAAATATGTGAAATATAGTTAATTTGACAACATTTAAATGTATATAACGAATACATTTTTTTCCATAAAATACGCATAAGAAAGAACTGTTATTTTTAACTGCCTCTCGGAATTTTAAACTCATTCTATGAGTTTCATTCATAATTTATCTTTTAATGCCGCAGACCCAAACAAATTTCTTGAATTTTAGGTTTTTCGCCAAACATTTTAAAAAATTTTGTGATTCTTAACCGTTCGATTCGAACAAATATTTCAAAAAAGTACTAAACCCCATTTAATGCGATGATATGTTTTGAAATGTTTTTCCATTTCCGAAACTTTCAAATTTTCTAACAATGAAAATGAAAATAAAAATTTTCGAGATGATTTAAATGAATCCTATCATGGTATCTAAAAGGTTTTTTGGTACTTTAATAAGTATTAAAATCTATAAATCAAATATAATGGGAGTCTAAATTCCACTCAATTCCTTTGCAGTTATTTCAATACCCAAGGAATTTATAAATAATATTTCAAATTTTAACAAATTTGTTTAAAAACGAAGTGCTGAGTATTTATTTAAATGAAATGTTAAATTATACAGAAATGATGCAAATTAATATTTTTAAGTGGACGAACGTTTGTTAAGTTTTTTTTTTCTTAAGATATTTATTAGATTATCAAAATATTTTGTTAAGTATTTTTAACGTTTTAGTTTTATTAAGTTTGTCAATTTTGAAAGAAACCCAAAATTCATAACTTATATTGCAAAAAACAATAATCTGAGGAAGTATTTCATTCAATATCGACTAACGCTCTAAAAGCGTTACTTCTTGAGTGGAGTGAAAACCCTTGAAACAATTAGCCCCACCATAAATTTTGGTCACGAGCCGCCACTGGCTACCATATATATATCTGATTTTTCAAACAAACTTACCTTTCAGATCTAGTTTACCGAACACACTTAATATTCATATCTGACTTTTCAAACAGTCTTACTACTAAGATCTTATTTACCGAACACGCTGAAATTTAATATCTAACTCAGATCTGAATTACATAAAACGACCTATGACTAGCTTTCTTCTTTGCTATGTTACTATGTAGTATTAATTCTATGAATCTGTCTTATGCGAATGAAGAAAACTACAATCTTAAGAGTCCTATAAACTTACAATATGTCTGACGACAGGTCGACAGATAAGTTAAGGTCGGATGAATGTTGTATTGTTTGTAGATAAGTTGACAAACAATTCGAAAGTCGGATGCCTGATCGTAACAAAATCAAAAAAAAAAATGTTTGCTTCAAGTTTGACGACTAAGATGGAAGATATTGGGCTATATTCTGTAACTATTCTGTTAATTAAAAGATTTTCTGTTTCGTGTTTAACAGATTTTAACGGACTTCTTAAAAGACTAGAAAACGTTCGCTGTTAGTTAAAGGATTTTTAAAAGATTTTTCTGTTAACTTTTTGACCAGAATACGAATTTTTTCATTTAACAGATTTCTTTTAAGCTGTCAAAATTTTGTATGCGGTAACAGATCTTTTAGTTAACAGAAATATTACAGAATATATAGCCCATTGTTGTGTAGTTACGTTGGAAGATCATCAAATCTTCGACATTGTTTTAAATTATGATATTGTTGTGTGTACAAACGGAACTATTTCATGAAGAAAAAGTGTAGCAAAAAATGATATTCTGACAAATACTATATGATTAACGTCGTCAACGACGTGAACCTCAAAAAATATTCTTTCGAATGAAGTCTGTATGATAAAAGTCGAAACGCTAGTTGTAATGTCTGTCAACCAGTCGTAAAATATATCGCATGTTTATGGGCACCTTTACAAAAATCTTTTCTATATTTTAACTAAATTAATTTTCGATTTTTATAATTAATTAATAAAATAGAGGAAAAAAATCGTCTACCAGATATGTAAATTTTACATTGATTTCAGTTGAATATTTTTTTCTTCATTGAACGCAAAATTGTTTGCTTCAGCCTGAATTAATTCTACATATTTTAATGCCTGTCTGTTTTATGTTTTATTTTGAAAAGATTATCATATAAATTCAATTTAAATTCAAATAAATAACATTACATAACTATATTTTGCCAAACAGATGCCAATAAATTTACTTAAATAATGTACATTTTAACTACTTTAATTAAAATTAAAATAAATATAAAAATTTAAAATTAATTTACAAAAATACTACATAGAATAACCGATAATAATAACATTTTAAGTATTTTTTTTAAACGAAAAAAAAATTGTGAATTAACATTTAAAATAAAGCAAAATATTTATACAAAAAAACATTGAAAAAAAAACACAAAACGCAAAGTCTAAGATTAAATAAAAACAAATTTTTAAACAAAAAAGGCAAAAACGAGAAATTTGTATGTTTTCTTCTAGGAATGATTTAAGCTAAATTTAAAATAAGAAAATATAGAAAAATAAAAATGTAGAAAATAGAAAAAGAGTATAAAAGTAGAAAAAAAAATACAAAAAAAAAACACCGAATACGAAAATGAAATCCAAACCAAGACAGAAAAAAAGTATAACATACATGGAGATGAAATTTTTATCATTTTTAAAAGGACCTACACTTTTAAGATTGTAAGATTTTAAAAATAAATTATAAATAGAAAATTTTATAAGTAAATTTTTTTATGCACCAATACGAAACGAATATAATATAAATACCCATTACATACAATACCCATAAAATGTATCTTGAAAATTCCTTATTATCTACATATAATGTAATTTATAAAAGTAAAAAAATGAGAAAAAAAAAATACAATATATAACGAAATGAAACGAAAAGAAAAAAATACCACAAGAGAGAAAAAACAAACTAAAAAAATTCTAATTAAATATAAAACAAAAACAAATCTTTAATTTAGATCATAAATTGAAAAAAAAAAATGAAAAGAGATGAAATAAAAATATGATGAATTAAATTCAAAAAAAAAAAGAACAAGAAAAAAGATACAAAATTAACTATAAAAAAAATAAAAAATAGAACAAGAATAAAATAAAAATTAAGTTTAGGAAAATTAAAATGTAAATGTAAAAATGAAAAAATATAAAAGAACAAAGTGAAAAAGAAAAAAAAATTAAACGTCAAGCTACTTTGGATAATATAGGTACTGATACTAATATTAATTAAATTAATACATTTATAAGGAATATTTTATGTTTACATAAATAATTTTTTAACAAATTAAGACAAAAATTGAAATAAGACAAGATAAGAAATAACATAATAATAAAAATTTAAAAATAGAAAAAATTTTTTTAGAGAAATATTTAAGGAAAATTATGAAACATAAGAAACAAGACGACAAAAAAAAAATTATATTACATTTATTATTTACATTAAATTATATTCGAGACAAACACATTATAGTACTGATATCATATGCGTAGTGTAAATCTAAATAAATTTGATCTTACTATCGTTTAGATAATAATTTTTTGTATCGGATAAAATCGATGTCGAAGTCATAAATTAATATTTTTAATACTTATCAAGAGTCTGAGTTTAAAATTGCATAAATGTGGCATTGATGCATAAAGTGAAAAACAGAATTTGACATTTTTAGCTCTGGCAGTTAAATTTGTCCAAAAAAAAAAAATAAAGAATCAGTAGCATTGCATTTTATTTGTAATGCAAAACAAGTGAAGTCGTAGTTGGAGTTACAGTTTGAATGAATTATAAATTTTTTCTAATCGAAGTTTTCAATTCAATCACAATATGAATTCTTCGTTTGAATATTTTTCTATTAGTCTTAATTCACAATCGACAATCGATATGGATGCTTCATGTGGAACACAATGCTACCGAATTTTTGACAGCTTTAGTTAAAGCGACAGCCAAAGCTACAAGAGCTGCTACATTCTGTTTACAGCTTAATTCAATTATCATTTGCATTGACATAACAACAATGACACAAAATTTGCAACGCGTTATAATTTATTGAAATAAATGAATAAGTTATGCCGATTCTATATTCAATGCAGTGACTTCAACTTCGACTTTGATTTAATGGATATGTAAGAGTATTACAACTTGATAGATAGAGCAGTAGACTTGAGAGCTACTTTTACATGTTAAGCAATGCTGTGAAGTCGAAATTCAAAGTCCAAGTTGAAGTCACTGCATTGAATGTAGAAGCGGCATTATGCATTGTTGCCACATTGTGAATTAAAACTCAAATTAACATTATTTGTTTTTTTTTTTATATTATGATCAATTTTCTATATTACATAATGTAATGTACATAAAGTATGAATATCGCATGTTTTTTTTTTGTTTTTAGGTATAACATAAAGTTTGATAATGATTTAATTAAATTTAAAAAAATATATATAATATAATATTTTTAAAAATAAAAAATATAATAGGTAACCCAAAAATCAGAAATGTAAATTTTTATAATTAAAAAAAAAGAAAAACTAGATACATTATTTATACAATAAAGTATATTATAATAGTATACATTTATATATTATATCGTTAGAACTGAGAACTTATATAATTTATTTATAATAAGAACACATACATACACACATATACATATAATACACAACTGAATATTAAGGTATATAATAATACTATATAATATATATATGGTAGAGAGAATAAAAATTTCTTACAATATCTACTACACATTAAATAATTTACGTGTAGATATATACATTTATGTAATGTAATAATTTTATAGAAAAAAATTAAAACTAAAAACTATAGAAAAATATAAAATTATAGAGAAAAGCATAAATTACATTATATAAAAAAAATGTTTTTTTTGTCACAAAAATGTTTTCTTTTTTCTAATTTTTTTTTTTCAAATTCCGTAGATTCATACTCTACGGCTTTAGTGCCTAAACAAAACAAAACAAAAACAAAAAAAATAAATGAAAGAATGAAAAATAAAACAAAAAACAAAACAAGTTTAAGAATAATTATTAAAAAAATATTATAAGATATACATATAAGTATGTTTTAAAAAAAAACACACATACACAAACATAAATTACATACAGATTAAAAATAAAATTTATAAATAAAATACGTTTGAATATGAATATGACTTTTTTTTTTGTTTTTTTGTTAAATTCTATCGTACATCATAGAGTGCATATTGCAATGTATAATATTGTATTATGTAATAATTTTAATAAATTTTTTTTTTTATATATAAAATACATAATATGTATATGTAGGTATGAAAAAATAAAGATTATGATATAAAAAATAAAATAAAAAAACAAAAAACAAAACAATTAACAATCTACAATATTAAGTAAAAGGATATACATACTTACATGATAAGATAAGATTCGGATATAGAGTTATTTCTATTTTAAAATCAAAAACAAAAATTAAAGGATATTACATACATAATATGATAAGATAAGATTCGGTTATAATCCTTTTTAAAATAAATAATTTAAAAACGAAAATTTAAATAATAAATTATAGTAGTAGTAGTAGTAATTATGAAATGAAATTGCATATAAAGTATATTGATATTTTTTGTTGTTGGAAAAAATTAATCAGAATATTAAATAATAAAAATTAATTATTATAGATATATACAATATATCACAGTATTGTGTTGTGCTATTTAAATATATCCGGATAAAATCTCACAATTTCATTATTGATCATTTCATTGTCATTATCGATCGACAATGTTCAAAGTTAAACTCAATACTTTTTATGCCAATATCAACAGTAGTATTCAAATCAAATTCAACGCTGATATTCACATGAAAGACGTTGAATTCGATTTGAACACTTTCGATATTGGTATAAAAAGTATTGATTTCGACTTGAAAATTGCCGAGAACGCGACTTGAACAATGATTGTTTTGTCATTGAAATTGTGTAGTTTAATCCGGAAAAAGTAAATGTATTGTTTTTTGATTATTTTCATACTTCAATTTCAAATGAATTATTTTTATTTAAGAGCGCATACACTGATACTATAGTTAATCAACAATTAATTGGTATTATTAATATCAGTTGTCTATCCAATTTCAGCTAAACAGCCGGGGAAAAAAAACGAATTCATAAATGTACCTAATATTGTTTGTGACAAATACTATAACTAATTGTATGACAAAGGGCGAGTTCGGAAACGTATTGATGCATTGTAGAAACACAGTATGAATACTGTCTTAATACTTATACTAACGACAACACTGTACAATGCAACTGTTTGACATTGTATATACTTTGACGTTTTGAAACAGAACAAATGCATTCAAACAAAAATGGATCGAAGAACAATAACACAAAGAATTTTATTAAATAACTTAATTGATATTTGTTTCACATCTGAACAAAATTGTTTATTTAAAATGTGGTTAAAATATAAAAAGAGAAGTAAACAAGAACACTTCGCCCAACAGAACACTATTCTTTTTCTTTTTCAATTTAAAATTTTCTTCCATTTCTAAGCGAATGATAAGAAGTAATTTCTTTCTTTCATGTGTCCACTTTTCCGCTCTATAAATTAAATTTACATTATTTTTATCATAAAATTCATAAATATAATATTTAATGTGCATAAATTTTTTCCCTACTTACGTAGAATCCATTTAAAAATGTTTCCAGTCGAATCGATTTAATTTAATAATAAGTAAATAAGTATTATAAAATAAAAACACAATTCTATTTTCAATTTCAACTACAGCTGTCTGTCAGTTGTCACTGTGTATCAGTAAAATTATGGATGCGCTGTTTGCTTATTTGATACGCATATGATACATACACAATACGTTTCGAAACATTTGACTTTGTTGTCATTGTGAATGATGACGTTTCGAAACTTGTGACATTGTACAAATACAGTATTAATACGTTTCCGAACTCGCCCAAACTGTGTAAAGTAACATTTTTGTCATATTGTCGTTCAAAAATTATAAAAACGTTTGAAAATTAGCATTTTTTTTTTGGAAAGGAAATTTAAAAAGGAAGAAACATATAACAGAAAAACTTTTAATGAATGTCCGAAAAATCAGTGTTTTTTTTTAAATAAAAGACGTTATACAGGAATCAATGAAAAAACTCTAAACGTCGAAAGTATTATCGTAAAGCTGCAACGTTGAATGTTTGTTTTGACTTTCTCTATTCTAGTCAGCGCATTTTATTGAGAGTGTTTTACTGTCAGTCGTAAAAAAATAGCTAAAATTAGGTCTCTTAAGAGAATACCAGCTTGCTGGAAAAAAGAGCTAGAAATGCTGATAAGTAGTCTTACTTGCTGACAACAAGTAACTCAAAGAATTATTAGAGCATTACATCATTAGATCAGTCTGAGCGAGTCTAAGCCCTATATCATGTAAAAGAGTTTGCTTCTCCACCAGCAATTCAGTTCAGCAATTCGCAATCGAAAGATCGAAACGTTACGAAAAGACAAAAAAAAATCAAATTAAAATTGGAGACAAAAAAAAATTATCAGCTTCAGAAATTATTTTACCTATCACAAAAAAGATGTGTCTTTAATATTCTTTATAAAATAACTAAGAAAGCTCCACAATTATCAGCACTCCATTTAGATCCTCCAATAAGAGCGAATAATGTATAAATAAAGAATGGAAAAATCTGTAAAGAAATTCAATTTGGTTGGGTAAAATGTGTTGAACATATGAGCATGATCATCGCATAATCGCTTACAAAGACTTTTTTTTTAGTTCAAATGTTCCAAAATTCATTTTCACAAGCGTTTTGGCGAATTGAATTCGCAAGAATGAATTTTGTTGTTCCATAATAAACTTTTCGTTTTCCGTTTTCGAAATATTCAAAATATTCGAATCATATTCTCTAATCTAAATTATTTGAATTTTGTTTAATTGAATGATAAAAGATTATTCTTTTTTTTTCTTACATTTTTTGTATAATTTTTTTTTTGAATTTCTATTTTAAGGAGTAACATTACATAATAATGTTCAGTAGTAGTAATACATCAGTAATTTGCCTTGCCTTTTTTCATATAATAGCATTACATGTACTAAATACACATTCATATGTACATATGTTTAGAGAATGATAAATATATTTAGGATAATAAAAATTTTGAATTATAAAAAAAATTATTTTTAAAATTATGCCACACCACATTATATTCCTAACCTACAAAAAAAAATTTATCATGATTTGAAAAAAATAATAAATTACATAATATTTAGAATTAATTTTTAGAATAGAATATGTATAGTTCAAAATTGAAGATCAAAGAAAATAAAATAAAAAAAAAAAAAGAATTAAAAATAAAATTAATAAAAATTTTAATAATACATAATATAGTATGAGAATTTTTTTATTTTTCTATTTCGGTTTCATATTTTTAAATGATCGATATATTTTACAATAAGATAGACACAGATACTCATGACGAACTTTATAATCTAATTACATTGATATCTTGATATATGTATACTCGTATGTATGTACAATAAATTGTAATCTATAAATTGTGTATTTTTAATTTACATATTAAATGTGTATTAGATCTTAAAATATATTTAATAGAAGATAAATATAAATACATAACTCGTATATACCATTTATGCATTTTATCATATAGTTGTACCAGTTGTACATAATGTATGTGTACATAAGAGAAATACATGACGAATAAATTTTGATTAATCAAGAAAAAATTTTGAAATTAAGAAAACTTTAAATAATAATTAGATACTTGATACATATGTAGGCATACTATGTATAGATATTTATATATATATATATTATACAAACATAAATAAAAGTAAGCATGAATATATAAAGCGCGTGTCTTTGATATACAAACACTTACTTACTCGTATACATAATGTGTATATAGAAAGTAGTAAACTGAATAAAGTGAGTTAAAAACCTATATTGAAAATCTTATATCATTTTATGTGGTGAATCTCTTATCCAGAATGCCGATTTCTCCTAAAACATTTGTATTTCACCAAAACTTTAGAGAAATAAGAGATCTCTTATCCAGAATCGCAGTCGTAAATTTATATTTTTACGACCGTTTTTTCTTCTCTTAAATTAAACAACATTTATATGCATTACTACATTTATATAAATAAAATTTTACATAAAAATGTACATAATATACATACAAAAAGTATATAAATAAATAAAAATTATAATAGAATAAGATCGCAGAGTACTTAGACCTGTAGACGTCATTTTAGCAAAACTGAAATTTTGATAAGTAATGGGTAGTAGTCTACAATGTAGTTAAGAAGGTATGGATACTGTCTTCTCTACCTTGAAAACGGGGGCAATTTTAATGATAGCAAACACTTGTACTCGCACCAACGATATTTTGTATATACAATATTGTTAAAAACAAACCATTTCGTGGGCTATAACTCTCGCCAAACTCTTAAGTCTCTTTTAAATAAAGTAAAATATATATTATAAATTGTTCATTTAAAGGTGATTCTAGTTTACTTAAAAGATACTTTTAAAGGATCTGGCGGAAGTTATGGTCCAAAAAAAGGGTCTGGCAATATCGGATGTTTTTTTTCTCTTATATTTTTAGTATTTGCTATTATTAAAATGGTTCCTGTCTTCAATGTAGAGCAGGGAGTTTCCATACCTTCTTAACAACATTGTAGACTATTACTTTTCAACTTTTCGAAAATGACGTAGGTCTGACGAGTATGAGATCTTGGACTATAACAAAAATTACATAATAAATAAATTTAAAATTTATAATTTATATGTATGTATATATTACATATGTATGTACTTATGATGTGTAGTATTTTATAAATTACATAATATTACAAATTATTAAGCGAATCCTTCTCCAGTAGGATAAACGCTAAAAAGAATTTATAAAGATTATTACTACATATTATTATTATTATAATTATTATAAAAATTGTTATGAATATAAATTAGATGTTACGAATGTACATAATATTATCAAAAAACAAAAAACAAAAAAAAAACATTAAAAAAACCCACAAAAACTGATAGTTTATAGTACCTACCATAGTACATATGTATAAATATTATATGATTACAAATTACATTTACATAAATTTTAAGACTATGAATATAAGTGCATATAGCTATATACTAATATACATACAAATAAGTACATACATATGTAAATATACAAATATATATAAAACATACTTGAATAATTTATTGAGTTTTTTTACTTTTAATAAAAACACAAAAAAAAAAAAACAAAACAAAAATAAAACTAAAATAAAAAAATATTCTTTAAATAAATTTCCAAGAAATTCACTGAAAATGAAAATCTTATAAATGCTTTAATAGTTCTACTAAAGAAAAATTGTTTTGTTTTTTTAAATTTTATTTTTAAACTTTTTTCTAAAACAAAGTTTGTTTGTTTTTTGTTTTTTTTTTTTTGTATTCTTAAATTAAAACTAAAAGAAATTTTTTTTAAATTAAGGCTTTCTTTAAATACCAAACGATATACATACTTACTTACTTAGGCCCGGACAGGTCGTGGTATGGGCTATAAGGGCAGGCAGGTTTACCTTCACTTCTTAAAATAAGAAAACAAATATACTTAGTTATGTAATAAGAAACAGGAATAGGCAAATGAAAAAAAAAATAAATAAATAAATAAAAATATCAATAAAAAAAACATCAACAAAAAAAAAACAAAAATACATATTATAATAATAATAGTTGATTTATTTAAATGTAGTAGTAATGATTCCGATTAAGAGATAAATTATAATGATAATATTGTATATATTATTATATAAATAAATTATTACAAAATTGATTGTAAATTTAGTGTGTATGTATAGACCTACATAATAGGGGGGACTCATTTCACTTCGTAATCTTCGTAGTTTTTCAGTTTTAAAATGAATGATGAATCCCCTTAATATTTTTTTTTTTGAAATTTTTTAGTAGACAGAAAGGCAAATTTTAAGGAAAATTAAATTAAATACAATAAGATCTTTATAAATTACAATTAAAATAATGATAATAGTAATAGTAATAATATTTAGGTTATGAAAAAATTATAAAAGAAAATTCTATATTATACACCCATCTATCGAGAGAAAATAGAAGTAATAACACATTATATACCTTACCTATACATTGTAAGACAGATTTAAAAAAATATATATATCGATGCATATCGGTCAGAGTATAGTTATGATCAAGATCATGCACGAAGTTTGATTTATGCATTGATGCCAAATTGATGCAAATTTTTTAAAAAAAAAAAAAAAAAACATTGCCTAATAATTGATTGAAGAGATGTTTGGGGAAAATAAAATGTATGTGGACATTTTTTTTTAAAGCTGAAACTGAATGATCTTTAGAGTGAATACTTACACACTCTACATACCAGAAACATGTAAAACATTTTATTTATTTTTCTCATAATATTCATTGCAATTGAATTAATTTTTTTTGTTTAATTTATTTACAAACGGAAACAATCTTGATTGTGTATTGTTTGCCATGTGGAGAGCAACTTTGTCGGAATTTAACAAGAAACATGATACTGGCGAAGAAAACGCTACCAGGCTTAGTCTACCGTTTAATACACACTCCTACTGCAGATGCTACAAGGACAATTCAGAGAAAGAAACTCTCTTATATTATGTTTGCAGGTGTCCGGCAGGGTGGTAGCTGTCAAAATTTTATATGTAATGCAGTCGAAGATAATAAAGAGTCAGCTAACTAACTAACTATCAATTAACCTTACTCTTGAGTGTGGTTAATTTTTTTAACGATCGTAATTAAAAATGTACCATATACTATTGCAGTTTCTGAGCGCTTGAAAGTTATGTTGGTAGTTATGGCCTCTTTTTTTAACTTCAGTATTTTTGAACGACAAAAAGTTACTAAAGTTTTGGTTAAAGTTAAGTTATGTTAACCTTAAAGTTGTTAAGGTTTTGGAACGTACTCTAGATGATATAAAGAATGGATTGTATTCGTGTGCCCTTAAATATGAAATATTCAATTGAATTGAATCCTTTCGTTTACACATTATATTTTCATGTAACAAATATTTGAATTTTAGTTTTTTTTTTTTGTATTTTGATTTGGAATTGGTTTTTTCTCTCAACAATAAAATTATTAATTTGAAAGAATACAAATTTATGTAATATACATTTTTTTAATTTAAAATTTACAAAAAAAATAAACAATAAACAACAAAAAAGAAAATGAAATAAAATAAATAGTAAATACATTAAATATTAAATTGAAATGTTAATTCACAATTTTTTTTTTTTTTTTTTTTGTAAAGAAAAATTTATAAAATATATGAAAATATTTTAGATAGATATTAAATATTATGAAAATAATATGCGCATATCTAAAATCTACTAAATGTATAAGCGATATTTCTTTTCTAAGGAATACAATAAAAATTATAAGAATAATACAAGTAATAACTAACAAGACATTTTTAATTATTCATTAATAAAAACAAAAACTTAAAAATAAAACAAATACATATTACGTACATATTTATAGTGTAATACTAGAGCAGACCTAAAATTAATCTAGATTATCTCTAATCTAGATTTATAAAACTGAACGTGACAGACTGCAAATTTAGATCATCGCTGATGCAATCAGCTGTTCAGTTAAATTTATGTAGAATCACACAGTCAGTTTAGTTGTTTTGAATTATTTTCAATGCACAATATATGTATGTATTAGAAAACTGATCTGTCAATTTTTATGTGTCTTCTTCTTCCCACTGCAAATCCAGTTTATGAGGATAATCTAGTTTTCAGAACTGGATTAGGATAATCTAGTTATACAACTGGATTATCTAGATATTGTGATGACAGACAGTCACTTTAATCTAGATTAACGACTTAATCTAGATTAAAATGATTAGTCTGTCAGTGTTATAACTCAAAAATATGTTACTTTTAAATTAAAATTTTTTATTTTTATTTTTTTTAAATATATACGATCTACGATCCATGATCTACTTATACTTACGATATTGCATACAAATAAAAAACATTCCGGGTATCATAATTATATTTTCATTAGAAAATTTTTTCAATTTTATGTAAACACTATTTTTTTTTTTTTTGGTAAACATTTTAAAATATTCTCTCATCATAATCAAATTCAATTTCGGTTCATGAGTTTTGTTTTGTTTTAATCGTAAGTTATTCATATCATATTGATCACTTGATCAGTTCTTCGTAATTGAGTCACTAGAAAATTCTTTACAAAAATTTATGATCCAGTGAATGAAAATGAGAATAATTGATGGTTTTTAAATACAATCATGTATTGTATGTGCTCTTCAAATAGCCAAAATAATGAGTACACATCGTTCCAAGTAAAGTTAAAGAGACTGTGATGGGCTGAACTGAAACTGAACTGAAAATATAACAGAACTTTTTGAAAAAGGCAGATTTGAATTTGAATAAAACAGCTATTCATTCAAACTTTTTTCAATAATTCTTATATTTCTTAGAAAAATAGATAGACATAAGAGTAGTGAAGGATGGAGAAAGAAAAAAAATGAAATCAGTGGGCCTGATCACGAATGGCGATAAAATCGCCAATCGCCTCGCCTGTCAAATTTTTGTATCACGAATGGCGATAATCGTTCATTTTAGGCGATTTTATCGCCTATTAAAGGCGATCAAATAATTGGTATCGCCTAGCTGATATTTGAGGATACATTTTTATTTCATTAGTTGTGTTAATTTGTATTTGTGTTTCGACATCGGTGGTGAATTATAAAAAATAAAAATGTATGTATTTTTATTTATAAATTATATTTAAAATAAATATAAATTAATATAAATTATTTTTTCAAGGATTAAAGTTTCTAAAAAAGAATTAGAAAAACTCGTCGAATTTAAGATGACGAATAAAGAATTCGCAAAAGGAATTTATAAATCTGCAGGTTGAAGAGAGAAATAGAGAAATGGAAAACTCTCACAACAAAAACATCTTTAGAAACTCTAAAAAAAAAAAAAAAAAAAATAGTTTAAAAAAAAGTTAAATTTTTAAATTTTTTTTTTTTAAATCTTTTTTTAAAAACTAGTTTACAATAATTATGCCAAAATAAAATTTAAATCATCTTTTTGACATTAATGACAGTTCGAAACGCATAATATTACACGTTACGCATGGTAATGCTATTTAGGCGAGGCGATCGCCTTACGTGATACAAAAATTTTATTTTCTCGCCTCGCCTCAATTTTGGCGATTGGCGATTTAATCGCCATTCGTGATCAGGCCCAGTTTTTTCTAGTTGTCATCAGCCACGTCTATTTTAAATTTTGTTTTTATTTTTTCGTTATGCAGCATTGACAGCGTTGTTTTAAAATTATTAAAAAGATGACATTTTTTTTAAAATTTTTAATATACATACCTTTATACAATGGTGAAACATCATCAGAGAAACTAATAACTTACATGTACGATGTAAGGTAAGATATGTACTGTACGTACATCTTACATCTTACATGCTAAGAACTGAGAGTGAGAAATTATTAAAAAGGATTTGATGAAAAAAAAAATTATTTGTAAAATTAATTTATGATGAAGATGATAAGATTATGATGCGGAATGTACACATTATTTGTATGTATGTATGTATTATTTTTTTTTTAAAGGAAAAAATAATTTTTTTAATATCCTAATTTAATAAAAAATTTATAAAAAATTAATTCTATATTATAAAACAGTAAAATCTTATATTAATCTAATAAAAATGATCTTACTTATATACATATATATATACATATATATAATGTATATGTAAAGTAGAAAAAATAAAAACAAAAACATTTTATAAAATAGAAAATCGTAATGAAATATACATAATTTGAAAATTATACGTTACTAGCTGACCCGGCGAACTTCTTTCCGCCATATTTTCTGAATTCCTAAAAGACTTTGTTTTATGACAAAATTAAAAAAAAGTAAACAATAGCTTCTGGTTACAATAGGACCATATTGAAATAAAGTTACAATAAAACAATACGACTGCATATATTCATCATATTAATTTTTTATTATTATTTAATTTATTATTTGTTCTTCTTTTTGTACAATTCTCATGGTAAATAAATACTATTCCTAAAATTATTCTATCTCATACTTATATTTTATTTTAATGCCTTATAATGTACAATATTCTTTGTTTTTCCTTTCGGAGAAAAAACATATAGCGCCGATGGTTTGCCGACTCTTATGCATGCAACGTACAACTGCCATTGCGAAAAACATTGAAATTCAAGGTTTATTCCACACACTTCTAACGATTGCAAAATTTAATTTAAACATTACATTAAATCGTTGTCGATTTTTACGAAGGAGGCTATGATTAAAAAAATTTTTAATTTTGACGCCAAACGCCGTGAAATGTCAATTTATAATTTCTTTTATTATTTAATATAATATAATATTTTATTTAATTTTTATTATTTAATTGGTCGATTTTTATTTTTTTGTATATAAACCTTGCCGTGGCGATAACGAACACAATAAAAAAAGAATTATCCAATTTGGTGCCGGCGTTCGGAAGTTATGAGCGTACATACATTTCGCAGATTCATTTTTATATATATAGATGACTAAAACTATAAAGAAAATGTGTTTTTTATATGTACATACATATAAGTATACATATAAGTACACATAAGTATTATGTATATTGTTTTTTGATTGTAATAATTGTAATTGTAATTGTAATTGTAATTAATTTATAATAAATTCGAGAGAAAAACAAAAGTAAAAGCAAAAGTTAAGGAGAAAAATGAAAAATAAAAAATTAAACTCAGAGAAGTAATTTATAAGAAGAATACCCACACATACAGACATATAATCGTACATAAAAAAAATAAATGAATGTATACATCTTTGTACCTATACTACATATAGTATATAATATAATATCCATAAAAAAAAATAATTAGAGATAAAATAATTTTAAAACAAAAAAAATTTTTCATTATCGTTTTATTATTTTGGATTTTATCATAATTTCTCATTACAAAAAAAAAAAAAAAAAAAAAAAAAAAAAATAAGGAAATCATTAAAGTAAAAGTAAATAAAAATATGTGTAAAATTTACAATAGTATAGCTTGCCTTAAAAAAAAGAAATAAATTTAAATTTAAATTAAAAAAAAAAAAAAACATACACAAATTATTGTAATAAGAGAGAGAAAAGCTAGCTAACTAAATTATACAAGAGTAAAAATTAAAAAAAAAAAACTTAAGAAAATAGTATAAAAAAATAATGTTAGTTTTTTATTTAATTTTCATTTTTATTGATTTTTTTTTTATTGAAAAATTATATTAAAAATACGATAAGTATGTAATAAATAGAAATAAAAACAAGGACGTAATTGTAATTTGCTAATTAAAAATACATTACATTAGGAATACCTTACACTTAACTAAATTATTGTAAATGTAATATATTATACACTCATATACATACAGAATAGATGATATACATTACATACAATAAATATACAATGACTCCGAAAACTGTTCACAAGTTAAAGCAAAATCAAAAACAAATGCTAGCATATCTCGGGAATCTGTGGACATATTTGGTTACAACTTACATATATTTTTTTATTTGACATGTGTAGAGACATCATTTTGGTCATTAGAGAAATTATACAGAGGCGATGTTTTTGTTTTTAAAAAATAATAGTGATGCCCGAAAAATTCTAGGAGTGCCCTGAACAGTTTTTTTTTTGGTTGTCAAGCAAACAAACAATGAACAATGAGTTAAATTTTAATTTTTTTAAATTTAATTTATTCATTTAATTTATTTTTATCGATATATCAAAATTTTAAGACATCGAAACTTTAAAACTGTCGTAAAATTAATCAGCATCATCAAAGCATCGCAACATAAATATAACCAATGTTGCGCTAACATTTCGGCAACACTTTTGCAACACTGCAAAACCATGATTAATTTTTGAACCCAGCCAAATTTTCACCAGAATTCCAAAGAATCATACAGAGATTATAATCTTAATGGGAACCGTCAAATATGTACGTCACAGAGGTACCATGCAATAATATGGTTGAGGGGGAAATTTTCGGAACAATAAGACCATGAAATTTTACAAAAACGAAAATTTGATTTTAATGCTTAAAATAAAGTTTGAAAAGTTATTGTTATGTCCGATTCTACATTCAATGCAGTGACTTCAACTTCGAAATTGATTTAATGGATGTGTATTAGAACTTCTACATTCAATGCAGTAGACTTGACAGCTACTTTTACATGTTAAGTTAATCATGCTGTGAAGTCGAAAGTCAAAATCCAAGTTGAAGTCACTGCATTGCATTGAATGTAGAAGCGGCCGGGCATTAAACAATAAATTTACGGTTCTAAAAACATCATTTTTTTTTTCACGGCAACTAGAATATTTCAAGCATCACTATTATTTTTTAAAAAACAAAAACATCACCTGTATAATTTCTCTAATGACCAAAATGATGTCTCTACAAGTCAAAGAAAAACATGTGTAAATTAAAATTGAAGATCTCCACACAGATTCCGGAGATATATGCTCTCATTTGTTTTAATTTTGCTTAATAGTAATAATAAAATGACATACAACAAAAATAACTTATTTACAATTATTACATAATTTTTATTCTTAAATTTTTTGTATAATAATATTTTTTTCTCCAAATATTTAAAAACTTTTACTTACATTACATATACATATGTACACATCCATTTATACATTAAATGAATACAAATACAAATATTATAAGAAATTATCATTATAAAATACATTTTTAAATAAAAAAAATTGTAATATTAATATGAATATAAAATAAAAAACGATTATATTTAGTGTGTACATACGTATGTATGTGATTATAAGGATTAATAATAATAAAATATAATGGTGTACATACATACATACTTGCATATATGTATGTACTCACACAATACATGCATATTATAGATACTTCTTAAAATATTGATGTAATGTTGAAAACAAAAAACAAAAAACAAAAAAAAAATATATATAAAATTAATGTAGACAAAAATGAAAATTTATTATCTTATTTATATGACATGATATACATACATATGTACATATATTTTTTTGGCAAAATGAACAAAAAATAAAAAAAGAAAAACAAAAAGGGAAAAAATAAAAGAAAAACGATATAGCTAAAATTTCGATAAATAAAATTCGAATTAGAAAAGAAAAAGAGAAAAAAAAACTAATTAAAATTAAAAATAAAAATAATAATTATTAATTGTATTAATGTATTTGATATATGTGTAAAAACCATTAATTAATTAATTAATAAATGAAAAAAAAAATTTGTATAATATTATAAATGTGCACCACACATACACACCCAAACACACTCACACAGAATAATAAATTGTAATAAAAATAAGATAATTTTATGATGTAATTATTACATTTTAGATAGTGTATATCCGTACCTTTTTTATACACATATACCTATATATATATATATATTAAATATGCATAAATACATTATATATACATTATAATACATTATATATAAATACATACATATATATATGAAAAAATCATACAATCTGTCTATCTATCTATTTAATTGATCTTGAATAACTTGAGGGTTATGGTGTTGGACTGGTACGCTTGTTGTTAACGTGAACGTGTTCGAATTCCCAAACACCACAGCAACCTAGCCAGTAGACTATTCTCTCGCTCAAGTCGATCATTAATATTCCAATAATCAGCAATGTACGCCAGTATAAGGCGGTAGACATAATCAAAGCGCTTAATATAGCAGAATTCTGCTATAATCGTCATATTGTTTAGTGTTTTGCAAATGAATGCTAACACAATGACGGCAGAAGCATTCAAACAGAAAATATGCTGACTGCCATGTTCAAGCATTGTTCAAATTTATCTGCTGATGTCTACTGTCTGAAAAACGAGTATGACATGACAATGACAAATTTAATTACGCAAGAATAAGCTTATAGAGTGAAGAGAAAAAGCTTATATCTTTACAATTAGGAGGAATAAGCAAAAATATGACATGCACATGACAAGTAGTGACAACTGCTTACTGATAGCATAATCTGTTTTGAGAATGTGTTTCTGAAATTGAATGCAGTAGATTTTCCTGCTGCTTATACCAGCAGATTTATGCTCCTGCTAGCAGATATCTGTTTTGATTGTGCGATTATCGCCTTAACTGATTACTGATATGATAAACTAGATTGAGATATATCTGACAGAATTACATATTTAAAAAAAAATTTATTTATGTAGATTTATTATGGTATTCTTTTCTTATTTTTTTTTTTTTAATTTTATATAGTACATTTTCGTATATGTGGAAAGAGTATTGTATTGAAATATAAATAAAATTAAAAAAAAAACAACAAATAAACAAAATGTTTTATAACTTAAATCTACAATTTATAAATTTTATTCTATAATAATAATTACGATTACATATATATGTACATAGATCTATGTACGTGTATACATACACGTACATAAATTATACATATTATTTATTAGAATTGTTTTTTTTTTCTTTTTATTATTATCATTTTTTATTTTTGTTTGTTATCTATCCATTTCTTCGATCTAAATATTTTTTCATTATTTTTACATGTTTTAACATTCAAAAAATTTCTTTATTAATATATAATAATAATTAATAACCTTGTTCTGTAAGTCATGTATGTAAGGAAAACTAAATACATAATTAAATTTATCAAAAAAAAAAAAAAAAAAAAAAAAAAATAGAAATAAAAATAATAATAATTAAAAATTAAAAACAAAACAAAGAAAAAACAAAAAACAACTTTTTTTTTAAAAAATAAATTTACATAAATATAAGACAGAGAGAAATTATATAAAATTTTACATAATATTATTATTATTAAATATTATCTGTATATGTATGTCTATAAGAAAAGTGAAAAAAAATAATATAAAATAAATTTAAAAAAAAAAATAGAAACAGAAGAAAACATTTTTTTATATAGAGAATTCAAATATGTAATAAACTTTAAAAATAGAAACCATATAAAAAAACAAATAAATTCTTTTATAAAAATTATTATTAAATAAAAATATAAACTGAAAATAAACAGAAAAAAAAAAACATAATATGAATTTTACATATTAAATTAATGTAACATTAAATCTAACATGTGTAATGTGTACATTTTTACATAAATTAATATAGATGGATATATGTGTATGTGTGCATGTAATTTAAAAAAATAAAATTTTTTTCAAAAACAATTATATTATGAGTAATAAATAGAATGACGAAATGTTGAAACAAACAAACAACAACAATAAAACAAAAAAATAATATTAATAATAAAACATGCATATTTATTAAGTAAAAAAAAAAAGAATAAAACAAACAAACAAAATATGAAATAAGTGAAAAAAAAACAATTGGAAAGATTCTATGTTAAAAACAGTAATAAAAATAAAATTAAAATAAATACGATTTTTTTTTTAAAAGAATTAAACAAAAATAAAACTAAAAATAAATGAATATATGTAATTAAAAATATTGTAAGTGGTAAAATTTAATAAATAGTGATTTTAAAAGTAGAACAAAAAAAAAAAAGAAAAGAAAAGAAAGGAAAATCTATAAAAAATAAAAAAAAAATTAAAAGTAAAAAATAAAAATGAAACATTGTTTAGTACATAATTACATATTAAATTTATTTGACATAGAAATACATATTACTTAACGTATTGTATAGTTGAAAAAAAAAATTCAAAAAATAAATAAATAAATAAAAATAAAATACAAATTCAAATTTTAAATAAAATTAAGAATAAACAAAAAAAAAAAATATATGGAAATGAAAATTTATAATTATAAAAATATAAAATTAATATTAGATATAGTACTTCGTACGTATAGCATTACATAAAACATTAAAAAAACAAAAAATTAAATGAAAACAAAAAATAAAATTTAAAAGTAAAGAACAAACAAATTATAAAACTTAAAAAAAAAAGTTATAATTGAATGAATTATTTAATGAAGTCAAAAAAAAAACTTAATAAATAAAATAAATAAATAAAATAAAATAAAAATAAATTGAAAATTTTCATTATGATTGCATATTATTATCATTATCATTATTATTATTACAAATATTATTAATTACTAATAATTTATACCCATATGGGATTATAATCATTATCATTACAATTTATTATTACAAATATTATTATTATTATTAGTTATATTACTTATATTATTATTATTATTATTATTATTATTATTATTACTTTTATTACTTTTACTTCTACTACACTTTTTTTACCTAATACGCCTTTTTTTTATTTCAAATATGAATTTTTTTTATTTCAAAATCAAAATCATCAGTAAAGTAAAAACGAAATAAACATGATTTATTTTAGAAATAAAAAGAAGTTTATTTTCAAATAAAAAAGTTTCTGATTATTTTGAAATAAAAGAATGGAGTCTTTCACATAAAAAAAAAGTGTACAACTATTGTATTACAACAAGCTGCTTTCGATTTAACAATATCAAGTACTTGCGACTTTGTGAGTATATAAGGTAAATGTCTGTACTAAACCAATCTACTCGTAGCTACTACTAATGAAATTTTTTTTCAAGTAAGATATGCAAGTAGTTATGAATTAATTTTTGTGTCATTCGATTATGACAAATTTACCCTAGACACATTTTCTGTCTAAGCAAATTTCTAAGCTATTTTTCTAGAATAAATTTGTTATAACGAACGACACAAAAATTATTCGTAACTACTTGCATCTATGATACTCGCAGCTACTTGAAAAATTTTTCATGAGTAGCTGCGAGAGCGAGTAGATGGTTTAGTACAGACATTTATCTTTTCTACTCGCAGTCGCAAGTACTTGATATTGTTAAATCGGAAGGCAGCTATTATTAAATACTCAAATATAAATTAATATTCTCATTATTATGATTATGATTATTATTACAATTAATATTTATTACTTATTTACTTACATAATTATTATATAATAATTTTATTTCAAATTTATAAACATTGTTTTAATTATTATTTTTTGTTTTTTTATTCATGTTTTTTTTTTTTTTTTACTAACAAACATGCATTACACATTACATTACAAATTATAATTTAATATATTTATACACAATATACATATATACGAGTACATACATATATGAATGAATAGTATAAAAATAAAATATTAAAATAATTATTATTATATTATTATATGAATTATACAAAACAAACATAACAAAATCTATAAAAAAGAAAAAAAAAAAAATAAATAAATAAATGAAAAATTTATAAAAAAAAATACTTACATTAATATAAAATAGAATATAAAACAATATTAAAACTAACAAATTATAAATAAAAAAAAAACATTATTATTATATATACATATACATAAATTACATGATAAGTTTTATATTAACAATTTTTATTATTATACATATATATAAATAAATTAAAATATATGTATATACATATGAAATTAATATTAAAAAAAAAATAATAAAAAAAACAAATAAAAAGTTTGTATAAACAAAAGAAAAAAAATTAAAATTAAATTTAAAAGAGGAAAAAAAAACAAAACAAAACAAAATTATTACATTTAAATAATTATGATTGAAGATAAATGATAAGAAGAAAAATAAATATTTGTAAATTTGATGATGAATATGACTTTTCGTTAATATTGATTAATAATAATAATAATTATATATATATATATATATGAAAATAAATATTATTAATAAAACAAAAAAAAAAAGAAAAAGAAAATGAAAAAAAATAAAATTATTAATAATGAAGAATCAATTGTATATTGAATCTAAAAAAAAAAACACGAATTGTAATTATTTATTCTTATTTATTAATTTCCTTTTTAACTCCTTATGGACCTTTTATTCCTTATAGGACCGTCATTAAACATTTCTACCAAGTATTTCCATAAGCTTCCAAGTATTTCCAAGTAATTCCATTCACCAGCAGCACTTGCCTGCACATTTATAGAGTTAACATATTTTCTAGAAGTGTGGCCGATCCAGTTTCACTTACGCAACTTTATTTGAGTCACTATTGGTGATATTGATGTTTTGTGTTCCACATCTACAATTACTAATCACATTCGGACAGAAAATCCTGTACATGTAAATTTATATTTTATTTATTTCAAATTTATTAGCTCTAAAAATTTTATAACCAAACCATATACAACATAATCGAAATGCCGAATGATCATGGAGGTCAACGTTTATCTATTGGACCTGGACGTGTGAATTTAAGTTGTTTGATGTCGATACTTATATATTCGAATCAGTGTTGCTATGTTCTTTTTCCCAGAAAGCTGATACTCGTTCAATGCTGAATGAACTTTGGTGGTGAAATAAAAATTATATTTTCTTATGTTTTGATTGTCATTCTCATTGTCATCAAAATGGTTGAAACTTTGTGATCAACCGATCAATACTCTACTATATCTGAGTATTCTAGTTTACCCTCTAATTTATACAAAATGATGGAGATTTAGCAGCTATTATTTATAAAGTATTTTAAGATTATTTTTTCATGATACCGTCCAGAAAGTAGTCGTCATATCGGAATTTTCAGTTGCTTTAGTCTAAAACCATTTCTAGCTAAGTAGCTATATTATGGATATATAAAAAATGTTGAATATTTAAAGTTCGAGATCGAAGTAATCCAATAATAATATGCGCTGTCATTAATTTTCCGAATAAAAATTTACTTTTTATGTGTACCATTCATAATTTATGTACATATGAACGCACATAAATATAAAATCAATAGATCTTTTATTAGTTTTTTAACTAATTAAATTTATTATTTATTTACTTTTTTTTCTGTTTTATTTTCTTTTTCATCTTTGTGAAGACATTAAATAATAATTATCTACAATATCAAAATGTCTAAAATGAGATTTACTAATAAATCTGGTATGCTGAAGGTAAATCATTTATTATTTCATGTATAAAATAATAATTAAAAATTTTCAATAAAATTCATTCATTTTAATTCTCTCATTATATGTATTTCGTATTTTTCATCTCATATTAAATTCAAACATAAAAGAAAAGTTCAGGAAGTAAATTTCTTCGTAAAACGTCCACATATAAATCAGTTTTAGGAATTTCAATGCGAGTAAGCATATAATTTGATTTGATTTGATTTAATTTCAATTACTTTAATTACAATAAATTGTATCATAAATGTATTTACATACTTACATAATGTACACTGTTAATTATTATAGTCACAGCCAACAGTTAAATATAAGCCAACATATAGATTAGAACCAAAAATACGTTTTAATCGAGATATATGCAGACGTATAATGAGAAATATTATGGAAAGATCATTGTATGAATTTAAATATTCATCAAAAAATGCACAAAAATTATCAAAATATATATCTGATGAAATTCAAAGTCGCCTTAAATTACAGGATTATGATAGGTAAATGGATGTTATTCTATTTTATGAGGTCTGCCCCAAAAAATTATATAGTACATATATCAGATTGATCTGCCTTCATATATTCACGCCAACACGCTTCCATCGATTTTTCTACTTTCTGAAGCAGTCATTCGTCTTTCTATCTTCGAACCTGTATTCTTTAGGAGGAATTTTTATTCTTGGGAACAGCCAAAAGTCGCAGTGAGCTATGTAGAAACTGCACGAAGGCCAGATGAACTGTGTGACATGACATTGTGTTTTGTTAAAAATTGCAAGCAAGAAAAAAACCTCATCACGTCGATAACACCCCACACCCACAGAGATCATTGGAACGTTTTGGCTCGTAAATATGAAGGAAGATCAGATATTTTTGGAATATATCTAGTAGTCGAACAAGACTTACAGATGTGTTAATTGAA
This sequence comes from Villa cingulata, assembly GCA_951394055.1. Lineage (NCBI taxonomy): Eukaryota > Metazoa > Arthropoda > Insecta > Diptera > Bombyliidae > Villa > Villa cingulata. The sequence goes on along the minus strand of OX596022.1, from coordinate 30,038,765 downwards.
AAAATTCTACTTTCGTTCATTTTTTGTTATTATTCGTCATACTAGAGGTAGAGAAATATAATTTACATTTAAATACTTAAATTATTACAGATACAAAATTATATGTCTTGTAACAATCGGAGAAAAATTCTCTCAAAGTTTTTGTTCAGCTGTTCGATTTTTATGGGATGCCAATATGGACGAGTACGTTAATGAAGTATACGATACACCGAATTTTTTTTGTATCACAACACTTTTTGCTATTTATTATGATTAAAATTTGCTAAAACAAACGAAAAAAAAAATATACTTGTAAAAATCTATTATGTACCTTTGTTGTTTTTATTAATAAAAGTTACCAGGAATTTTATCTTCATTAAATTTTTTTTTAATTTTCGATTTCATAGTAATGTGCAACAATTTTTCGAAAAATTAGTTTGGTATCCGCCGCCTTCAAATTTCTCTTAAATAATTCTGTTTAGTACTTTGATTTTCCAGTTCGGAAATCCTAATTATCGTGCGTCTTTTTCAATACAGTCAATGTATAATTTCTAAACTCTAGTTTTACATACGCTTTCTAAGCCTATCTGTAACGGGAGATGATAGTGGTAGGGAGACTTTGTATCTCCTGCAGAGATAGACGCAATTTCTTAACAGATGATAAGCTTGTAGCCTACGAAATTAGTTCATAACTGAACTTTTCATGTAATCAGGTACAAAATGACATACCACCTATTACTCGTTTTTAACATATCATTGTCTAAATTATGTAGACTATAGTTCATCACAGCATTAAATCCATATCTTCCATATCCAGCTACCATACTTTTTTTTCATTTTTTCAGGTTTAGGCTACTCAAATATGAAGCGAAAATTCTGTATTCAAAAATTATGGAAAAAATTATCAGATTCATAAGGAAAGGAAATGTGATAATTGGTGCTCATTAACTCATGATTTATATATCTCTAATCAAAATGTAGATACCAAATTCGAATATCATTTATTCGTCTTGCAGATGTTACATTAAGTCAAATATCAAATCCTTGAAAATAGCTAGAAATTTTTAGTCTTGATTATCGACCAGCAATTTCTTGCTATCAACTAGTTCTCTTTAAAAATTAAATCAGAAATTAAATAAAAAATGTTTGCCTCTGCGTAAATTTATCTTTATTTCCTTTTTTTGTATTTTTGTAAACATAAGATAAAATTTATTTTTAATTTAAAAAAAAAAATTACATTCAGATGTTCATAATTTTTAATTAGATCATACGTCTAAGTAATTTATTGATTTTATCTTCACGATTACCAAAATCACCACCTTCAACGTAATGATTATTCTTTTTACGCCATCCACCAGTTGGTGTATTCAATTTGAATGGCCATAAGAAATTTGATGCATATTTAAATTTTGGCCCGGCTGTAAAGATTTCATGTACCAAATCTTCAACGCATTGTATATCGTATTTTTTTAACATTTTACGTTCAATTACAAAATTATCTGTAATTGGTATACGTTGTTTATGATGTTTAACAAAACCACGCTTATAAATCAATTCCCGTACAGATTTTAAATTTGGATAACCCCATGTTACATATGGTTCACAAATTCTTAACATATTTATGGTTGCTTTATTCAATTTAATGAATACACCATTATTGATTTGACGTAAACGGAATAATTGAAGAACTTTACGTACTTTTGGTGCTACTTTATTGATACTGAAATGAAATAAAATTAAATTGATTTAAATTTAAGAAATGAAATAAATTAAAAAAAAAATGTTTTAAAAGATGAAGAATGTTCTATGTTTTATCAGAAAAATAATTTAAAAGGTTCATAGTGTTAAATAATTTTTCGAGATTTGTTTTTTCATAACATAATGTAGTTTTGTATTTCGTTTCTACGCCAAATTAGTTTGATCTGCCGATCGATTTTTTTATAACAAATGTTCGCCCATTTCAATTCATCACGATGTTTGTAATAAACAAAATTAGTCCCTAGTGCAATTTATTTATTTAGAACATCAAAGCAAATTTGTATGTTCCAGTCTTTCGAGGCCGTCGATCTCTATTCTATTCTTATTTCATCTCATTTAGCATTAAAATCAATTAAAATTAATCAATACAACATTATGTGCACATTTCCGATGCGATAAGAAGAAAGTAGAAGAGCTATGAGTAACTCAAAAACATAGCTAATTCGAAATTCTTTCGCTTTCTTTTAAACAAGTTACTAGTTGGAATTGAAATTGAATGTAATGTATGTTGTATGAAAAAATGTACTTACCCACGAATACGAATAACAAATGCCAATTTCGGTTCAGAAGGTACATAATAGAGTCCTCTTTTTTTGGCAACTCGTCTCAATTTTATTTCACGACGTTCAGTTTTTGCATATTCATGTGCATATTTTTCAGCACGTAAGAAATTTTGGCGTTTTCTTAATGCGATTGTAGCCCTTTTCTTTAATTTTCTTTTCAAGAGTATTGAACGTGTACTTAACCTCTTCTTTTGGACTTTTAATTTTGATTCTGGTACAGCTGGAAGCTTCTTAGCATCAACTTTTTTTTTATCAACTTTCGTCATTCTAAAATAAAAATAATTAAAATAATAAAATGTATTTTATTTATGAAATAAATTGAATTTTAAAGAATTTTTCTTCACAAATTAACTCACTTTGAACCATCAACAAGCACGTTGTACAGGTAAAAGAAATTTTTGAAGGCGATTACATTCCAATGAAGTTTGCAATCAATCGAAAAATTATAACAAATGTGATTTCCTTCCACATATCCACAATAAATATTTAGTAAAGTGGTACGGGTACGGGTAATGGTAATTATATGTAAACTTGGCAATTGTTTTGGTAAGATTATGACAAAATCAGTCAGTATTACCAAATCAAAATAGTTGTGCGATATTTATTGTTTTGTTTTAGTTTAATTCAGTTTTCGAAATCTAATTCCGAAAACTGTGTCTATTAAAAAAATTATTATGAATTAAAATTTAATTATCGATATAAAAGTTATTAAAAAATTGTTACCGAATTAAATTTTTGTCTCTTGTAGTCGGTTCAAAAAAATAGAAGCAGAGATCGAATAATTTGTACTTGTAGTAAAGTTAAAGACATATTCCAAAAAAAAAGTAGTGGAGTACAATACTAGATCTATTTAACCATTAACTTAAACGTCAATTCAATAAAAGAAAAATGACGAAAACAATGTAAATATAGAAAAGTAAAAGTAAAAAAGTATCTATTTAATATTTATAATTTATATATTCTATCTATATCTATACCTATGATGAGAGTGTGTGTGTGCATTATTATTTGGAGTGATTGAGATTGTGTGAAATTTCAAAATTTGGCGCAATAAATTATAATTTTGATGAGCAAATAAATTAAATTAATTTACTAATAATAAATAATATTAATTAGTAGTGTATCTGTAAAACAATTGGTAAAAGACATTGACATTTCAAAGACCAAACAAATATTGAAAACACAAAAAAAAGAAAACATTTGCAAATGTTATCAAGCTTTGTACAATTTTCAAGATTATTATTATACAAACAATTGGCACAAAAAAAATAATGGCTCTGAACTGTCCTATAAATGTAATTCATCATACAAGTCCCGATCAGAAACGAGCATCTAAAAATTCAATTAAACAGTACAAATATGGATCACCAAAAATTCGTGATGTATTACGTGAGGTAATAATTGAATCAGCAAATTTATCTTTTCATTTTAAATTGTTTTTCATTCATTTAAATTTTAGAAATGTAGACAAAGAATAAAAGAAGCCAGAGAAGATAAATTCGATAACATGAGAAATGTTCGAGATGAAACGAATGGAAAACAGGTATATACATATAAAATCTTTTCATATTATGTAATATAATGTATTTTTGTTGAATTTTCAAATTTTATTCGTCGTAATCTAAACTAATTAATAATTTTTATTATAGACATTATTGAATAGGATATTACGTGAAGAGATTGCAGAACTTGAAAATGATATTAAATTACAAGAATTAATTTATCAAGAAATTTTAGATGATGTAGTTGAATGGTTAATTGATGATTATGAAAAACAAGAAAATTATATTATTAATATGGAACAGATTGTATGTCCAGTATTTTGTCCAGTCTGTCAAAAATTTGAATTGATTGTTGCTCCTGGAGGAAATGATGTAACGAAGAAATTAACATGTAAATGCGGTATAATGTAAGTGAATTTATAATTTTGCTTTGGATATAAATTTTATTGGAATTCATTAAACTTTTCTATATATATATACAAGAATAAATATAATATACAACATATTTATTTGCTTTCAGTCTTATCCATATCGTTCCGTTATTTTGATTTAATTATGGTAGTTGATTTTTTTTTTTTTTTCATTTGAATTTACAGATTCAATTATTCTGGCACTATGAATGATTTTCATATCACAATGCAGAAATGCTTAATGGAACATGGAGACAAGTGTGATAAAAATTTAATATTTTTTATCGAGCCCACACAAAACGATAGACAATTGTTGTTGAATACATTTTGTGATTCGTGTGACTATTATTTTGTATTTAAATAAATTGTTAAAATTTCAATTGACTTAACATAAGTAGGTATAGGTGTAGAATGTAAAATATGTAGTAATTTATTTGTATAAAATATATGTAATGCATAATTAAATTAAAAGTATCTTAATATTTAAGGAAAATAAATAAATTGAACATTACAAAATAGAAATAAAAAATAATATATTTACAAACGACAACAAATACACTAATTAAATAGCTATATATATATTATATAAATTATACATATATATGAGAATTATACATAAAAATATAATAAAGTCTTTAAGAATCTTTAAATTAAATGACTTCATTTGTATTCTTTCTGTATCTGTAATAATGAAAATTTCAAGTGCAGTGCAGTGTGTAGTGTTTCCAATACACCCTACACTGCTGATGCAGTGTTTTTTTCTTAAATTAATAGGGTACACGTACATGTTACATGACAATGATATAATGATAACCATGATAACGCATACAAGCAAAGTCAAACTAGTTTTTATATTTGAGGAGCATCGTTTCAAAATGCAAATACTCCATTAAACGAAAATTTTCTTTTTGATGCGTACTTCAGTTGATAAAGAAGCAGGCTTTTATATTTTAATACGGCTTCGTTTCAATATGCAATATTCTCTATGATATTTACATTATAAAAACGGCTCTTGGTTCAAAATGTAAAAATTGATTTCGTTTTTTATTGATTATTTTTCTCCATAACAATGATTATTTCAAAGCTTTTTTGTATTAATCAATTTCCCAAAAGAAAAAAAGTTATTAATAAAGTTTGTTTTTTGGAAAATAAAACATTATGGAGAACTTGCATTTTGAAACGATGCTCCTCATTTATCTGTTATAACGTTTGCATTAACGATGCAAGATGCAATACAAAATGCGACCAAACCAAAAATTACTAAAAAATTATCATATTTTGTATAATTGACATCATATCGTTTTTATATGTACGTACAGCAAAAAAAAATTATAGTGTGGTGCAGAATTGCAGACAATGAATACATGAATTTTTTGTCTGAAAAATTTCCCTCTACACGCTACGCTTGGAGGAGGAGGTATTGTACATTGAATTTTGAATTTTCAGTTTGCAATATTTTATATAATAAATAATATGCACATATGCATATAGCCAACAGGTGCATACGATGTCATGTCATGCATCATACATAATAGTTTGGTTTAGCTGAAATCACAGCTGAAATACACAATGATAGTAAATTCAAACGTTCAAACAGATTAACGTCTATGCAGTGCTCGTAGTGTAGATAATGTAGTGTCTTTCATCATATCATATTCATTTATCACATCACTTTCTCAATGAAATGTAGTAGATTTGGTATAATGCAGATGCAGAGTAAAAATTATTCAACTCGTAATTATAATAGATTTTCAATTATTGCATTATGTTAAACCGCAATCTGAATGGGCATGAATAAGAAAAATTATTGTAAACATTATTAACACCCATCGCACATTCCGGCGACTACATACTACATCGTCGTATACAGTAATTAAATGGGACTTTTTACTGTTGAATTTTACGCTGTCGCTGTCGCTCAAATAGATTCTATTCCATTTTTCAGCGACAACGAGCCATTCATGACCTGAATTTTGAAGTAGTAGTAATAATAATCTATTCGCAAGAAGCAAAAATGTAAAATTCATGTTGTTACGCTGTAGTTGTCGCCCGAATTGTGCGAACTTTCGGCGATACGCTGTAGTGGTCGCTGAAATTGTGCGATGAATGTAAAGGTGTATCAGCGCTTCGTTTCTGTATCTCAGTCGAGAAGTTCTCGACTGAAAGTGACGTCACAGCTTCTCGACTGGTAATTCTCGATCCAAAAAATTTTTGCGTTTCTGTATCTCTCGAAATTCACCAATCGAGAAAATCGTGGTTAGTATCTATAATCGAGAGGGAATATCGGGAATGAAACAATTTGACATTTAAATGGTTAGTGTATTAATTACAATTTCAATATTAATTACATAGTTAAACGTTTATTTCAAATATTTGAAATTTCTATCATACAAAGGTTTATATGTATGAATATTGCAGTTCGATTCGATGAATATTTTTCATTTTATGAATTTATGTTATACATGTGTGTATATATTTAAATACAAAAATAATTAGTACAATTTTAAATTTAAGATAATTTCATAAAAAAAAACAAAAAGATAAATATGGGATAATAAAAAAGGGTAATTTGTTGCAGGTAAATTTTAGAAATTTTTGTAAACATTTTGCTTTTTTATATTAATCGACATGTGTTATTACATATGAAAAAATTAAATAAGTAAATAAAGAGAGGTAGTATAAAATATCTATCTATCTTGTAATTTTTTTATTTGCATGTAGATATAGTAATACAAACCAGTATGATTGGTATTAATTATAATAAACAAGAATTCGAATTTTCCTTCTTGTTTATAAACTATAAATACCATTTGCGTCTTTAAATATAATTCTTTTGTTTTTATTTAGAAGCATAAAAAAACAAAATCTTGAAAATTTTGAAAAAATGTATAAATTTTACGTGCAATATATTATATTATTTAATTATTATATGTATATTATTAGTTTTACCTGACCTTCACCTACAATAAAAATAAAAAATATATTATATATATACTTATATGTATGTTAATTTATCATTCTTAATTTTTTTTACACCGTTTTTATTTTTTTTTAGTTTATAGATAAGGATAGATATAATATTATATATAAAAACTATTTTTTCTTAAATTTATAATTATAATAACAAATATACATTGTTATTATCACTATTAATAATTATTAATAAATAAAATTGTAATTATTATTACCGTATTACAATTTTAAAATTCAAAAATATTTAAAATTCAACGGCTTTTTCAGTTCTCACTACCTAAATTATCGGTGAGAAGTTTCTCGATCGCTACATTCTCGATTCTCGATTCACCACAGATACAGAAACAGGCCGATCGAGAATGACGTCATAATGACGTCAAATCGAGTTTACCAGTCGAGAAAACCAATCGAGAAGTGATACAGAAACGAAGCGCAGGATGATAGCATGGTACGGGTATCGGTACGTTACAGACCACTGGCCACTGATGCTGTTGAATGTTGATGCTGTTGTGTTGTATTGTATACTGATTCTGATACTCTGGCAACACAAACAAACGGTACAACCGGGTACAACTTACAACTTACAACAAACACTCAGTACTCAGTACAGAGCAAAGCTAATAAAATATATAAGGTTAGCTGTAGCGATACTAATCATAGTATAAAGAAATACTTTACAGAGTAAATTCACTCGCCACGTGTTTGCCAATTTTATAAACACATACATGTGAATTTTGATAAAAATAGATAGTAATTATAAACACTTTCTATAAGAAAGAGATGAAAAATCTGGGAACGAAACATTCATAATACAGGGTGTGTTCAATAAAAAAAAACTTAATGCATACAATTTATAGCACATATGTCCATATTTATTTCTAAAATACAATTACATATTACATATGAGTTACACTTAATATCTTATGTCTAGTATAAAACGTTTTATAGTTTTTATTGAAATTTTTTATTATAAAATAAATTCTAACTCTAATATATAACTTAATGAAATAATCTTTATCCTGCTTATTACAACAATTATAGTTGAAATATTCTCGTAACAAAGTAAATAACTTATACTCTATATTTTTTTCATTCAGGATTTCATTGAAATGAAATAAAAATTTACTTTCTAAATATTCTAAAGAATTCATAAAATCTTGTGAAGGTCTTACTAAATGCGCATGCTCATATTCTTTAAAATTTATAAATATATGCGAAGAACTTTGCTCGTCTTCTAAGGTTAAAGTGCAATTGTGATGAGCCCTGTATTTTCGTAATATCCAACCCCCAAAGTAATGAAATGCATTCACTTCACCGAAATCTATGATTTTATAACTCGAATCTACATTGAAAGTATAAGTTGTAATAGATCTAGTTTTCTCTTCCATTGAAACATATTCCACTTCAGGCAGCTGTAAATTTTCAGGTATTTCACAGTTACCTGACATTTGAATATTTTCCATATATTCGATGGAAAATGACCTTTTAAATGCTTGCGCAAATTGATACGGCGTTAACAATCTCGTATTCCCACCTCGTCTTCTTAAAATTGCGAATGTATTTTCCAAAACGTCTTGGTTTAAATTTCTTGTCAAGATGAATGAAATTCTTTCTAATTTCAAGTCTTGAAAAATATTAGTCAATACATTAATATTTTGCATCCATCCTTTTAAAAAGTGCACTTTATGTGTAATGTTCTTCCCTTCGTCAAAAATTTGTACACTTTGCAAAAAATCTTTGCACTGATTAAGAAAGTTTGCTTGTTCAGTGTTACCAAAAAATGGCCTTCTGTACCTCTTGCTTTCTTTAAAACGTGACGAGTTAAATAAGTCAAACATATTGTCGAAGTGTTCTAATAACTCTGCTGTATTAACGGCTGTCGAAGATGAAACTCCTGTAGAAGCAAATGTGAACATGCCACTCGCTACTGTCGAACTCACAACTTGAGCTGCAAGTTTTACTTTCATCTTAAGAAAAGTGTTGGGGAAAATATGTTCGTCAGATAGTTTAGGTGCTATTTTAAATTGTCGGTGCTTGTCCCACTCATAAAAATCCTTAATGTCTCGCCAAGAGGCAGCTTTATTGTTATCAAATATTATTTTATATTTCATTAAATTATTTCGAAATGATTTTAGAAGATGCGGTGTATCATACATGTAATATAATTTTGTATTGTGCATTCTGAAATATGGGTTTTCAATAGTACATGATAACAGTCTATTCAGTCCTATGAAATTTCCGCCCTGATCGGAAATAATTAATCTCGGTTTCATTTCATTTTTTATTAATTTTTCAACACAATCTGAAATCATTTCCTTTAACATCTTAGCGGGACAAGCAGAATTTACAAAGGCATAACCCACTAAGTGCTTATAACGATGAGTTATACCTTTGATCATAAAAACTACAGCGTATTTTGCAGGCACATTCGTTCTTTTCTCGCCATCATCTTCTAATCCTACAATTGTACCCTTAAATCTATCAAAAAATAGGTTTACTTTCAAAGAAATTTCATCAACACATATTACACAGTTACGTGCTTTTTCTGGTAAATGTTGAACCTTGAATTTTAAAGCATTAAATAAGGTGTCATGAAGTCCTGGTCCAGAAGGCCATTTTTTAATAAACCTATTCAACGTACTTTTGCTTGGTAAATTCATATTGTTACCCAAAAACCTATATGCCACTGGAGCAATGAAATATATGCTTAAACAAAATTTCTTAAAACTATCGGAATACCTTTTTCCTTGAGGAGAATTTTGTAAGTTTTCCACGTGACTTTCTATGATACAGGCTAGTTCTTTAGGTAGAATTTTTTTAGCTTTTTCAATGAAAAAGTCTTCGCTTTCTGTTTTTTTCTCTAGATTCTTTAATTTTTCTTTAAATTCTTCGCACTCTTTCTTTAATATTGCAATCTCCTTTTCATAGTTCGCAATATCACCACTTGTTTGGCATGGTTTATATGTGGTTGGAAATGTATATGAGCACCCTAAATTGGTGAAATTAAACAATTAGGATTTGTTTTTTACTAAAATATGAAAAAGTGTTACCTTCACCAGCGTCTGCAATGTTGGAGGACCTTGTTTGTGGAGTTTCTGGCACATCCTCTAAAGATAAAAAAGAAAAAAAAATTAAGTATCGTGTTTTTTAAATTTAATTTGTTTTTCTTTTACCTGATACATTTGAAACATTTGATGGAGTTATCATCTTCTCCAAAATATTTTCATAACTCATATCTGCGATGTTGGAAGTATCCTCACGAACACTGCTTGTGTCTTGTATAATTGCTAAAAAAAGAAAAAATTTGCATGAATTTTGGGTTCCTGAAACTAAACTTTTATTATTACCTGATATGTTTACATTCGGTGGTATTACAATCTCTTGCAACACGTGGATTTTTTTTGTAGGACTGATCTCCTCTTTTTTATCTCTCGGTGAACTATTTTCCTTTAATTTGCGTTTTGATTTACCTATCATTTTTGCGTCAAAATGTTCTTCACATACTCGTAAATCTCTCGAGAAGGTAACATTTAAAAGATCTGTTCTATTGAGATTTCTTAGCCAAATTTCTTTTCTTAAATGTAAAAAATAAAAAAGTTATTATATATTTAGTTACTTTATAAACTACACAGGGTTGAGGGTTCGGAAAAACACACTCATGAGTCGCTCATATTCGAATGAATAGGCTTTGTGCGTTTCAATGAAATTTGTATGTGAAATTATCAATAACTTATACATACCTTTCTTTATCTTTCGGCACCATAAAAAACATCAATTCAGGATTTTTATCTTTTTCGTTATTACAACCAATGCACTTTATACGATGTTTACCCATTTTAAATTTAAAATGTAAAACACTTGAAACACTATAACCAACAGTTATATATTAAGGAAAATTCTGTTAAAAACAATTTAATCACAATAACTTTCACTTCAAACAATTATATTTCTATTATAAACTTTAGCACTTCAAAGTAATCAAAAAATACTTTATTCACTCATGAAATAATTTTTGGAAATGAAAAGAAAATGTTAAATTTTAGTATTTATAGAAAACATCATAGGCTTTTCTATATGGACGAATTCGTATTTCTACTAATTATACAATTACATACATTTAAAAATATTTATCTATCGTCAACACCTTTTATTGTCGTTCATAAATGGTTATTTAATTTGTATACAATATGCCTTACCTGCCTTTTATCTCTTAATTTAACTATACCTTTTTGAAAATTTTAACAGATGTTCTAGCAAGCAAATTATTTACAGATAAGGATTAAGTTAGTATATTCCTTTAATTAAGAATATATTATGTAGTTTTACTTTATTAAAAGTAAAATTCGCAGAATTTTTGATAAAACGTTTCAATATTTAAAAAAAATTATTTGTGAAATATGTATTACTGGCTTTTTGATTTTTGTTTAACAACAACAAATTTTATTGTTGTTCACAAACATACATATAATAAAAGGTAAAACATTCTGAAACGAAAATTTTATGAAAAATGTTTCTAATGTACTAATTTCTCATGCCTTCGTGAACACAGTCAATCAATATACTATATGTAACTTGCTTTTTATGAATTTGAAGAATAAATTAGAAACACCCTATATTTTTCTTCTAAAAAACTAACACATTCACGTAATTCCACCTTTAAAATGCGTGTTAAAAAATTTTTAATATTACATGAAATATATTTTTTCTTTTTGTTTCAGTTTCAGTACGTACGTATAATTTATATGCAAAATAATGACGTAATTTTACGTATACATTCACGTGATTCCGCCTTTAAAATTACATGATGAAAAACCGCTGTATATAGATATAATATATAAATATAATACGTATTGTGTATTTTTAAGTACTATGTTTTATTCTTTTCATTTTATACTTTTTCAAATGGGAAAATGGAATATGGGTAAAGCAGTAGAGCTGAATTATTCTTACCTATTGATGCATTTTGTGAATGGATTGCAATGAAATGCATATGTATTAACCACGTGGAGAGTGAATCTACTATGTAAAGTATTTCTTTATACTATGATACTAATAACCTACAAATTAAGTTGTGACGTCACAATGTAAGATTTCTTGAAGCATTCATAAGACCGTATTATGTTAGTCGAAATTTCGATGTTAAAAAGATGAATTAAAAGTTAAAAAATTACTAAAGATTACTAAACAAAACAAATTAAGTTATTTTTAATAGTTGATAAAATATAGATTTAGTGCTCTAATTCTAAAATACATTCGTGTTTTAAAAAACAACAATAACAATTTAACATTTCTTACAATATGACGTCAGAATCGGTTGAAAATCTGATTGTAAAAAAAGCAAAAAGTTTTCCTATATACGGCTACAGCTAACCTTATATATTCTATTAGCCTTGGTACAGAGGCAGCGGATAACAGAAACACAGAAACCAAACACCAAGCCAACCAAACATTAACAGAAAGAAAAAGAACGACCGACACGGACACCCCGACACCGAGCAGAAACAGACAGACTGAACAGACAACAGAGTACAATAGGACAATTGAGTATTGACTAATTGGAGAAATAAAAATAACTGTGTCAATTGGAAAAAAAAATTCATCATTTTAAATCGAAATTTTGTTTGTACAATAAATAAAAAAGCATAAATCGACCGATTAAATTATTTTAAAAAAATATTTTTCAAATTTAAAACGCATCACAATATCGTAAAGATAAATAAAGATTTTGTTCAATAATATTCACGTCGATCGTGGAGTTCGATTCGATAATATCGAGCTCGTAAAACTTCACCTCGATACGATTTTTTATGTGTATCGTAGAACTCGATAATATCGAATCGAACTTGCTACCAACTTAATAAAAAAAAAATTAAAGATTACTCGACATTTTTTGAAGTTTATTCATTTTAAGGATTTTGAAAAAATAAAATTAATTTTTTTAAAATAAAAAATGATTTCGACCGAGTTATTTTGGACAGATGAAAGTGAAGAAGAACTAGAAGAAAATCGAAATGTGATTAGAATTCAAAGAAGGAAAATTAGAAGCGAATTCAATTTATTCCAACTACCAGATATTTCGTAACTTTTTAGTCTTTTATGTGATATGTCCTATTATAGTCCTACACAACATATGTACGTAAAGTACATGTAAATTATATCTAGGAAAAATCATGATTAAACTGATTATACCTTTTTCCATTCCTCAGTACTTTTTTGCGGAGGTCCTAAAGAATTTAATGTTTCTTTTAATTGTTCCCACAATTCATTTTTATTAATTTTTATCAGTCCAGTTGAGAAATTCCTAGCGAAGTCTTGATTTTGATCCATAAACTCCACTAATTTTGCAAATTGGTCTGAATTTGTATATCTGGCAGTTTTCCTACACATACAATTTGTTTGTGAGAGAATTTTATATATAAAACAATTTAAAATTATAGTCAACTTACATTTACCCCTTGAAAAATAAATTTCTTCGATTAATTAACACGAACAAAATTAGAAGAAAGAAAACAAAATTTTAAATAACACAAGCACGATAACAATTATACTGTCGAGAAAAAATTCGATATGATCGTCTGACGTTTAGATAATATCGAATTCCACGATAACCTATTTGTTCGACAGATCGAGGTAAAGAATTCGATATCGAACTGCATGATCGGCAATGCTCGATATATCGAAATAAAAAGTTCGATATCGAACTCCACGATCAACGTGATTAAAAATAAATAAGCCAAATAAAAATGTACTCTAAAGTGTTTGGAGCAATTAGAAATATAAATGTAACAAAAACCAGGATTTCATATATTACTGGAGGTATTAATGATCTTCAAAATTCAAGTAAGCATCATAATCTATATGTGTGTACGTTAATTAAAATTATTTTTTATTACTTACCAAAATTAGGAAAAAAATAAGATAGAAAGTGAGTGAAAAGCAATTTGTATATTTGTCATGGACTTTGCCCTTTGAACAGAAAAATTTTTTGTACCATCATTATATCATATAAATATAACATAAACCTACAATAATTTTCGGATGTATATACATATTTGTTAAATATTTATGTAGTTATTTTCAAGTTTGATAAATCAATTTACATATTTGAAATATTTAAAAATATAATAAATCTTATTTCACTTCGATATTAGTATTTACAGTTAATATTTTTATCTAAAAAATGTTTTCCATTATGTTTAGCATCATCATTGCCATCATTGAAATTTAATCGATATATGAATTCAATGGCTGTTACTACATCTCCTAAGCATACATCTACAAAAATTGTAGATGGTGTATTAGTTGTGAAAATTGATTCACCAAATTCAAAAGTGAATTCACTAGGTAAAGAGGTATCTGCTGAATTTGAAACAATTCTAAAAGATATAGAAACGAATCCGGCTATTACATCGGCTGTAATTATATCCGGTAAACCAGGATGTTTTATAGCTGGTGCTGATATATCAATGTTAGAAACATGTAAAACAGCTGATGAAACAACAAAAATATCGCATGATGCACAGATAATGTTCGATAGAATGGAAAATAGCCGTAAACCGATTGTAGCTGCAATAAATGGTAGCTGTTTAGGTGGTGGCTTAGAATTAACGTTAGCATGTCAATATCGGATTGCAACAAAAAATAAAAAAACAACTCTTGCATTTCCTGAAGTTATGCTAGGTTTATTACCAGGTGCTGGCGGTACACAGAGAGCACCAAAATTAACATCAATTCCAACAGCTCTTGATTTAGAATTAACTGGAAAATCAATAAAAGCTGATCGAGCTAAAAAATTAGGTTTAATCGATTTATTAGTAGATCCACTTGGACCTGGTCTTAAATCACCGGAACAAACAACAATGGAATATTTAGAAGATGTTTCAATTGGAGTTGCTAAAGGTTTAGCATCTGGAACTATAAAAGTATGATGAATAAATTTGTAAAATAAAGAAAAATAATTATTAGATTTAAGATTGTAATTTCATTAATTTTTTTTTTCGTAGGTGAACAGAGAGAAAAAAGGCTTGATAAACAAATTGACGGCATACGCTTTCGAAATTAATTGGGTAAAAGATAAAGTTTTCAGTAAAGCACGCGAACAAGTTATGAAAATGACTGGAGGATTGTATCCAGCTCCACTGAAGGTATAATAGCTTAGCACAAAATTAGAAAAAAAAATAATTTTTTTTAAATAAAATATAATTTGAATTTCACAGATAATCGAAGTGATTCGAACTGGTGTCGATAAAGGTCCAGTTGCTGGTTATGAAGCAGAAAGAAAAGCATTTGGAGAATTATTAATGACACCACAAGCAAAAGGATTGATTGGTCTGTTTCGTGGTCAAACAGAATGTAAAAAGAATCGTTTCGGTAATCCAAAACAATCAATTAAGACTGTAGGAGTATTGGGAGCAGGTCTTATGGGTGCTGGTATTGTTCAAGTAAGTGTCGATAAAGGATACAATGTAATCATGAAAGATACCCATGATGCTGGATTATCAAGAGGAATTGGTCAAATACAAAAAGGTCTAGAGAATAAAGTCAAAAGGAAACGTATTACACCATTAGAGAGAGATCAAATTTTAGCCAATCTAACGCCAACATTGGATTACAATTATTTTAAAAAGGCTGATCTAGTTATCGAAGCAGTTTTCGAAGATATAAACATTAAACATAAAGTCATTAAGGAATTGGAATCTGTTGTTCCACCACACTGTATAATAGCGACAAATACGAGTGCAATTCCAATTACGAAAATAGCAGCTGGCAGTTCTCGTCCAGATAAAGTTATTGGAATGCATTATTTTTCACCAGTCGATAAAATGCAATTACTCGAAATTATAACTCATCCAGGAACATCAAAAGATACAGCGGCTGCAGCCGTTGCTGTCGGCCTAAAACAGGGTAAAGTTGTAATAACAGTCGGAGATGGTCCCGGATTTTATACGACAAGAATTTTATCTACCATGTTGTCTGAAGCTATAAGGTTGGTTTTTATCTTTTAATTTCGTTTTTTTTTTTTTCAATAAAAATATTCAATTTTTAGACTTTTACAAGAAGGAGTGGATCCTAAGAATTTAGATAAAATGACAAAATCTTTTGGTTTCCCTGTTGGAGCAGCAACTCTTGCTGATGAAGTCGGAATTGATGTTGGAGCTCACATTGCTGTCGATTTATCTAAAGTAAGTAAATTTTAAATTACAGAAAGAAACACAAAAAGCAAATTTTGAAAAATTCTGAAATGAATAAAACATTCTTTTGAATATTGTTTCTTGTTGTTCTTTTTAAAGGTGTTTGGAGAACGTTTTAGTGGTGGTAATTTAGGCGTTATGGAAGATTTAGTTAAAGCCGGATATATGGGTCGTAAATCTGGTAAAGGAATATTTATATATGAATCGAGTGGTAAGGGTAGTAGCCGTCCGATTAATCAAGAAGCAATGGAAATTTTACGTCAAAAATATTCTCTGGTTTCGAAGGGAGCTAATTCAATTGAAGATATGCAATTACGTATGGTATCTAGATTCGTTAATGAAGCGGTATTATGTTTAGAAGAGAAAATTTTGGATAATCCATTAGAAGGTGATGTCGGTGCTGTTTTCGGTTTAGGATTTCCACCATTTACTGGCGGACCATTCCGATGGGTTGATCATTATTCAGCATCAAAATTAGTTGATAAAATGCAATCATATGCAGAATTGTATGGTGCACCATTTAAACCGGCACAAACATTAATCGATATGGCAAAAGATCCATCAAGAAAATTTCATAAAATGGCTGAAATACATTCTTCGAAACTTTAAAAATCAATTAAATTATCATTATTATTAATCCCAATGAATAGTTTTTAGTTTTATTTTCTTTCTTTATCTTTAAATTTGTTAAAATATGTAATGTTTTTTTTTTTTTTTCATTTATAAATTATTCATGTGTTCTCACAGATAAAAAGAAGAAGAAGAAGAAATTAAACATAATTTAATACTAAAAACAATAAATCCTAATGTAAGTGCCTTTACACATTATCGACATTATTTATGTATTACACATACATACACATACATACATACATTTATACACCTAAATGTAATGTAAAAATTTAAGCATTTAAATATAAATAAATTCAATGGCAGGCACTTTGCAATATTTTTCTTAAATAAGCATTTGAAACAAAGTTCATGTATTATACATTTTTGAATTTGCAGGGAAATAATGTAAACACATTTTTATGATACAATAAAAATTTATTTTTAGAAAAAAATTTTTTTTATATTCAAAATAAATAAAAAAAAAAAAGTAAAAATAGCTGAAAACTTAAAAATGAATCAAATACAAAAATTTCTTTAATTAAAATAATCTCAAGAGATCAAAGTACATTACGCATACCAATACCATGCACATTTGTGCATAAAAGATGATTTTCAACAATCGATTAAAAACCACGTCCAAACAACAAAGTTCAATGTCCAATCAAAAAATTATTGGCAAGATTCTCTGTCTGTCTGTAGCGGTTAGTGATACAAAAATAAAAATAAAAACGAAATTGCTGACAATTTGTAATTATTGACTGTTTTCTAATATGTTAAAATTTTTCATGTCATTTTTAAGACATTTACAGTGACCGAACGTTTCACGTTATAAATTATAATTTTAACATCAGTGATTTTTCGTTGCGAAAGTCGATATGTATTGTAAATTTCCGTTTTCTTTTCTCAGGATTTCTCAGGAGACGATCTTATCAAGCTCCTGAAATGAGGCAAGACTGTTAGCCTTATGTCTATGGCATATCTTCTATTTGGTTGAAAGAAAACAAAATCCCTAATCTTCCATCTCCCATTTTTCAAAGTGGTTGCTCATAAAATCTTCGATAGAGCTGCAATAGAGTAGTCTCATCATGAGCAAGCGAAAAGGGATTATGTAGGAAATGTGAGAGATTTCATTTTCATATTTATATACACATAATCTGACATTGGATTGACTGCACTATACTACACATGTTGCAGTTCCGATAGGCGCATCATAAATTTTATACAAACAATAAATTAGTTTTCAAATCTTTCACTTTTAATGTAGTTCTTTGGAACCGTAATTTAATGTTGAATTTACGAATACGGTTAAATTTTCTTTGATATTCTTGCTTTGTGATTAATCTTAAAGAGTTTTTTTTTTTTTTTTTGTTGAACTTTCAACTAAAAATTACAAAATGATGAAAAAGTGCTTTACCAATCGTTTATTCTAAAAGTTATTTCTTCAACAATAATTTTCTAATCAATTAATTAATCAAAAAATATCATTTATGTGAGTTATTCGGATCGAAAATAAATAATATTAATTAATTTTAATTTAAAAATAAATCACAAAAAGTATGTGGCGGATCGTGGTGTGGCGAGGGGGCTGTTAGTCTACTAACAGTCTCCTTAGTAATAAATAAATTTAAAAATAAATAAATTAATAAATCAAATTAATATTATTTAACGACAGCATGTTCATAATATTGATAGTTATATTGAATTAATTTTATTATTAAAGTTTTGGAAAAAAAAAAAAATCGTTGATCATTTATCATACACGATTTACTCATAGTCCTACGCACGTAAATAAGAGCAAATTGTGTTTATGTGTAGGTACATAAAGGTTTATATGTATAAATTATAAATTATATAATGCCAGACAATCGTCTCCAAATAATTTTTATTTATGCATTTTTAAATCCCAGTTAACCAAAAATACTTCGTTGATATTTGTATTTATGGTTAATGTACAGATCTTAAATATTTATAAGTATTCCAATTTGATACATTTTTAGCATATACAGGGCATACTCATACTCATATGATTTTTATATGATGGAGGGTAGACGGCCGTTTTATTCGACAATTTCTTTTCTATACTTCGATAGCGCCACAGCTCATGTCAAGCCTGGGCTTTCACCGAAGTGATCTCTTGACTTATTACTATACTATGTCACTATTTGTGTATCTACAGTTTAATGTGTATTGCAAACCACTGAGTTGCTGGTAGAGAAGCAAACTCTTTAGGGTCATAGGGCTTAGGTTGATCTATATTATTAGAATAATGTAATGCTCTAACAATTTGTGTTACTTGTTGTCAGCAAGTAGACTACTTGTACATTGTACATTGTACTTATCAGCATTTTTAAGCTATTTTTTCCAAGCAAGCTGATACCTGGTACTCATTCAAAGCTGAGTGAACTTTGGGGAGGTTTGGCGGTAATGAAAGTTGAAAATAGGTAATGAAAAATTTAAAATTATTTTTCTTACTTTTGTCATGGGCAGGAATTAAAAATCGAATCTGCACTTCGAGATCAGTAGCAGTCAGTTGCTTTACTGCTTTGCCCCCGACAATTTAATAGAACGAAATTTCGTGAAGCCGGTGTTTAATGAAGGCCCAAAAAGTTGCTCTAAAAACAAATTGTTGGATGTGATAAAAATAATTTAAAAACCATACAGGTTAAGGGATGAAAAACATTATCCTGGAATAGAGAGGAATTATGTCATATTCTTTATTAAGAAAATTCTGCCGTAAAAAGATACAAATATTCAATGAACAGATAACAACATGGGAAATGTAATCAAATGAGTTTTACTGATGGGATACGAGTATCACTAGTCACTACACAAATATTCTTTAATTATTATCTATAAAGACTGATTTTTTATGCGTAATGAAAAAAAAAATTGAAAACAAAAAATAAAAAATTAATACATTAAGAGTTGAGGCTTTTTTTTTTCTTTCTTCTAAAATATGTCACATTTTTGGACAAAAAATAATTAACATAATCTATGATCATCAAATTGTACATGCATACGAAAACATAAGTAAATGTAATAAGTAAATTATATTGATAACCTTTTGCTCATATACGCATATTATATAAGCATAAATGTAATTTATAAATTTTTGTAAAAAAAATATGAAAAAAAAAACAAAAAAAAAATTATAATATAAATCCTTATCATATTCTATTAAGATTCAAAATTAGAATAATAATAATTTTTTGTTTTATATATTATATCAAAAATTGAAACGTTATAAATCGTTCATTCAGTTCTGAAATTTTTACGCGAATAAAAAGGAATTGCGATATCATCAGGGCCTAATGAAAATAAAATACTAATATTATTTAAGAAATTATTAAAAGAACATTAAAAAATTTAGAAATGGACAGTTTATTGGTAAGACAATAAAACAGTTATAGAAAAAGTGTACATTAAAGAGTGAAAGTTTTCTAATTATTATTCATTGTTTTACCTTATTATCAAAAAAAAAAAAAAAAATATTTACAATATGTTTGGAAAAATAATTAATTTTATTTTGCTGTGGTGTATTTTTATTCAACTATTTAAGGTACATATATATCTGCTCATGTTGTAGTAAAACAACATAAAATCTGTTTTTCATTATTATTGAAGTTTTATTGAGCATTTTTATACGTATCGTTAACTGAATGTGGTGAATACTTTTTCATATAAGTAGCTAAATAACAGGAATGAAAAGTAATTAAAAAAAAATTACTAAGTTTAAGAAATTTTATTTAGTATTTGATATTTTTGAGAAATTTTTTAAATTTCTATCTCACACATTTCTTAAGTAAAATTTGATTATAATCTCTCTACTCGTTTCTTATATTTTGATCTACAAAAATAATAAAACCATGGGTCGAATCTACCTATGAGGCGGCGTAGGCGGTAGCCTATATCTGGTCTCCACTCCGCTATCATTCCGTCTACAAACCTACAAATCAGGATCGAATCTATTTATGAAGCGGCATAGGCGGCAGCCTACATCAGATCTCCACCATCATACAAAAGTTGATCATAATTACATAATTAAATGTGTAGCGTGTAAGGTCGCGCGCAGACTAAGAGCGTAGCGTAGCTGAACGTTATGCGCGTATAAATTCAAACATAGCGTATGGTTCAAACTCGCTGTGCTTGTTGTATGCGCAACATAATAAGAAACAATTGATTTAAATTTTATACTCTGAAATTTACGCTACGCTACGCTCTTAGTCTGTGCGCTGCCTAACCAATTCATTGCTTTAATTGTAATACAAAAGTTATAAGATCCAGAAAAGATTTGACAAAATTGGGATTGAAGTAAATCAATTCAAAAGTCTGATTACATTTTATTTTAAATATGATATCGACTATAATAAAATGAAGATGATTTGAACATAATTTTTCGAAAATATTTAATTTTTGTTGAATTTATTTAATGTATTTTCAACTATACACTTTAAAATCACTTCGTGCAGTAACTAGTAAATTTAGTGAAAAGTTTTTAATGCAGGCCACATACTGTGAGAATACACGACAGTCTTTCACTATACAATATGTTTCCTTTTCCTCATAATGTATGGGCAATATTGATTGAGTTGATGAAAGAGGAAAGATCTCGGGAAAGCTTAAGGAAAAAATTTCTATTGATTTTTGATTTATCGTGACCAATCATTTTCGTGAGAATGTGTAGATAATTTGAGAGTACTATGTACATATCTTTTTCACTTGAGCTTTCCTTCATGATAAATAAAGATTGTCGTGAATCGTGAGCAGTGTATGGCTTTGCTGAAAATTGATATTTATGATTATGAACCATAATAATTATGGAAATTGCATATACGCACTTGGTATGATTTTCGTACAAATTTTATGAAAAAATTGCTGCATCATAACGTCACGTTTAGAAAACGATATGCATAAAAATGTAAAAATTATCAATAATAATTGTGTTATATATTTATAAATAATAATGTATATATTTTTTTTAAATTACACAATAATAGAATGCAGATTCATCGAATTTATTTAATGATTCTGAAAGTGAAGCTGATATGATCTTACGTACAGCTGGAGAAACTGCATCAAAATATTATCTAAAATTACGTAAACAATTTATTACACAATCAAAAGAAGATGAAGAATATGAAATTCAATTTCGTGAATTTAAAGCTGAATTAGCATTGAATTTAAGTCGATATAATTATGAAAATTTTACACATAAAAGACGTCAAGTTAAACGTCTATCAAAATTACAATTAGAAGGATTACCAAAAGATCAATATGAAAATGCAATTAAATTATTAAATAAAATGGAATCTCTTTCAACAAAAGAAAATACTAATAATATGGATAATATAGCAACTTATTCTCTACAAGAAACTATACTTCGAAAAATTCAAGAGACTAATGATGCAAAAGAATTGTTATATTATTGGAATGAATGGAGAAAAACAATTCGTACTCAATCAAAAAGATATCTCAAAGAATATCGAAAGTATTATCGTAAAGCTGCAACATTGAATGGTTTGTTTTGATTTTATCTATTCTAGTTCAGTGCATTTTATTGAGAGTGTTTTACTGTCGGTCGTTAGAAAGTAGTTAAAATTAGGTCTCATAAGAGAATACCAACTTGTTGGGAAAAAGAGCTTAGAAAGAAATACTGACAACAACTAAGACAAAAAATTCTTCCTTAGAGCATTACATCATTCTAATAAAATACATAGTTCAGTCTAAGCCCTATCATGTAAAAGAGAGTTTGCTTCTCTACCAGCAACTCAGTCTTAGTAGTTCGCAATCCACGTTAAACTGTAGGTGCACACATGATGGTAATAAAGTCATGAAATCACTTCTGTGAAAGCCCTGGTTCACTTAGATCTTTAGTGCTACGAAAGAAGAAGAAGAAGAAGAGCTAAAAATTTAAAAATTGTAATGATGTTGGAAATCATTAAAATACACGACTTCTCTTTCGATATCATGAATTCGATTGACAATGGAACACTCTGAATTTTTACGCCGCGCGCAGACTAAGAGCAAACGTAGCGTAGTTTGAACCATACGCTATGTTTGAATTTATACGTGCGTAACTCTCAGCTACGCTCAGTTACGCTACGCTCTTAATCTGCGCGCGACCTTACATGATAAAAAATTAATATAAATTTAAATATGTATGTTAAATTATTTTTTTAAATAACCATCTAGGTCATATAACACCTTCAAAAACATGGTATCTATACTATGAGGATAATGATTTTTTATCAAAACTAACAAATGTTATTGAAGAATTAATGCCACTTTACAAGGAACTTCATGCATATTTAAGACATTCCATAAAAGTGGTATATGAAGATAAAATACCATATTATGGACCAATACCACATCCATTTATGGAACAAATAATGGAACAAGATTGGTATTCGAAGAGTATATTTCAAGTGCCATATCCACATAACACATTGCCGGACGTTAATAAAAAGCTAAATGAAAAATTATCAAGTGGACTTGACATATTAAATGCTTCAATATGGTTTTATACCGAAGGATTAGGATTACCAGGTTTCCCAGAGTAAATTATTGATGTAGTATTATTTAATGAAGAATTTTAAAAATTTTAAGTTTATTATTATGTTTTTGTTTGTTTCATTTCACATTTCACAGAGAATTTTACAAAACATACGCAATAGAAATACCAAAGCATGAAACAGTTGTTGAATGTAAATCGATACCAAAAAAATTTCCACCTGATTATGGTATTCGATATTGTTCAAAAATTGGATTTAAAAAATTCTTACAAATGCATCAAGCAATTGGAAAATTAATTTATTACAAGGAAAGTATACATTTACCAATTGGTTTAAATGATGAACCATGTCCAGGATTTGCAGATGCTGTAGGTGAAGCTAGCGTTATAGCAGCTGGCAGTCCAATGCATTTACAAAAATTGAATATTGTACAAAATTATACAACAAATACAGAATTGAAAATGAATCGATTATTCCGTATGGTAAATTTATAATTTTAATTTTTTTTTATTATTATTATTGCATAGATATAAAATTATTAATATTTTAAGGGTGTTCATACTCTATTGTCAACATTTCAATATTTTATAAATGAAAAATTTTGGGTTGAATTCTTGGATGGTAAAATCAGTGATGAAAATATGAATTGCGAATATTGGAAATTACAAATGAAATATGCGGGTGTATCTCCACCTGAAAGAAGAAATGAAGAAACATTCGATGCAAATTATAAATTTTACAGAGGCCTATCAGACGAAGGATCGTCTACAAGGTGAGTACTGTTGGCTGTCTCTAACGATCTTTAGATACCTATACAAAAGTTTCAGATCTATAAACTCTGAGACCGAGACAAAGTCTAGAGATCATTTCGGTGAATGTCCACGCTCACTATGAGCTGTAGCGCCACTGATGATGATGAACTCTGAGACTGAGAGATTTCTTGTTGCCTACTGAACAATCAAGCAACATCCGACCATACGAGTGCAATTAATTACATTTTTTTTTCTCTCTTTAAATTTCATGCGCATTACTATTGCAGAAAGTTAGTGTCAGAAATTCTTGGCTATCAATTTTATGAAGCATTTTGCAAAAAAAATACACAGTATTCACCCGGTGATTCTAATAGTGAGTTAAGTACATGTGACATTTTTGGTAGTGCAGAAGTGGGTATGAAAATGAGGTCAGTTTTTTTTTTAGGACAGTACTCCGTAAATCTGTTCATGTCTAACAAATTATATTTGTTTTCTTTTAATATTTTTAATCATTTAAATCGAAAACCATTTAAAGTCAGATGATGTCAAAAGGATCACTTTTACATTGGCATGACGTTATGCAAATTTTAACACATACACGTGGATTAAGCGCACATGCTATGATTAATTATTATGCACCGCTTCATGAATGGCTAAAAACATACAATGAAAAGCATCATATTCGTTCTGGATGGGAAACAACGAATCGTAAGTGTATTGTGCATTGCCAAATTCGTTAACCAAATACATTACAACAAATAAAAACAATAAGACAGAAAAATTGACAAATTTAATTTGTTTTTTCTTATTTCAGTTTGCGACTAGCATCAATTTTTAGTATGAAGCAAAAGAAGAGCAGAAAAATATTTTAATGTAACGAATCAATTAATTTGGAAAATGTACATCTACATAATGTATATTATTTCAATATTAAATATATAATAATTGGCATATAAAACAAACCATTTATGTATGTTATTTCATTTGCTATTTTGACAACTATCCAGAAAATATGTTTTAAAAAATATACGGGTTGGGCACGAAATCCCTGACGACTAAATCCATAACGACAAAACCCTGACGACTAATCCGCCGACGACAAAATCCCTGAAAATTTGCAAATATGCAGTTTTTTTTTGTCGTCGGGGATTATGTCGTTAGGGTTTTTGTCGTTAGGGATTTTGTCGTTTTAAAATTTAGGGATTATGTCGTCGGGGATTTCGTGTCATTCCCAAATACACTTCAGTTCATTTTGTGAGATAATCAATTTACGTAATTATCAAATTTGAAAATCATAAAACCTGAATGTTGATCTATGATGATTTGCGATTGCATATAAAATCCAAAAATGTGTACTTTTTATGTCAAATCGATTAAAAATAATGCTGAAACTGAAAATTTATTAGACACGTCAATCTTTCTGATGAACAAAAATATCGATGTATGCATGTCTCATTAAAATTTGAAATATTGTTCATAAATTCTCTACACATTGAAAGCATTTTCAAAGAATTCAGACAATTTTGTACCATTGTGCTTGATTTGATAGGTTTTAATACCTTTTATAGTACCAAAAATCTTTTTAGATTCCAACATTTTATTATGATTCGTTAAAATAATTTCGAACATTTTGGTTGACTATTGAGATAAGTGTGACCTGGCAAATAATTATTATGTTTAAAGAATTTGAAAATTTCGGAAGCGGATGATGCATTCCGAAATATGACTACAATTAGTTCGTTTTTTTTGTTTTTGAATATTTCTTTCAATAAACGGGTAAAAATTACATAATTTTTTTAAAATTTTGAAAGATTTATTTTGGAAATTGTTTATTGATGAAGAATTTGGGGCATGAATAGCTCGATGATTGCGGTGTTAGATTAGTGCGCATGACGTTTTGAGTTCTCAAATCCCAGCCAACGCATTATTCTCACCTAAATCGATAATTTTTATCAAAAATAATTGAACAGAATTGTTAAGCATGTACTAATTGATAATAATGTTTTTATTCCTTTTACCTTTTTTTTTATTTTTCACATAATTTTCATGGTACGTAAATGTACTTAATATTTGTTCAGTTTTTTTTTTTCCTTTTGCATCATACATATTTTCATTTATTCCTTATAAAGATGTTTCTGTTGTTTGATTTTGATTTTGCATTTTATCCATTGATTTTAATTTCATATTAAATGTATTAGCAATATAATTCCAGTAATTTTTTCTAATTATATCATATTCTTGTGACATAATTTTACATAAATCAAATACTTTTTTTGTATATGAATTAAGTTTATCTTCATTATGTTCATTTTGTTTTTTAATAACAATCTCTTCATAAACATCAATTAAAAATGCAATTAAAACTGGTGATCTACATCCAGAATCATAAAGTTCTTCACAAAATTCTATTACCTATTTAAAAAAAATGAAAAATAAAACCAGATAAAATTCAATTAAAAAAAAAATCATATTTTTTTTTCATTTTTTACCTCTGGATAATCACTTAATTCATGTCCTCCTTCTCTTAAAATGCCTCTTAAAAAATTCCAAACACTTTCATTTGTTTTAGCTCGACGTATTCTATTCATGGCATAATTTATTTCTCTTTCAATAATTTCTTGCGTGAAACCGTAATGTTTTAATACAAAATAACGTTGATTCCATGCTGAATTATTCCATAAATCTTCCGAAATCAAACGATCAACATATACCAGTTCATTATCAAATAAACTAAGAAAAAAAAATCAAAAATAATGTGAAAAATAACAACAAAAAAAATGAATAAAAATTTAAAAAAATTTATAAAAATATAATACATACTCGAATTGTTTAATTGCCCATTGTCTATGCTGCCATGCATGATAATTTTTTTCATCCATATTCAATATTTTTTCAGTGAATTTTAATTCTTTTGATGGATCATTTAACCATTCAACAATAATTCTTCTATGATGCCAGACTTGATAATTTTTTGGATTATCACTAATCATATTACCGACATATTCAAGTTCATTATATAAATTATTATTTAATGATTTTAATATATCACGTCTATATTGCCAAACAGTATAATTTGCAGCATTCAATTTTAATGCATCATTCGTTAATTCAAGTGCTCTTTCTGATTTTTCTGATGATGCAACAATTGCACGAAAATAATCATAAACTTCTCTAACTGAAAATATTTAATTTAAAAAAAAAAATAATAAGAATAATGTGAAAAATGTAATGGTAGTATGCCATAAATTTATCATCTGAATATAAACAAAAAATATTTATGCATATTTATGTACTTACATCTTTCACTGTAAGCAATCGATACTATAGGATTATCTCCATCATCTTGTTCGAGTCTTTTAACATCAGCCCATTCTTTTCTGCTGCTATATGGAATCCAATCAAGTGCCAAATCTTCATCAGAACTATCACTCATTTTTCAAAATTTTTTCTCAATTCTTAACTTTTTTTTTAAATTAAATTTTTGGTGATTTTCAATCTAAAATAAAAAATAAAAAAAAAACGAAAACTTCAAAATAAATATTAGTTTACATTAATTTATTTAAAATTCATGCACTAAATTACATTATTTTTTATTAATTTTTCAAAATTCTCAAAAAAACGAGGAAGAAAAGTAATGAAAAAAATCTGTCAATGGTCTTCAATGGTCAGCTGACTATTTTTGTTTACATTAATTTTTTTTCGTTTTATTTGAATAAATACAATGCCATCTGAAGTACAGTAGCTCTAAGCACAGAAATTTGGTAAATTTGGTAAATTTGGTTTGGTGTAATTGTTAATTACTGTGTCGCTGCTATCGTTCAATTATTCAAATTCATAAAGTCAGTTAATTATTTTAATGACAGCAAACGACAACATCAAGAATTTTTCAACAAGAATCCAAGAATGATAAAATAAATTCTTTTGGAACGGAATCGAATCCCTAAAAATGTCGACTTTCTATATTAAAAATATAAAGTCACTAATTAAATTCTTTAAAAAAAAATAAATAAATAAAAATTCATTGTAAATAAATTAAAAAGCAATTATAATATCGAAATATGTATTTTCTTTTTTCATAAATTTTTTGAACAAAATAATAATTAATAATAAAGAAACGTATAAAAAGGAAACATAATAAACTATTTAAAAGGTGTTTTCATGTTTTTGTTTTTTTTTTTTTTTCTTTTTGATATTCAATTATATATATACATATATAATATACCTATTATACTTTGGACCTTTGTTTGTTGTTTTTTTTTTTGCCTTAAATATGTATACGCATCATATAAAATGATATATTCTTTTTTTTTGTTCTTTTAATATTACATACATAAATAATATTTTTATCTTTTTTTTATATATAATGTACAAGTGGTACGAAAAATGAATATATGTGTACATGTATTTTTTAATTTTTTTAATTTTATTTTTTTTTTTCTTTTTAAATTTTAAATAAATTGGAAAATAGTAGTAGAGTTATTACTTAATTATAACATAAAATTATAAATTATTTTAAGCAATTTCTTTTGCAAATGGTATAAAAACTTCCCAAAATTTTGCTATCTGAAAAAAAAAAACAACAAATAATTAATATTGAAGATAAAATAAATAAATACGTCTGCACTGCATGTATTAATAAATCAAAAAAAAAATAAATAAATAAATAAAATAAAAAATAATTAATTTAAGATTACATACTTGTTGCTGATGTGCCATTTGATCTTCAAGATATTTAATCATTGTCTTTTTAATATCTTTAGTTTTTGTTATTTCAAAATGTTCAATTTCTTTTTTAATTTCAGCTGATATATCATCGAATTCATCTTGACATCTTTGAACTTTTGCTTCCCACTAAGATTACACAAAATAAAATATAATAAAAAAAAAAAAAAATGCATTCAATATACCTAAATAAAATCATGATATTCATATTTTAATATTATATTTTGTTAATTACCTCTTCAACTTCTTTCTGTAATTGATCTTGTTTAACTGTTTTACCAGATATTTCCATTTTAGCTTTAAATTCACGACGTTTTGTTAATTGTAATTGTGCATGTTGCCAATTTTGGAATACCTTTTAAATGAAACAAAAATCAAATCAATAACATTATTCGAAAATATTAGAAAAAAAAAAACTACAATGATTAAAAATTAAAAATTTTAAAAAAAAAAGAGAAAATTTAATTTTACTTTAACACGTTCATGAAATACACTATTTATAGCTCCAAATAATCCTATGTAATCTTTAACAGTTTCTGATAGAATATATAAATCAGAATTTGCTTGTTCTGATCGTAAAATTTCAATTTTTTCCTACAAAAAAAAAGAAAAAAAAAGGATTTTTTTTTTGTTTAAATTCACATAATTTTTGTTTATAAAAACATGAAAAAAAAGAAGCCAAAAAAAAAAAATTAACCTCAATATCTGCAAGCTGAGATAATGCTCTTGATAAACCCGTATGCTCTTCACATGTACTTAACATTGCTGCAGATTTAGCTACAGCACCTGTTGCAGATGCTAATTCTCTTCGATTATGTACTAAAGCTTTTAGAGCGGAATGTAATTTTTGAAAATGTGAATCTAAATTATCGATATCCGTTATTTTTTCATTAAACCACTGTAAAAATTTAAATTAAATGACAAAATTTTATTAAATTTTTTATTTAAATTTAATATTTTTTTCTTTGTAAAATAATAATAAACATATTTTACCGAATCATTTTCATCCATTTTGTATGTGATTTTATTAACAGTTTCTCCTACTTTATTAAAAAGTCGCATAACACTAGCTCCACTCAATGCTGCCGTATTCACAGCTCTTGGTAATTCCTAATATGTATGTTAAATTTTTTTTCAAATATGTATTCAAATTTTCGTTTTTTTTTTGTATTTCTCTTTAAAAAAAAAAAAAAAAAATAATAATTTACCTCATCACTTTCCAAAAAATTAATAAAATCTACATCACAACGTAATACCGGATGTTGTGCAGTACGATTTAAATATCGTTCAAGTGATGCTCTTCGATTTTCTATCCATTCAAGATTCAGACCTATACCCGGCTCGACTTGTTGTTGACTCATTTTTACTTTTGTACTTCCTAACAAAACCAAAAAAAAAATGAATAATTTTAATTACCTATTTATTTTTAAAATTTCTAAAATTATAACATTTTTATAGATTAAATTATAATAATGTTTATTTTACCTATTAGATTTTTTTCTGGTGCTGGTGGTATTATACGTCCTTTACGTAAATATTTTCCAGCTAAAATTTCATATAAACCCAAAAAATCACTAAATCTTCGTAATGTGCTAAATTGTTTCTTTTTAAATTTTGGAATATTTGTTTTTGTTGAAACTCTAAAACAAATAAAATTGAAAAAAAGTAAAAAAAATTTATAAAATTTGCATTAAAATTTTTATAATAATTAAATATATTTTAATTAAAATTTTTAAATTTAACTTACTTATAAGCTAAAAATGATCCAATACCATCTCCAACTTTTTGGGGATCTGATACAGTTATTTCAATATATTTATCTCCAATATCATCAGTTGTTATTTCTTCTAGAACTGGTGATAAAGTTTCCTGAAATAAATTATTATCATTCATAATCATAAGATATAAGATATTGATGTCTAATTAATCTTAATAAGAAAATCAATTTTTTTTTTATAATTATTTAAAATTTTTATTAAAATTAGAATAAAAAGTTAAATAGAAAAATATAATACATATATTGGATTTTGTTTATAATTTTCTAATAAATTGAAAACATTCATTTTTCATTTTTCTTTGTGTAATTTGGAAATTTTCTTTTCAAAATTTTCAAAGTCATCAACAAAAATAACAAATAAATCATCTAAATTTGTACATACATTTGTATCAACATGTACATATATTTTACCACACAATGCATTCCTTCTCTAATAAATCAAATAATAATTAAACTTAGGAAGGTCAACTATTCTCCTATGAATTATCCCATTATAACATAATCATATATGTACTACATTATGATGATTTATGAATGTTCGCCTAATTATCATGATGATTAATAAGAAAATATGTACATATTCTACATTACTTTACATTACTTACATATTATATTTTTATAAATTGCTCTCTTATCAGTGTAACGTTTACGCCCATTCATAATTTTTCTTTATCCAAAATAATATAAATGTATACATGGTATACATGCATGCAAATATGTGTGTGCATAATATTAATATATCGGTTTATTATAGGCAAATACTCATATGTCATATAATGTTTATTATGGATGTACATACATATTTTGAATACATAACGTTATAAATGTGAAATGAATGAATGAATGAATGTAAGAAATTAATAAAATGATAAAATGTACATAATTATTAAGAACATTATATACAAAGTAGTTGCATTGCATTACCTTGCAACATATCTACACTATTTTTTTTTCTTTAATTTTTATATTGTTCGTACATTATGTATGCAAGTATGATGAATGGATGTATATGTATGTATGTATATTTTAGAATTTTCTTCATATCAAAAATTGTCTGCATGCATGCATAATATTTTCTCCTATATACCACATGCATGCATGCATACATTTTTATAGATAACGAATTTATATAAATCATGAACACGATTTATGATTGTATTGTGTTGTGTCCATATGTCCATCATTTTTTCTTTTTCTTTTGTTATAATAAATATTTGGTTAATCATTAATGATTTGATTATAAAATACACAAAATAACAAACAACCTATATATATTATGTATACTAAACGACTATACATATCATATACATATGTACATTTATAAGTATTTCTTATGATGATGGATGAGAATTATCCAAATGCAAAGGAAAAGAAGAAGAAAAAAATTCCATTCCAATCTAATCAAAAAAAAAAAAAAATATTGTATATATAAACCAAAATCAATTTACCTCTTCTTGTACAGTATTTGATGATTCAAAAATTCCATTCTGATCATCTCTTGATACAATATCGATATTATCAAATGGTTCTGTTAAATTATTTGTATTGTTTGTTTCCATATTAAATAAATTTATTATATTTTTTTTTGTTTTTATTTATAAATTTATATAGATGTATTATGTATATATGTACTTTTTAATGATAATTTAAAAATAAAATTAAATGAAATATGTTATTATTATTAACAATATTATATAGCCAGAGATATAGAACCGATAATACACAGACACACACTTAATTAAAAAAAAAAAAATATGTTCTACGTTTGCTGTTTTCTTTCTTTCTTATTTAAATTTTTATAAAATACCACTTTTGAAATTTGCAGTTTATCAGTTATCAGTTGTCATATTAAATGAATATTGAATAGTAAAAATCTAGCATTGCATTTTAGACTCTAGCACGACCCACGACAATGCACATGCACGACGCATTAGAAAATAGAGATGTGATATGGATTGGAAAGTAAATATAAAAGCCAAAGAAGTAGAAGTATAGCCCTATTCTGTTGAGTATCAGTGTCAGTGACTAGTCATAAGTCATAAGTTATAACATAAGTCACAAGTTGTGACTTTTTGTATTCCGCAGTAAAAAGTCACAACATGCCAGAGTTACAAGTTGTGATCTGCTAGTTCAGTCGTCACAAGAATATTTTTAAGGTTATGTGAAAAATTTAAAATATATCATTTTTCTTGAAAAAATTTGACGTTTCAAATTCACCACTAAGAGGTGAAATTTTTGTGATTTTTCTTGTGATTACTTATTCAGAATAAGAAACAGCTGATTAGTCACAAGGAAAATCACAAGAAAACCAGTCAAAATTTCGTTGTGACTTGTGATGGGTCACAATACCAGAATAGGGCTATTACAATGAAACGCTAAGTGAAAGTGAAATTTCATGGAAAAGCTCACTGTTCACAATGCAAAGCTAAGTTAATTTTGAAATTGGAAAATTTGACATTAATAGCCCTATTGTGGTATTGTGACCCATCACAAGTCACAACGAAATTTTGACTGGTTTTCTTGTGATTTTCCTTGTGACTAATCAGCTGTTTCTTATTCTGAATAAGTAATCACAAGAAAAATCACAAAAATTTCACCTCTTAGTGGTGAATTTGAAACGTCAAATTTTTTCAAGAAAAATGATATATTTTAAATTTTTCACATAACCTTAAAAATATTCTTGTGACGACTGAACTAGCAGATCACAACTTGTAACTCTGGCATGTTGTGACTTTTTACTGCGGAATACAAAAAGTCACAACTTGTGACTTATGTTATAACTTATGACTTATGACTAGTCACTGATACTCAACAGAATAGGGCTATAAAATTTTGTTTAAATCGACATTTGAAATTCAAATTTTCAAATTCTCAACTGAATTTCTCCATTTTTAAGTGGGAATTTAAAGGAATTTTAGGGAAATTTTGCATTTTTTGGAAGTCTTCATCTGATGGTCAATTTCCTAACAAAATTTTTGTAATTAAATTTATAGCTTTTGTTAAGTGAAATTGAAATTAGGAATAGAACCTAATTACACTTTACGTTGGCAATTTCAATTTCAATTAGAGAGTGACGGAGACATATAACGTCGTGTAAGAAAATAAGGAACAAAAGACATATAAACTTCACTTTCACTTAGCGTTGCACTGTGAATGAAACATAATGTTGCCCAATGCTAAAATATAGGGTGTTTTTAAAAATACAAGCTTAACTTCGTCAACTTGCGATCAAGTCCAGTCTCCAGTCATGTTCATGTGTTCCTATTCATGTATCCTAGTTGACATTCGGCAGAATATCAAAATTCGAATGTAAAACGAAATTTGAAATTAAATTTTTAGAATGTAAACATAAAATATCTATAAAATAAAAGTTCAGTTAAAATATTGATTAAGAAAATTTTTTTCATAAAATTTTCTCCATTTTAATTAAGCAAAGCAAAGGAATGTTACTCAAAACATAAAAACGAATCAGTCTAACGATTATTCCAACGATAATTATAAACATATGTAAATTGCCAAGTCTACTACATTTTGGTTCAATCTACTACATTTTTTTTGGGGTAAATTACTACTACATTTTTCTCCTCCTAGGGTCCCATCCCATCACTGGATATATATAAAATATAAGATGGCGTCGCATTCTCGATGCTCATTTCTCGTCACTTGTTGAAGAGCAATCTTAGGTTCAGTATAATTAATACAATAATACGTAATACGTATACGTAATACAACGAAATCAGTTTATTGTATATCATATCATATATTGGTGATGTATAAAATTAAAGACTATCATAATTGTGCCTGATTTTTGTGTATTTATTTTTCATAATACCTGACAAAGCTTGATTGTAGAGAGAACATCTTTTTCAAGTAAGTGGACAAATTTTATTTTGATTTTTCGATATTTGCTTTGATAAATTAATAAAAAGTATAATAATTTTTTTTTTTATTATAATTTTCATATTACATATTTTAACATAACTTGAAATATTTTATAATATATTTTGTTTACAATTTCAATCTCTAATCATGTCTACAAGATAAAACTTCAATTCAATGGGTCTTTCTTGGCTTGGAATCGAGCCGAATTTAGTAGTAAAATTTAGTAGTTTCTTTTTTCGCGGCTCTACAATCCTTGGAGGGTTCTGGTTCTGGCCTTTTGGAGTCTTCGTCTCCACCTTTCCCTATTAAAGGCACCACTCTTGCTCGATCCACTGATGAGCTTCCTTGTCCTTGTGGACGATTAAGTATTACTTTTTCGGGGGGCTCTAACCTCTATTCACTTTACTTTCATTCTTCAGACATTTCCTAGCCATCTTAACCTATTTTTCATCCATGACACTATTTCATGTCTCTAAATAATTGCAATTCAACGTTGTTCCTGATTATCCATCCATTTGTTTCTCTGAATTGAATTTAATAGTTTAATTATAATAATAAGGAGGTTCGTTTTACGTTTCAGTTTGTCGTAATCTTCGTAATTGAAATTGTAAAACTAGCAAGTAGCAAGTTTAAAATTGTACCTTGGCTAGTAGAGTAGCTACATGGCGACATACACATTTCTAAGCCCGCGTTTACATTATCTTGAAAGTCAAGAACGTGACGTCATTAACTTAGAAGAGAGGTATAGAAGAGCGAGACAAGAGGAAACAAGAAAGCAAACCAACTCAGAGGTTATTGTTGCCAGTATGTTAATAATCAAAATTAATAGAATATTTCACCTTCAACAAAAATGCAATACTGCTATAGGTTATTAATAATACTCAATAATAATCAATTAAAATAAAAAAATATATATATATATATATTTTTAGTTATATATTTTATCACAATCGAACTTGTAACTTAATTTTAATGAAAAATGTCAAATAAACATGAAAGCAAGAATGAAAATCATAAAATAAGTATATGGCAATACTACCAATAGGCATCGCATATAAAAATATACGACATGAAAAATGAACAAGAAAGTAAGAATGGATAATGTAAATTGTATCGTTCAGTCCTGAAACAAGATAAGAAAGCAAGAAAAGACAATGTAAATGCGCCCTAAGTCAGCAATATGAAGAAATTCTGAGGTTTAATGTCTGACGTCACACAGGTCGTTGGAATCACAGTAAATCTATATTCATACAGTAGTGACACTGAGCACGTGTCAGCAAAAATGTCTAATGACCTTTTTCCCGTTATTCATTCGGCCTTAACGGTTTTGCTAAAAGTCGAAAGTAATTAAGAGCCTTTGTACGAAAAAGGGACAAAAAAATGGAACTGAAACACAAACCGTTTTAAAAAATGTAGCATTATTACAGGGTATACCCATTACAAAAAAGAACAAATTTTGTTATTAAACATTTTTTATCTAAAATAAACAAAATTAATATTAAATGCATTACACTTAAAATTTTGTGTTTGCTATCAAATGTTTTTACACTTTTGTTAAATTTCTTAATTATAAAATAAATTCTTACTCTAATATATAGCTGAACAAAATAAACTTTTTCTTGTCTTCAAAATTCTCAGAAATTATATGAATCACCTTATATCTTGATATAATGAGGCGTCAGTAGTCAAAAAAAAGTTCCAGATCGCCTTTAAAAATACATTATGAAAAAATGTAAACATCTGCGTATCAGTTTCAATTTTCCCTATGATTTACATTGTCTAACTAACTAGTACTAACACAGTGAAGAAGTTCCAGATCGCCTTTAAAAATGTATTGTGAAAAAATCGTATACATGTACAATATGATTGTATTGCTCACATTTATATATTGTTTTGTATCTTTTCTTCATTACGGCGGTTTATAAGGAAATATGGATTTGAAATAAGTACATTTCTTCTGTACTGTTTTTGTAAATTGAATTTTGATTTTTTTTTATTATTTTAAAATATTTATGTGTGTTGGTAAAATTTAAAAAAAAAGAGTGTCACATCTTATTGCATAGTGGTTGATCAGTGGTTGGAATATAAGCAACACAACAACAACGTACAATTTTAATTCACATTTGATGTGTGTGTGTGTAGCTAGCCAGGAGCCAGCCCGTAACAAAACACTATTTCTTATTCCACATATTCCTCGTACCATTTCAATTTCATTCAATAAAATAAGATAAGCCAAAAAAAAATTTTTTTTTCACCCAGGATTTCATATTTTTTAAATTTCATATAGCAAAGCAAGCTACGACAAAATTGAAAAAATAGGATACCTAGAAGCTAGAACTGCCCAAAACCAAAAACGTAGTTCTGGTAGTTCACTTGGATTATTTTAACAATTAACGTTTGATTAACAGTACAGGAGGAAAGTGGATCCGGATTTGGATCGAATAGTAATGGATTAGTAGGCTAAACAAATTATAATTAGTATTGTTTGTATGTATATATCAGTATATATTTATATATCAATATCAGCATCAGCATTAGCTCAAATCAGTGTAGTTTATAGTGGTTTATATAGTTTCACACGGATTTCTCACATAAATTTTATTCTCTAGTTATTTATTTAAGTGAATATTTTAATGTGAAATAATAAAATAATTGAATAAATATATGTACGTATGTACATAATAAAAATATTTTGACCTAATATTTCTTTAAATATTAACTAGTCTAGTATTCGAATTACATTTAATTTAGAAATTTTAAAAATATAACATCTTAAAAATATAAATTTATAAAAATGGATACGTTCAATTCAATTATATCAGTATCAGGAACTAAAGATTCAAATGAAATAATTAAACCTCCAAGTCCAAAAAAACAAAAACTTAGTAAAGAAGTTAATGATAGTAATGGACAAAGTACAACATTTACATTAGAAACAAAATATGATGATGGTAAAACAAGTGAAAATAAAGACAGCCAAACATCAATAGAAATTATTGAATTATTTGATGAAAACATGCAGAAAGAAGCTGAATTGGATGAAAACATACAGAAGAAAGCTGAATTGGATGAAAACATACAGAAGAAAGCTGAATTGGATGAAAACAATGTATTAGATGAAGAGTCTATGGCAAATGATAAAAATAATAAGAAAGACACATCTAAGAATTGTGAATTGACGACTGAAAATCATA
Organism: Villa cingulata; assembly: GCA_951394055.1. Classification (NCBI taxonomy): domain Eukaryota; kingdom Metazoa; phylum Arthropoda; class Insecta; order Diptera; family Bombyliidae; genus Villa; species Villa cingulata. Next base: position 30,000,938 of record OX596022.1, on the reverse strand, counting down.
ATAAGGATCCTGATTCAGAAGAATCTAAGAAAATTGATATTGTGAAAAATGATGAATTTAATAAAAATAATGAAAGTAATATCGATCAAAATATAATCGAAATCGATAGTGATGATGATGAATATAACAATGAAATGTCTAATGTTAATGAAGATTTAGAAATGAAAACTGATGAGTTTGATACATCTGATGTAGAAATAATTGATTTTTCAAATGAAAAAGATAATTCGGAAAAAGAGGAAGATCATAAAAAATCTTTGTCTACTAAGAATAATTTAGAAACAAATAAAAAAAATTCTGAATCAACTAATGAAGTAATCATTGTAATAGAAGGAAATGATCCAGAAACTGAAGAATCTGATAAAAGTAATGAAAAAAATGATGAGTTACAAAAGTCAAAAGAAAAAATTGAAAAAATTGGAAATAATGAACATGATGATAATGAATTACAAAACAATATTTCGAAAGAAGAAAATGATGATAAAAAATCTTCATCTGTCGATGAAATTAATTTAGAATCAAATAAAAATTCTAAGTCTACTGATGAAGAAATCATTGTAATAGAAGAAAATGATCCAGAAACTGAAGAAGCTAATGAAAATAATGAAAAAAATGATAAATCGCAAAAACATATTACAGAAAAAAAAATTGAAAAAATTGGAAATAATGAACATGATGATAATGAATTACAAAACAATATTTCGAAAGAAGAAAATGATGATAAAAAATCTTCATCTGTCGATGAAATTAATTTAGAAACAAATAAAAAAAATTCTGAGACTACTGATGAAGAAATCATTGTAATAGAAGAAAATGATCCAGAAACTGAAGAAGCTAATGAAAATAATGAAAAAAATGATAAATCGCAAAAACATATTACAGAAAAAAAAATTGAAAAAATTGGAAATAATGAACATGATGATAATGAATTACAAAACAATATTTCGAAAGAAGAAAATGATGATAAAAAATCTTCATCTGTCGATGAAATTAATTTAGAATCAAATAAAAATTCTAAGTCTACTGATGAAGAAATCATTGTAATAGAAGAAAATGATCCAGAAACTGAAGAAGCTAATGAAAATAATGAAAAAAATGATAAATCGCAAAAACATATTACAGAAAAAAAAATTGAAAAAATTGGAAATAATGAACATGATGATAATGAATTACAAAACAATATTTCGAAAGAAGAAAATGATGATAAAAAATCTTCATCTGTTGATGAAATTAATTTAGAAACAAATAAAAAAAATTCTGAGACTACTGATCAAGAAGTAATTGTAATAGAAGAAAATGATCTAGATCCAGAGACGGAAACAAATGAGGAGAACGAAAAAAGTGATGATAAATCACAAAACAATAATTGTACAATTGCTGAAGATTGTGAAATAAAAGATAAAGAATCATCATCTGAAAAACAAATAAATGAATCAAATATTGATTATGAAACAAATAAAATAATTACTGAGAAATCTTTATCTGATGATAAAAATGAACAAAAAATGGATGAAAAAGAAACAATTAATGATGATGAAAATGAAAAAAATGATCATCAAGATAGTACAAACAATGAAAAAAACAATATCAAAATTGATAAAATAGAGTCTAGTGGTAGTGATTTGAAAATAATAGATAGTTTCACATTGAATACTGATGATAATGATCAAGATATCGAATTTAATGAAGATGAAAATTATTTAAATGCAAACAATTTGAATAATGATGATGAAGAAAATAATGATAATGAAAATACTTTAGAATTAGATGATGATATAGTAATGGCAGATGAAGATAATAATTGTGAAAAAACTACTTACAATGAAATAAAAGAAAATGAAAAAGACAATGATCAAAATAATAGTAATTCAGTAGACGATGCATTTGAAGATGAAAGTAATAAATGTGAAGATGATAAAAAAAATACATCAGATAATAATTTAGAACCACAATTAATGGCGATGAGTGAAAGGCAAGTAGAAGAGAACGATACCGGCTATCAAATGGAAATGTATGATTATGATGAAGAAGACATTGAAGTCATTGAAATATTTGATGATGATGAAGAAGAGGAAGATAATGATGATAATGAAGTAACTATTACAGAAACAGATTTATCAAATTCAAAATCTATGGACGATATAAAAAAAGATGAAAGTGAAAATCAAGAAATAAATGAACATGAAGAAACGTATGCAGGATTAGAATTGTTTTACAATAAAGATTGTATTAATGCTGAATGCAATAAAAAATCAAAAATTTTTGTAAAAGCATCAACATTTTCCATGAAATTATTTAGAAAACCACTTAAAACAAAAGTGAAAAGAAAAATTCATTATTGTTGTAAAGATTGCAATGATTTATCCCTTAAAAAACATAAGGTGAGTTAATTATTTCAATATAACTAAGGTCTCTCTCTTTCTCTCTATCTAAATAAATAATTTAAATAATTTTAATTTAAAATTATTATAGGTATATAATTTTTTAATAATTATTATTTTTTTTTTTTTGAATATTTATATTATTTCAATTATTTTAGAATCTTTGTTGTAATTTACTAAGTTCTCAATGTATTCTGAATGAAGAACTACCAAGAAGGCATGAAATTGTTGAAATTTCAGATAGTAGCGATGAAGAAGATTCTGAAGATTATAATAATGGTAAGTAACATACAAAATTTGAAATTAAAATTTTTTAAAGTAAACAAACTATAATATACGTATATAAAAAAAAAATATAAAAATAAAATATAATTCATTTTTCATTTTAATTAATATTGATAAAATTTTGAAATAATTTTATCAGATAATCATACACTTAGCGAACGGGCACATGATTTTATAAATGAAAATCTTGATGATACTATACATAGAATGCTGAAATTAGTTAATGTTGAATATCAAATGAAATTGATGGATGAAAAATTTCAATTTTTATTTGGGAAAATAGAAGGTATGCACATGGTGCAGGTATTATACATATATGATCGATTATTATTATTATTATTATTATTATTATTATTATTATTATTATTATTATTATTATTATTATTATTATTATTGGCCCCGATCACGAATGGCGATAAAATCGCCAATCGCCTCGCCTGTCAAATTTTTGTATCACGAATGGCGATAATCGTTCATTTTAGGCGATTTTATCGCCTATTTTAGGCGATTTTATCGCCTATTTAAGGCGATCAAATAATTGGTATCGCCTAGCTGATATTTGAGGATACATTTTTATTTCATTAGTTGTGTTAATTTGTATTGTTTGTGTTTCGACATCGGTGGTGAATTATAAAAAATAAAAATGTATGTATTTTTATTTATAAATTATATTTAAAATAAATATAAATTAATATAAATTATTTTTTCAATGATTAAAGTTTCTAAAAGAGAATTACAAAAACTCGTCGAATTTAAGATGACGAATAAAGAATTCGCAAAAGGAATTTATAAATCTGCAGGTGGAAGAGAGAAATGGAAAACTCTCACAACAAAAACATCTTTAGAAACTCTAAAAAAAAAAACAAAAAAAAAAAAATTTTTGTTTAAAAAAAAGTTAAATTTTTAAATTTTTAAATTTTTTTTTTTTTAAATTTTTTTTTAAAAACTAGTTTACAATAATTATGCCAAAATAAAATTTAAATTCTTTTTGACATTAATGACAGTTCGAAACGCATAATATTACACGTTACGCATGGTAATGCTATTTAGGCGAGACGATCGCCTTACGTGATACAAAAATTTTATTTTCTCGCCTCGCCTCAATTTTGGCGATTGGCGATTTTATCGCCATTCGTGATCAGGCCCATCACTAAATTAAGTGTAGCTCTATTCATACGATAAAAATATGATATGGCTACCATATTACGGTAGACATTTTGATTTTTGAAATAAATTAATTTTACTTCTTCCTCTCTTTTAATTCATTTATTTTTTTCTTTCTGTAGATGATTTAAATCATGATACGAATAGTTTAAATGAATTTCAATCTCATGCAAATGAAATATATCATGGCTTATATTCAAATTATAAACCTCGAATAAAAGAGCTACCGCCATTAGATTTGAATATTACAGATGTAGATGATTTATCATGGGTAAGAAATTTTATACTCATATAACTTATATAAATAAATTTTATGTATTACTATTACATCAAAATTTGTATAAAATGATATTATATATAAATTTGAATAGGAAATTTAAATTATTTATTTTACTTAATTTTTTTTTCTAATTAAATTAAATTAAATTAAATTAAATTGTTATAGCTACCTCCTGAAGGTGAAATATCTTTTCCACCGATTGAATTGCATAAATATTATTATGCAGCAGAAAAACATTTAATTGATAAATGGTTAATCTGTAAGATAACTGAAATATCTAATCTAAAAAGTATGACATATTATAAAGTTGAATTTGAAAATGTACAAACATTAGAGCCACGAATCGTTTCACCGAAACAACTTGCATACTTTGATCCACCATCAGTTCGTTTACCAGTCGGTAAGAATATATAGAATTTTTTTCTTAAAAAAAAAAAATGAACGTTTAAACGAAAAAAAAAAAAATTAACAATTATTTAATACAAAAACAAAAAAAAAATTTTTTTTTGTTTTGGTTAGGTTCACGTGTTATAGCACTTTTTGATTCAAAAAAAATAAATAATAAAATGAAAAATCCCTCGAAAAATGAATATTATCCTGGAATTGTTGCTGAAACGATGACAGCTAATAATCGATATAGGTTTGTATTAAAATTACAAAATTAATTATAACATAAAAACACTATAAAAATAAAAAATATATTTTTTTTCCTTAGATATCTGGTATTTTTTGATGATGGTTACCCGCAATATGTTTCACATAAAAATATTAGATTAGTTTGTCATTCATCAAAAGAAGTTTGGCATGATGTGCATTCAAATTGCAGAGAATTTTTCCGTACATATTTGACTGAATCTGAAAAGGATCGTCCAATTTTAGAAGTTAAAAAAGGACAAGCTCTTATGATTGAAATAAATAGTAATTTATTATTGTTAAGAAGGCAATTTTTGTCGTTATCGAAAAAAAACAACATAAAAACATTTCGCCCTAAACACTAGCCTAGTTCTGTATACTTAAATTTTATCCCGAATATAACCGAATATGGTGTAAAGCATAACTATTAACATAATAATATTCAGGTGTTAAGAAACTACAATCACATATAAATATAAAATAAATACTCATATATGTTCAATGTTCGTATAAAAAAGTGTAACCATATTTTTCTGGAATCCGACAAAAACAACCGACAGAAGCTTTCGTGAGAAAACTTCTTTATTCTCTCTGTTTTCTCATCTTGTTATACATACACATAACATTCATTCATTATATACATATTTTGTTATATGAACAACATAGATACATTTCAATATCTGCAAATGATCATGTAAGGATCAATATTGAATTCATAATGATTTGGTATATAAATATGATATACGTTTATTTATATACATGAATAAACAACGTTTAATATACATTGGATATATATGATGATAACTCTGTATATGTATGTATGCTTTGGTGATAACGCGATAAAAATAATAGAAATTCATTCTAATAAAATTTTAAAAATTAGAGTAACCGGTTTACAAAATAAGTTGAAGACATGCATTACAACATGCTGCTGCTTATGCATAATAGCAAATACTATATAGAATATAGAATGAATATATATACTATTTATGTGATATACATGAATGAATGCATACATTTACATAAATATGGTCTTTTGTACACATACAAGTGTAATGATTATAAAAATAGATTATTCAATGATATATACTAGGATGTGTAATGTATGTCGGTTTTTAGAAAAATATGGTTACACGTTGGACATATGAGTATTTATTTTATATGTGCTACAATGGTATAGTTTATTTTTAACCGCGGTGATGGTGGTTTAAAATTAACCATGCTCAAGAGTAAAGTGGAAACTATAATCGACATAAGTGACATAGGCTATAACATATGTCGTAGCCGAACACAGCCAAATCAATGAGATAAACTATAATTGACATTACCGACATTCGTTAAACATAAGATCGACATAAGGCCCAACTATAATCGACATACCTGACATAACAAACATAAGAAAAAATAACGAATGTTAAAACGTAACATTTGGTTAATTATAATAACATAGATAACATACTAAACATAAGCAATACGAATTTCACAAAATGAGCTTATGGCTTATGTTACTTATGTCATGTACGCTCTCGATCGTACTGCTTATGTTAAACGAATTTTCAACGAATGTCGGCAATGTCAATTATAGTTTAGCTCATTGATTTGGCTGTGTTCGGCTACGACATATGTCATAGCTTATGTCAGCAATGTCGATTATAGTTCTACCTATAAGCAGTACGATCGAAAGCGTACATAACATAAGTAACATAAGCCGTAACCTCATTTTGTGAAATTCGTATTGCTTATGTTTAGTATATCTATGTTATTATAGTTAATCAAATGTGACATTTTAACATTCGTTATTTTTTCTTATGTTACCCATGTCAATTATATAACCTTAAAGCCCAACTATAATCGACATACCTGACATAGCAAAAATAACGAATGTTAAAACGTAACATTTGGTTAACTATAATTAACATAGATAACATACTAAACATAAGCAATACGAATTTCACAAAATGAGCTTTTTGCTTATGTTACTTATGTCATGTACGCTCTCGATCGTACTGCTTATGTTAAACGAATTTTTAACGAATGTCAGTAATGTTAATTATAGTTTAGCTCATTGATTTGGCTGTGTTCGTAGCACGACATATGTCAAAGCTTATGTCAGGTATGTCGATTATAGTTCCCACTTTAAGGTTACTGATAGTTAATCAGTTGACGTTTTACCATCTTCAAGGACATTACATATAAAATTTTGACAGCTGATACTTTTTAACCACGATGGTAACTATGTATATGCGTTCAAAAACTAGTTATAGTCAACATAACTTCAATAGTCAACTAACATGACCACAGTATAATTTTACTATACCATTATTGTGACTGTAGTAATATTTTGGAACGCTCTCCACGAAATTACCGTCGTATTTTGGTAAATATCTAATAGTTTGTCCCATGGTTTGTCCCTAATAGTTTATTAATTAATTTTGAAAATCAAAGTGTATACTAGATCACACTTTCGAACACACTTCATTCATAAAATAAAGCGTATGGCGATACAGTGTTGTCAAAACAAAACAAAACAAGTGTAGTGTGTGTGGTGCGCGAAGTGTTTTTTGATTTCGAAAATTACCTAAATATATTATGAGGCCCTGTTCAAAAACAGATTGCAGAAAAGCATAAATGCAGTGGCAGCACTTTAGTTGCTGCTCTAATAAAGCAGATGTAGATTTTATAAAAAGCAGCGATTCATAGTTTTTGAATGTTTACCTGACTGCGTTTAGTGTTTGTATTTTATAATTATTTAAAAGTGGAAACTCTAGCTATAAATATTTGTGTAATACAACACACTATTTTGACATTTAGCAAACAACGCATCAACACTTTAAATGCTGCACATATGCGCTCCATTATGCGCATAAGTTTTGATCTACTTAGTACGTTTTTGAACAACTGCACTGCTTTGTCTGCATGTTTTTGAACGTCATGCATTGATGCAAAGCATATTTTGAAGTTTTTGAACAGAAAAATTTTTTTTTTTTTATTATTTAATGAAGATATGTGGTTTTGGGCAAAAGCTCTAGAAGTTGATTGCAGTATAGTTCTTATGCAAACAGCAAGTAAAAGCCGTTTAGAATGGTTTTATAGAGGATCAACAAGATTACATCCAGTGTATCAAGAGAGATTTCAAGAAAAAAAACCAATTCGAATGTCACAACTAGCAAGAGTAAGTCATAAAAGAAATTTATGATTTTTATTGAGTTTAGTTGAAAACTATTTAAATAAATTTTATATTGTAAAATTTTTATAGAGAACAGAAAAACCATATATAAGATATATGCAAGAAAGTGGTACATCAATGTCGAATTCAAATAAAAATTCAGGATTTTTGGTACCATCAACACCAGTTAATAATAATCGATCTGTTGCTAAAAAGAGTGTATCAAAAGATTCTGTGAGTGTGGGACAATCACAACAACAACAATGGCAGCAATATCATCAATCACCATCGCAACCAGTCAAACATTTAAATAATTCCACAATATTTGTAGACGATGATAATAAACCAAAAGGAAAAATTATATATTATGCAGCTAAAAATGTATCATCGAAACAATTTATCAAACATGTTTGTGCACCATCATGTTTAAATTCAAAATTCAATTTAAAATCATACAGTCCATTAATAAAACCGCTTTTATCTGGTTGGGAAAGATTAATATATAAAGCAAAATTAAAAAAATGGGTGGTATATAGAGGACCATGTGGCCGTCTATTAAGAAACATGAAAGAAGTACATCAATATTTAAGAATAACTGAAAACATTTTAAATGTTGATAATTTTGATTTTGATCCAACAATAAATGTTATGGCTCAGTATTCTGTTGAAGAATGTTTTGTAGAAAAAATGGTTGAGGTAAATTTATAATGTTACAATAATTACAATATATTGATACAACATGTATCAATGATTGTAATTCTGTATTTTGTATACGATACGGTATAATAATAATATTTATTTTTTCTATAATAAAAAGGATATATCTGAAGGAATTGAAAATATGCCTGTACCATGCATTAATTATTATGATAATACAGTACCACCGAATTGTACATATTCAACAGAACGAATTCCAACTGAAGGTGTATTTTTAAATTTAGATCCAGAATTTTTAGTTGGATGCGATTGTACTGATGATTGTTCGGTAAGAATATAATAAGAAAAATAATAATTAAATAAAAAAATGTGAATAAATTTTAAATTTATCTTTTTTTGGTTTGTTTTGTTGTTGTAAAGGATAAAACAAAATGTAGCTGCTGGCAATTAACTTTAGATGGAGCAAAATTCAATAATACAAATGTACCATCAGACAAAATCGGTTATTCGTATATGAGACTACCAGAACCGGTACCAACTGGAATATATGAATGCAATCATAGGTAAAATAAAATATTAAAATATGTGGAAAACAAAAAAAAAGTTCAATGAAATTAACATTTTTCTTTTTTTTTTTTCATTTTTTTTAGATGTAAATGCTCTAAAAAATGTTTAAATCGTGTCGTACAACATCCATTACAAATGAAACTTCAAGTTTTCAAAACATCGAATAGAGGATGGGGATTACGTTGCATTAATGATATACCAAAGGGAAGTTTCATATGCATTTACGCCGGGCATTTATTAACTGAACAAAATGCAAATGAGGTACATATAATTGTAATAAGTCTGTAGATTATTTCGGTGAAGGTTCAGGCTCACAACATGAGCTGTAGCGTCACTGATGATGATGATAATGACATTCAATACATAGACATTATCCATTGAATAAAATAATTTTTTTTTTTGTGATAAAAAATTGCTAAACAAGACAATTTTTTTTTTCAGGGTGGAGCAAATTTCGGTGATGAATATTTCGCTGAATTAGATTATATTGAAGTTGTTGAAAGATTGAAAGAAGGTTATGAATCAGATGTACAAGAAGATATCGATAGTGACGATGAAGTAGAAGTATGCTTTTAAACATTTCAGAAAAAAAAAAAAATTGATCTATTTCCCATATAAAATCAAATTGAAAATTCTATTTTGTGTTTTTCTTCATTTTAGGAAAAAAATCAATGCAATGATTCCGATGAAGAATTTCGATCGCATAGCAAAATACAAGCAAAAACTCCATCAGTTCATACACGAATGCAAGCAAGAATTGAAAAAGAGAAAAAAACAAATGATGACAATGACAACGATGATGATGATGATGAAGGTAGAAGAAAAGTATTAAATTATGATGCAAACAAAAATACAACATTAGATAAAAATGGCGAGAATACAACAACAAAATACAAGTATGTACATATACATAATATTTAATACGATTATATTAAAATAATTAACACAGATGATATTTATTACCAAAATTTTCTATCTGGCATTCTATCTACATGCAATTTACTGACATCCTCTCCTTAATAAATAATAATAATAATATGTAATAATAATTTACATACGTCGACAATTTTAAGGCAATTTTTATATTCACTTCCCTTTGTCATAGTACTCTCTGGCAAATATTATTATTATTATTTATTATTTATTATAGGAGAGAGGTCAGTAAACTGCCTGCCTCCTGCCCACACCACGAGCCTCCAGGGCCTTTTGGCGGTCACCATATATAATCTTATAGACTAACAAGAATGAAATTTTAAAAAAGAGAAACTTATGGCAGAAGGCCTGATAAACTTATTACTACCCTATACCACATATACCTTACTTATTAGCTATGATACCCTTTTTTATCATTATTATTATTATTTTTTTTAAACTTACACTAAACAAAGCCTATTTTAATTAAAAGCTACCCTTATACCATACTTAACTTAACTACATACTAGATAAAGTTAAAAATGCTAGTATACAAACCCCTCACCACCCCACTCATAGCATGGCAGTGAGTGAGATGATAGGATTTATATACCAGCCAACTTACCAACTAACAATACTACCTGAAATTAAAATTGACTGTCTCATGTCTAGTCTGAGTATATCGTTATATCAGTCATGTGTAGTCTGGTCTGGTGGACGACACATACAATCGGAAAATAACATAAACGTTGGTACTAGCACAGGTTTTGATGTCTAAAGTAGTCTGTAAAGGTTCAAGCCAGTCAGTAATTTAAATAAAGGAGAGTTTTGATCCTGGGACGGGTCCAGAAGCTCTCCTCTATTTACTGTCGTGAACCCTAAGACTGCCAGTCTGTTCCTAATTGTAGGGCATACAAGTAAAATTCTTGTCACTTTACTATGCCTAGAGCCATTACAATAGGGGCAGGTTAATCTCTCCCTTCTGTTTGAAGAGAAGGGATGAGTTAACCTTGTATGCCCAGTTCTCAATCTAGTTAACTGGCAAATGTTGCCGGCAAATTTATTGCCAATATGAACTGAACAGAGATGTTTACATTGCATTGCCTGGCAGAACTGTGGTATACAATTTTCTGCTAGAATTCTCAAAAAAGAAAACAATAAAACTACAAAAAACTACACAAATTTGAAAAAGCTAGTCAGAAGAATGAATTGACAACAGTGACAATAGAAAAAAGTAGTGCCATAAGAGAAATCACCGTGTTTTGGTACGTGGAATAAAATTTTTTCTTGTCGAAAAAATAAAAAAATACTCAGAAAGCAAATCAGTACACAGTCTATATGTGAACAATTTTTATTTTAAAGAAACTACAAATTGTTCATGTATATTCTCTTTCTGAAATTAAATGTAAAAAAAATTGCCTGAAAGTCTGCCAATTTGCTTGGCAAAGTTGGTGGTAAGCAGTGCCAGACTGGACTGACACCAGTCCAAAGTTCTGTTTGCTATATTCACATTGGCAACAAAAGTTCCATAGCATAGATAATTCATGTCAGAGTAGTTGGCAGAGCGATTACCACAGCTCTGGTATACTTTTTAGACGTCTCTAACGTTATTTGCCACCCACTTCTCTGGCAGTATTCAGACAATAAAAAATGCCTGTGTAATATAATCATTCTTTACCATTAATCCATACATATTTGAATTACTTTTGCTAAATATATTTACAAATTTATTTATTTTTTTTTTTATTTTTTTAAACATAGATCTGTTCGAAAATTTTTCGGTAAAAACGAATATTGTTACGTTATGGATGCAAAATTAACTGGAAATATTGGTCGTTATTTCAATGTGAGTTATTTATAATTCTAATCAAAATTTTTTTTTTAAAATTAAGTACTTGTGCCTGGTGCATACGTAAATTTTATTTTTATTTTTATTCATTTTTTTTTATTATATTTTAGCATTCATGCTCACCAAATTTATTCGTTCAAAATGTATTTGTTGATACGCATGATTTACGTTTTCCATGGGTTGCATTCTTTGCATTACACAATATTAGAGCTGGAACAGAATTAACATGGAATTATAATTATGAAGTTGGTGTTGTTCCCGGTAAAGTATTATATTGTGAATGTGGTTCAGAAAATTGTAGAGGAAGGCTATTGTAAAATACAAATAATCATAATTGAAAGAGTTTTATAGTTTTACAATAATAAAAGGATAATTAATTACATTTTTTTTTGAATACCAAAACAATATGCAATTGTAAAAGAAAAAAGAAATTGCAAACAAATTATAAATAGATTTTAATAATTTTATTTCAGTTTAGTTAAATAATGTTTTAGTTAAATTTTTGTGAACAAATTAATATTTGAAATGTAATGCAATGAAAAAATAATAAATAAATAAAAAATAAAAATTTAATGAAATTTCATGACAATTATTGTATATGCAATGAGTAGTAATTTTATTATTGGATTTAAGAAATTTCATTTTGGTAATTTTTCATTCAAAACTGAATCACAATCTGGGTAGGCGAAACGAAGTTATCTAGATATTTGGATTCGTCATGAGAGTTAAACGAAATTCATTTAACTCAGCGCATTAACAGAATATGTGTGGTGATGAAACTCTTTACAAGAACAACAGAGTCGGAATTGGGTTTAATAAATTTCATTCTGGTTATTTTTCATGTAAAGATGAACCACAATATGGGTAGACCAAACGAAGTTTCAGATGATCAAATCAAAACCATCAAAATGTCATGATTCGAATTATCATATTATTATCCGAAAGATTGCAAAAAAAGGTTAAATGTATCGCACACAACCAATCGTAAAATCATTTAAAACATCTGGAGATACATTAAAAAACTTGTTATTTTGGTTTCTCGTAAGTCACAAATTAAAGGAAATTCAACTCAAGGCATTAACATCTGCGATTTGTATTTCCAACGAAATGAAATCGAACCTTTTTTAAAAGGTTGTGTATTTTGATCTGATTCCTAGGAACCAAACGATTAAATTTAGATGTGTATTGTAACTGAATTTTATTACTTGCATATAATATGGAGGCAGTCATTTGCATTAAAAACTGTTGCATTTCTTCATTGCAGTGCGTCTAAAACTCAAAATCTGCCAATACAACTCGTCTAAAAATGAAATTGCAAGTAAATTCTTCAACAAATCTAAGGTAATCATAGTACAGTTTGACATCTATACTTGTCAATTTTTGTACTTTTATTTATAAATTTTACTGTGTTCATATTTTATTTTATTATTCAATGGTTTTATTTCATATAAATTGATTGATAGTGACAAGGTCAACGTCAAGTTTGTGTAAGTGCTGCTTATGAAAAGTGTTCAGAAACATAAATTTGCGAATGTGTTGTGTTGTCTGCATGCATAAATCTAAAACTGCATTAGCAATAAGTAAGTTCTTTGCAAGTGCTTTAAGTAAGATCTGAATTTCTGAATACCCCCTCCCTATCTGATTGTAGGTTTGGAAAACAAAATTATGCTTATTGTTATTCATAGCGCAACAACAGTTCATCTTCGTGTCAGAACCAGAAGACTAGCACTCGATACTCACAGTCACAAGTATGCATACATTTATGAAACCCAGCTCCTGAAATATTTAAAAAGAAAAATACAACTCGAAAGTTTTCAAAAAATCAATCATTTTGCAATAGATGAATTTATTCCCGTTGACATAGTGAGCTTCATTAAGTTCAATAGACTACGGTGGCAGGGCCATCTTTGGAGAATGGGGATAGAGTCGGTGTTGGAGGCAGAAAGCTTCTAAAAAGGATGAGTGAAGGAGAAGTTTAGCTGAGGGCAGGGCCCTGAATGGGCTGTAGCGCCATTAAAGAAGATAAGAAGAATTTATTCCAATTTATTTAGTAGTTGCTGTTTGATATTCGAATCAATTTTAATCTGAGTTTTATAAACGCACAGGCTACAGGTAATAAAAGGAATAATAATAAAAATGATCAAATACAATTTTTAGTTTTAGTTGTTTTTTTATTCTTTTTTTTTTTAATTTTTTTTATTTATTTTTTTTTCTATTTTTATAATTTAGAAATTGTACATTTTCTTTTTGTATTTTTTTTTTGCCTTTTTTTTAATTTATTTTATTACCTATATTTTTTTTTTTTTTTTTTGTTAAATATAATTTTTAATAATCCCCATCTAATAAAAATTATTTAAAATTTTTTTTCTTTGATGCTAAGTGATTCTAATATTTTTTAATGTAAGTATATACATAATAATAATATGTAATGATGTACATACATTATTGTGATAAATAAAATTTTGCGAATTTCTTTACTTTTTCTTTTCTAATTTTAATTCATTTTTGTTTTTTATTTTTATTTTTTTTTATTTGTTTTTATTTTTCATTCATTTTTATTAACATAATTCATACATTTACATTTTTTTTTTTTAAAAATTATATTGTACATAAATACACACTAACACATTATAAGGCCGCGTGCAGCTAAGAGACTAACGCAGACTAACTCAGTTAATCACATAGCGTAACCAAGCTTATTACGCTCATCTACGCTACGCTACGCTCTTAGTTTGCGCGCGGCCTAAAATATTAAACGAAGTGAACAAGTCCACAAGTTAGGTAAATACAAACGAATTTATACTCATACATTTTTCTCTATAAAGTCCGAGTCATCAGTGACTGAGCGAAATAACATTGTTGTAAGAAGATCCAGTTTGGAAATTTTATGGAAGCTGTGAAAAATGTGTATTTTTTGTTTATTTCCTTTAAGCTTTAACATTTCTTTCATATTATGTAAGATGAACTTTTTAATTCGGATCGGAAGTTTTGTTGTTGTTCAAGCATATTAGAGAAAGTAAAAATACCAGATGACTCGGTGATCACTCAAGTTCCTCAAAAAATTCTAGCTAAAGTGATCGATTGGATTATTTTTTCTATTGACTATTCTTTAGAGTGAACTGTTGTAGTTGTAATTGTCTACTGTCTACCGCGTGTTAGTTAGAATTGAACTCTACGTTGTGAAAAAATGTATTGTATAAATAACACAAAATTGGAAAAAAAATGTCTGCGATCAACACTTAAACGCGACAAACCGTTTGAGTAGAAAAGCCGCCAGAGCCCGGTTTGGCTTTTGATAAAGCGCTTGGTTTGCCTACACTTTGGGAGATTTTTCATGCAGATTATCTGTAAGTGAATCTATAGCATTTCTAACCACCGTCGTAGGCACACCGATTACCGGTTCTGGGCCTACGATGTTTATATTTTTAACTTCTAATATAAAACTATTGATAAACGGATAATATGTAGAGTTGTATAATATTGTATGCCTACATAAATGTGGTGTAAACTGTATAATAATGTATAAATTTTATGCATATTTATTTTTTTGGTTTTTTGTTTTTCTTTTTCTTTCAAGGTGTAAATTTGTTAAATTTTTTTTTCTTTGTATTTTTTTATTTGATTTAAGTTAGATTTACAATCCAGAGTAGATTTTGAGCCAGAGTAAATTTTTCATACCTCCTTCACTTTCACACAAGTATGATTCTATAGCGTTGTTCTTTTTTCGGTCAGCATGAATTTCACCAGTCAGACTGAGATTAGGTTGTATTTCTAATCTGATGCTGGTAATGGTAATGGGGAAATTGAGGATACATACTACGGTTTTCGTGGCCTCAATATCTCGAAAACGAAACGAGTTTGCTCTTCGGTTGTTATTTTGGGCTGTTTTATAAGAAATCATCGTCAAATCGCTAAGCCACGAAAATCGTAATCGTGCCGGGAAATTATATTACATAAATATTGGCCCTTATTCTGAGATTCGTATCACCTGTCAAGTGAAGTGATCACGATGAATCGGTATTCCGGTAAGCGATTAAAGTGATAAGTATCACATACATCGATAATTATCGAAACTGTCGGTATTCTGAGATTCGTAGTGAAGTGATGGTTGTCACTTAAAAGTGATAATTTTAGCGAATAAAAAAGTTAAGTGAAAGAAAAGAAAAAATGAATTTAAACAAAATCTAAATTAAAAATCATTACATTTTATTATGTTATTTCTTTATTAAAGTGTTTGTGACAGTCGTAACCTGTCAAGTAAGTGATAAAGATGGAGAAAATTAAATTTTTAAAATTTAATTTTTTTAAGAAAATGAAATTATTTTATTTATATGTATATAAATATTTTTTATATTTTATATACATATACATATAATATTTTTTATTATATGTTTTACTGGTTTTTTACAAAAGTAAAAAAAAATTTTTTTTTTTTTTTCACAATTTATAAAATTTATTAATTTATTTATATTTTTATCTGATATTTAAATTTTAAAAAAATTGACACCGACCACTGACATATAAAAACGAAAACATAACCTAAAATTCATTTAAGTTCATTTCAGTTCATTATAATTCATTCTATTATCACGTCGATTATCCTTCACTTCACGTGAAAGTCGGAATACCGATTAGGAAGTGAAGTGTTGGTGATGTGATACGAATCACATAAGTGAAGTGAAACTCAGAATAAGGGCCATTGAGTTTTGAAAGCTTGTGTACCAATTTCAATGTTTCACATATAATAACATACGGTAATATACGCTGAATTGTGAATACCTACTTCTACTCTGGCACAAAATTTACGTTGGGTTGTAAATGAGGCATTATTGTGAAGGTGATGGTCAGTTCAACTGCCATCCATCTCTTTGCCATCACCGTGACCCGACAGGACCTTTGGTGATCTTCTTTGTATGTAGTTATGTATTTTGTTTTTTCAGCTTTTAAATTTTGTTTTTGTCATATTCATTTAAAAATAGTATTTTAACATTTTGTTTTTCTTTAAAATATACATAATGTGTAAATGTAGTTATTATAATAATGATTAAAATTCCTTTTTTTTGTTTTGCTTTTGTTTAATTTTTTGCTATGTGTGAATACCATTAATTAGTGCATACAATTTTTTTAGTTTTTTTTTTTTTTTTTTTTTTATTCTAAATATATAGTATATTTATACTTGATACAGTAGGTATATAATTTTGTTTGTTTGCCTAATAATACATATACATATGTAGTAATTTTTTTTATACTATACATATAATATAATATATACATATGTATATAAACATATCCCTAAAAATAATTACTTTTTTATTTTTTTTTTGCACAGATTATATTTTTTTTTTAATTTTTTTAAAACTTTTTTTTTTTCATTTTTTTGTAAACTTATTTTTGTTTTGTTCGTTTCTTTTTTTTCAATTTATTTCTTAATTTTTATTTTCTTTTTGTGAATTTTCTTGATTATATGTATGTATGTATGTATATTTTTCTTTAGTCTTCTCTAAAACAAAACTACGTAATATATGTGTGTATATAATGTATACATATAAGATAAAATATGGAAGTGTTAGTTTTTCTTTGTTATTTTGTTTTCTTTTGTCATATTTTTTTGTTGTCTTTTATTTTATTACTTTTGTTTTCGTCTGATTTGTTTCTTCATTTTGTATATTTGATTACTATTTACTATACACACATATGTATATAATGGTATGGGTGTATAATAATTTATTTACCTATTTATTTTTTGTTGTTGTATAATTATTACAATAGGAGGATTCATGTCACAATTTTTCGTAGTTCATAGCGTCGTATAGACCAAGAGTAAGTAAAAATTATTGTAGAGGATGTTTTACAGTACGTTCTATGTACCGTTCACCTTTTTTCGTCCAAGCACGTCTAAAAAGATTTGAAACGAGAAAAGAAGCCTCATCCGTGAAGACTACATTACTCCAATCTCGGTTAATATTCTTTCGGACCCATAGGAACCTTTTTTTCATATGGGAACTTGTCAATAAAGGTTTTTGCATCGTTGACAAGTTTTTTATTTGAAATTCTTTGAAATGTCGCTGAATAGTTGAAGTGGAGATGTTTATACCCTTTTTCGATAATTTTTCATGTGCTTGTCGAATCGATATTGAAGGATTTTCTAAAAATATCTTCTCTATTGACTTCTCATTGCGCGTTGTTGTCGATTGAGGCCTGTCGTTTTTATGCACGTCATCTACAAAACTAGTTTCCAGGTAACTTTGATTCCATATTCTAATGAAGAATCTTGATTTTTTCAGATACCTAGCTGCTTCTGCTACGGTCATTTTTGGTCTCTTAGGATGGCTAACTAAAAATGCTGATTACCATGAACGACCATCTTAAATTTCCTCGTAATTTACTTTTTCGTAGTTGTTTTTTTTATTTCATTTGTTAAATTTATTTTCTAATATTTTAATTTCTATGCCAACAGACAACTAAGAACTGTCGCCAAACATTAACAACGAAACTACGAAATACAAAATTTAGAAACTACAAAGCATTTTACCTTTGTAGTTTTTCAAAACTTTCGTAGTTCACAAATGTATGTACATAAATGATCTACGAAAAGTACGAAGCTACGAAGATTACGAAATATGACATGATTCCTCCTAATATATGTATGTAATTGTTGTACATTGTGTATAATTTATTATATATGTATATACTAGATGGTTTTGTATGTATTGTGTAAAATATGTATTTTTTAATGTTTTATAGTTTTTAAAACTTCTAATAAATACAAAATATTTAAAACTGCTTCACACCGATACCGATGACGCATTCAACACGCACTTTTGCTGTAGGCGATAAACAAACACAATCAAAGCAACTAGCATTCAGTAGCAAGAACAGAAATATTTTGATGTAGGCAGAAAATATGCTGTAGCTAACTTTAGAAACACATTAGCTAGCCATACATGAAGAAGATTGTGTACGAGTAATCTTGTTTGTACATGAATCCTCAAGAGAAAACTTGCAGAAAAGCGTGGGGTGTTCTAAAAAGCTCTAATCCCGTAGAAGTTCACACTTCACACCACCAAAAACTATAGAATATATATATTGATTGAGCTTGATATGATGCGAGCTTTATATTGATACATTGTTGTGTGGTTGTGTGTATAATTTCTCTTTTAACCATTTCAGTGGATATAGTTTTTTTTTTGTTAATAGATTTTTGGATTTTTTCTTATAATAGTTTGGTTGGTATATATTTTTTTTACACATCATTCAAAATTCGTACAATTTTGATTGTACTGTATGTGTATAGCTACATTTAGTTTGGGTACCGAAGATTGATAAAGATTTTAATAGCATGTGTAAATGTACATTTTAATATATATATATGTATAGTCAGAGACAACTTAAAACATGTTGTTTTATAAGTTGTCTCTGGTATAGCTATGTATTGTATATTATTACACTGCACTATTTACGTAATTTCTTTTTACTTCCAGGATTCAAAATCAATGAAAATAAAAATTTGTATATTTTTTAGAATTTAGATTGTTGAATGATATATGGTATTATACAGATACTATAGTATATAGTGTATATATGTATACATATGTATATACTATAGTATTTGTATATCGTGATTTGAATTTTGTATAAAATAATGTACAAATAAAGGTTGAGTTTTCAATGAGAATTTTAATGATCCGATGAATATGCACCTGCCACATTTTTGTAAACAGTTTTTTTTTTGATATTTTTTGGATATTTAACATTATGAAATTTCTAATTACTACATATTGTGAGCACCTTCATTGATTTTGGCAGGTGTATAAACCAAGTTTTGAATTTTTTGTAATAGTTAAGAAATAAATATAAGAACAAAAAACAATCATACAAAATTCACTTTCTACTTCTAATTCTGTATATGTATACTTGTTTACAAACAAACAACAAAGACATAAAAAAATAAGAAAATAACGCAAAACATATTTCTGGATGTAATGTTCTCAGACATACATATAGGATATTATAAATAAATAAATTATTTTGTTATTATTTTTTTGTTCAATTAATAAAGTTTTATAATGTAGAATATCCTATACAAAAAAAAGCCTCAATATTATAAAATTGAATCATAGAAAAGAAGCATTAATCGAACACAAAACACAACTGTTTACAAGGGCAAGGAATATTATTACTCTCATTATTATTAATTCTCATTATGAAAACTCAATATATACGTGTACATATGTAAGTATGTAGGTATATACAAAATTTAAATCACGATGTACAGATACTACAGTATACATAATGCTATAGTATCCTCTTATATTATCTAATAATATAAAAATTATACAAATTTGTAGTTACACTGAATTTTTAAATCCAGAAAATCAAAAAAATACAAAAAATACAAAAATAGTGTAGTGTAATGTATATACATATATACATATATATTTGCACATAACAATTAAAACTACACCAATCTTCGGTACCAAATTACCAATAAACCCAATGTATGAATGATGTGTAAAAAAAATATACACACAACCACACAACCATGATCTATATAATAATCAAATCACTATAGCCTGACGTGGCATATAGTATTAAATAGAATGTGAACAACAAAAGACTACTATAGCCACTCATGTCGGGTACATGAAGTTAGTAATGTTAAAGGAAAATATACATACAACTACACAACAATGTATCAATATAAAGCTCGCCACTCTATTGTGTTGTATGGCCACGTATTGCCTTGTTCTGCTGATAAAAACAATTTCATGTTGTACAGTACACACAAATCATATCCTATACTACAGTGGATTGAGTTATTAATATCACATTAACATTAGCAAAAAAGCTATAGCCACCAATGTTGGGATATGATCTTAAAGCTATTTTTTCGATTATAATCAACTTGGAACGTCTTATATATTCTGTAGTTTTTGACACCACACACTATACATTTTTTTCTTACGCGTATCAGGCTTAAAACTTTTAAAACAAGAGGAAAGTGTATAAATGCAAATTATTGTTATTGTTTGTATGGCATGTGTCATGTTAAAAATTTTTAGTATTTCATTTCACACACCATCTCAAAATTTCTTTATGCGTTGTTTTTGAGTACCTTTTGTCTCTTTCGTTCAAATTGATTAGAAATATTAACAAATAGGAATAAATTACAAAATATTGAAAATATTTACTCTAAAACTTTACTCATGAATGTCAAAAAACTACTTTAAACCTTGTACATATTTCTCTGACATAAAAGAAGAAGAAGAAGTATGTATTGCATTGCATGCGTATACGTATGTGGCGTGTAAAAGATTACTCAACGTGTGTTATGACCACACACTTAAAAACGTAAGCATGTGAAATGTGAAGATTACTCAGAGAATTATTTTCGTGTACGGCGGCTGTCAGTTATCATAATTCTTCTTGAAGTTCTACTTGTCATACTCCAGCTCCACTCCAGCAAGCATCCAGTTAAATTTAAACATTGTTCAAACACGATAGCCAGGAGAAGATTTTCTACTTGGGCTTTGTTGGATGCTTCTGCCGTCACTTGTATCGCACAATTCGGGCGAAAAATACAGCGTATACAGTAATTAAATGGGACTTTTTACGCTGTCGCTGTCACCCAAATAGATTCTATTCTAAGAAGAAAATTTAAAAAATAATATCTAATTAATATCTAAAATTATAAAATTCATATATATTTTACTCTGCAGTTGCGCCTAAATTGTGCGAACTTTTCGGCGATACGCTGTAGTTGTCGCGGTAATTGTGCGATGGCTGTCATTCTATTATTTATAAAATGCTAAACAGTATGCTGCTAAATGCTAATTTTAGCAGATTTCTACTGGTTGTTTTGATTGTGTCGCTGACAATTTCGTGCATGCACGTGTATGTACTAGAATGTAAAAATTTAATTTTTAGTTTTAGTTAGAACGTACCACCGCCGTCGGTATGAATGCAACTTGCGGTAACTATGAACTTATCGATGTAAAAAACATCCTTAAATCTAATCGAAAGACTCTAGTTTCAGAAAAAAAAAAGAAAAAATGAAATTGATTTTAATTTTTCCAGATTACAGAATTTTAAGTTAATATTTTCTTTGTAATTCTTTTTTTTTTTATAATAAGCTCCATATAAATTGTAGCATAAAAACAGTAAATTTTTCCTTTTTTTTTATTTAAAAGCCTATTTTTTATTTGCCTTCTAAGAATAATAATTTTCTTTTTAAAATTTTTTTAATGTGTAAATAGGTACTAATACTTAATGTGTAAGTATATTTTATGTAATAGTTTGATAAAATACCAGTCGTTTTATTTTTACTCTTTTTTTTTTTTTAATAACTTTTTTGTTTATAGATATTTATGTATAAACATACTTGTATATTATATATACTTGTATGTATGCTTCATAATTTAATTAATTCTGTCTGAATTAATGAAGGAAACTGTGTTACATAATGTAGAATAATTAAAAAAATAAAAGGAAACTTTTGTATTTAAGCAGTCTTAAATCTTAAACCGATAATTTAACATTTATGATCGTTACGATCATACTTATCATCATCATCATCATACACACAATATTATGTCTGTTTTTTTTTTTCGGAAATTCAAATCTAAATTTAGTTATGAATTCTTTGTGTTTGTGTGTTTGTTCAGTTATGAAGAATTTTAGTGTGTGTGTGTGTTTTTTTTGTTTTCAACAAAGTTTACTATCATTATAAATATAATAGTGATCGCTATTTTCACTCATATTTGCAAATGACACAAGCGACGACTTTGTTATCTTTTATGCACTTTTGTATGGTAAATCTGGACAGCGTTCATGTAAGGTGATTAGTGACAATTAAACATAAACAGTGATCACCAAAAAAGTGATGAAATATGTATATATAAATTTAAACAAATTACATACCATCAACCAACAGCAAATAATACCAATTGATTGCATGTGATTATGAATATTTTTTGATTAGGTAGGAATATATTGAATGTAAAGAAATGCGTATGCAAAGAAGAAGAATAGTAAAAAGTAAAAAAGCGACACCTCAAATGCTGTCATTGTCATCTCAAA
Organism: Villa cingulata; assembly: GCA_951394055.1. Taxonomy (NCBI): domain Eukaryota; kingdom Metazoa; phylum Arthropoda; class Insecta; order Diptera; family Bombyliidae; genus Villa; species Villa cingulata. The sequence continues at coordinate 29,977,965 of OX596022.1, read as the reverse complement.
ATGACAACATGTGATGATAATTTTTGGTGATTGTCACGGAAATTTATGGTGAATATCAACAATCACCTTACGTGAACCCACCCCCGCTATTTAAAATATCAATTCTAAAAATAAAAAATCGATTTCACCCAAACAATTTTTTTAAAAGATGCAAGAGAATTAAGAGATCTCTAATCTAGAATCGCAGAATAAATTTACATATTCTATGTAAATTTTATTTTTTATTCAGTGTCAAAATAGTGTCTATTTACTGAACTTTAATTGATTCTGAATTACCGAAAATGGCATCATCATTATTTAATTTAATTATTAATAATTAAAACATATTATTACCGTCTTTATTATTGTCATCATCATCATCAACATCATTATTTGTTTGATCTTCATTACGTATTTTTGAATTTTTTTTATTAGATGATGATGATGATGATGATGATTGCGGCGGCGGTGTTGTAGATGATGTTGTATTAACTAATGAAAATGAATTATTCATAATTGTTGCTGTAATTTCTGGTAAACTTATACTTGTTTGTAATATACAATTATCATTATTTAAATTATCTTCAATAGATTTCATTAATTGTTTATCATTATCTTTCATCATTATTATATTCAATTTAACTGGATTATCAGTATTCATATTTATAATATTTACCGATGATTTACCATCACCACTAATATTACAATCACCATTATTATCATTACCAATTAATATATTATTTGATCGTGATTTTGATATTGATGTTGATGATGATGATGATAATAATAATGATGCTGATGATATAGATGTGGGTAATAATTTTAATGGTAATTGTAACATTGATGATTGATTATTATGATTATTAATAATTGATGATGCTGCTGTTAAACCAGACGATAATATTGATAATGATGTTTTTGTTGATGATGATGGATGATTTTTTTTATGATTGAATTTTTCATGTTTATGGATTTTATGTTGATGATCTGTATGTTGTTGTTGCTGTTGTTGTATATTTTGATCTTTATGTTGTATAAATATATCAGATAATGATAATTTTTCATCATTATTTTTTATAATTGGATTTGAATTTGAATTATTTGATGTTGAATTATTATTACTGTTACTGTTATCATCATAAACATTTATACAATTATTATAATCATTATTTATCATCATATTCATATTATTACTGCAACTATTATTACTACTTCTACTACTTCTACCACTTCCAAATAATATATTATCATCATTATCATCATCATTATTATCAATTTTTTTAATTTTTTTATTATCAATTATATCATTTTTATCATTAATATGATCACCATTATCAGCATTTTTATCATTACGATCATCATTTACATTAGATAGTCTTTTTTCAAATATATTCTCTAATGAAAAATAATTATTATCTGATTTTTTTCTAATAAAATTATTATCATTACTATTTTTATTTTTATTTTTATTTTCATTCTCATTTAATAATATAAAATTATTACTTTCTTTATTCCAATCATCTTTAATTGGTATTACTTCATAACTATAATTTTTTGAAAATTGTTTTTGTTGATGTTGTTTATTCTTTTTATTTACCTTTGTTGATGATGATGATGATGATGATTGTGCTAAAGTTCTCTTTTTCTTATATTTACATTCACATTTACATTTTTTTATATCATTATCACAAAAATTAATTGTTATCATTTCATTATCATTATCAAAATCATGATCATTATCATTATGATTATTATGATTTTTTATTATTTTTTGTTTTTGTTTTCTTTTCATTTTTATATTTTTATTATTTATATTTCGATAATTTACATTATCCCCCTCAATATTACATACAATATTACGATCATTATCGATATTTATTTCTTCATAATAAATAACATCATCATTATCATCATATAATACACTATCATCACTATCATCATTGACATTATGATCATTATTAACATTATTCATTTTATTACGATTTTTATATTTATTCCTTCGTTTTCGATTATTTATACTTAATTCATTTAATGGATATAAAACTGTGCTATTATCTTGATTATTTGCATCAATTTTTAAACGATACTCTTTTAATTTTTGTCGTATCTTTTCAATATTACTATTATAACTAACACCACCAACACCACCACCAACACCACTACCGCTACAAGTAATACTAGTAATATTTTTCGATGTCGATGGTATTGGTATATTTTCATTCATATAATTAATATGTATCGGTGATAATTGTAATGATTCTGTACGATTAAAATTATTTGTATCTGGTGGTGTATAATAAACAGATGTTTTACTTTCATCTAAACTTTTTGTTGAAAAATTTTCTAATGCTTTTATATCTTTACGATGGCTAGAACATATTAGATCATCATCAACTTTTGATAATTCTGTTATTTTTGTCTTTAAATAAACTTCAATATCTAAGTAAAAAATAAAAAATATAAATGAGAAAAATAATGTAATATGTACATAAATAATTTAAATTTTTAATTTAACAAATTCAGTAAAAAAATTAATTAATTACCTTCATCGATATCATCACAACGTCCACGACAATTCTCAAAATATAAATTTGGTAAATTTTCTAAAACTTTATTTAATGTTTGCTGTTGATATTTGTAACCTTCTCTTAAACGTAATACTTGATGTGCACTAAATTTACGAATTTTATTACGTTGAAATACATAATTTTCTCTTACCCAATTTAATTGTCCAGTCGAATAATCACGTACTCTTTTAACTTGATCATAATATTGATCACGTAATATAATTACATGATTTGTACCAATATTACGTATTTCACGTAAATGTTTTGTTTGAGTATTATAACTATTTTGTATCCATTCAACTTGTTGTATACAATTTTCACGTATTCTTTGAACCTAAATACAAAAGAAAAAATCGAATAAAATTAAAAAAATTTTTTGTGTTTATAAATTATTTTTTTTTGTTTTTTTTTTTCATTACCTGTTGAGTGTAATTCTCTCGTAATTTTTCCAATTGTTGACTTTTATAATGTTCAATATTATCTAGCATTGTGTAAATTTGTTTAGCTCTAGGTGATACGCTATTCTTTAGGCAGCAATTACAGCAGCTATGAGTTAATTTTTGATAAATACCAAATCTAAAAATGGAAAAATTACAAAAAAATAATCACGTAAATATTCATATTCTTCATATCTGTGTATTCACAATAATTTTTAAAATCAAAAAGAATATATCGATTAATCAATTTTGAATATGTACTTACTTAGTACAAAGCGATTTCAGTCCATGAAATAGTATAGTTAATAGTAAAAATGTTACTGCAGCACCAGTACCCGTATAAATGCTTCTTATTTTAATTTTATAGAATACAATTGGATCAATATAAAATGTTATAAGACCAGATGCATTACCCATTAAATTAATAGCATAACATGTATATAAACCGCTATCTTTACGTGTTATATTTTGTATTAAAAGTGAACCATTTTCTTGTAATGTGATTCTTTCTAAAAATTGTAATTGATTATTATTCATTTGATGTTTTCTATTATAATCATGTTCATGTTCATGATGATGATAATGATGATGATCAAGATCATGATCATGATGAAGTGAAGTAATAAATTGAATTTTATCGATACCAGCATCATCATTAATATAATCAGCATTATTATTATTATTATTATTACCATTATTGTTATTATTATCTAATGATATAATTGCTGTTTTATTATTTAAAAATTTTGTAGATACAGATGATGATGAAAATTGTGTTTTTGTTAACGATGATGATGATGATGATGATGTAGTTGCAGTATCATCAGAATCAGTAGCAGCATCATTTGATATAGTTTTTATTGTTTTTGTTGTTGTATAATCTTTAATAAGCAGTCTTTTATCAGGATCGGCATAATATCGTAATATTTGATTGGATGGAGTTACCCATATAATATCTGGTTCTGGATTACCAGTAAATAAGCATTGTAATGTGGCAGTTGAACGTAATAAGTGCATTTTACTTTTACTTTTTATAAATAATACTGGTTTTATACAATGTAAATTTTCAATAACTCTTATCATATCACCTGGTAAACCATTACGACATTTTAATTTTGATAATGTATCATTTATCCATCCAAAATTATTAGTATTATTATTTTTATTAGATAATAATGATAATGATGATATTTTATTATTATAATTATTTATTAATATATTATCATTATTTTTTATAATTTTTTCATTCATTAATTTTAACCAATCAGCAATCCAATACATTCTACAATCACATTCATAATCATTATTTAATAAATTGACATAAATTAAATTATTTAAATTTTTTAATTCGATTGGTATATAACTTAAATGATTATTATATAAATTTAATGAATATAATTTATTTAATTTACCAATTTCTTTTGGTATACGATATAATTGATTATTTGATAAATCTAATAATTCAGCTGATTCATGTATATTATTAAATATATTACCATGAATATATTTTAATAATTTATTGTCCCGAATTTTAATTAATTTTAAATTTTTTAAACCAATTTTTATATTATTACCATTATTATTATTATTATTATCATTTAAATTTAAATTATTAATTTTTTTTAATGATATAAAATTATATTCAGTTAAATTTTTTAATGTTGTATTCTCAATATATAATTCAATTAAATTATATTGATAATTAAATAAACCATTTGATAATTTTTCTAATGGTAATTCACTAATATCAATTATATGTAAATTAATTAATGGCTGAAATATATTTTCATTTAATTGTAATAATTTATTACCACGTATATTTAAATATTTTAAATTATATAATGTTTCAAAGGTTTTATAATGTAACTGATATATATGATTATATGATATATCTAAATATAATAAATTACGTAAACCATATAATGTATGTCTATTTAATATATTTATATTATTATTATTTAATAATAATTTTAATAAATTTTTATTACCAATAAAAAAATTATCTAAAAATGTTATTAAATTATTATTAGATAAATCTAATATTTTTAAATTTATTATAAAACGAAATTCTTGAAATGGTATTATTTTTAATTGATTATGTGATAAATATAATTCATTTATTGTTTGTATTGTTTTACATAAATTTCTTGGTATATCTAATATTGTATTAAATGATAAATTTAATAATTTTAAATTTGAAAAATATAAATTTTCATTAAATGATATTGTTTTTATATTATTATCATTCATATATAATTCTTTTAAATATTTTAAATCACAGTAATTTGTTAAAATCAATTCATTATTAAATTTATTTTTAGATAAACGTAATATTTTTATATATTTCAATTTCATTAATATATTATTTTTATTTTCATTTTTATTATTATTATTATTATTATTATTATTATTATTATTATTATTATTCATGAAACCATTATCTAAATCATTTTCACTCAAATCCAAATATTCTAATTCATTTAAATTCATTATCATATTATTATTATTATCTGTATTATTTGAATCATAAGTTATAATAAAATTTTTAAATTGTTCCGTTGTTAAATGACTCTTTGACCATTTCATATATTTTATATAATTCGATGATGATGATGATGATGATGATGATGTTGACGATGATTTTAATAAATTTCTTGTATAATTTTTTATTTTATTATATTTTGATTTTATAATTGTTATATTTGTGTAACGAATATAATTTTTATTTTTTTTATCTTTTTGCAATTCTTTCTGTTGCCATTGATATTGCTGATATATAAATTCTTCAATATCTTCAAATGGTACATCTTCACAATATAATGATTTATCATAATAAATAACTTCTGATGATGATGATGATGTTATCGTTGTTGTTGACGTTGATGTTACTCCTTCAGTCATTAATTCTCCTGATCCTCCTGCTACTGATACATTATTATTATTATGATTATTTATTGATTCTATAATGCATACTTCTGGAAATAATTTTATTTCAATCGCTGTAACGATTACTGATGTTATTTTTATATAAATTATAAATAATAATAATAAAATTTTTTTGTTATTATCAAATATGATAAACATTATTGCTGTATTTATTTAAATTTTTCTTATTCTTATAATGGTTGTTGTTGTTTGTGTAATAATAATTGTAATAATAGTCGTAGCAGTAACAGCAATAGCAACAACAGTTATAATTATTGTAAACGTTATGGTTATTGTATTTGTTGATTATACTATTATTATTATTATTATTATTATTTATTTTGTATCGCATTATTTTTATTCACATTTTTTTTTTAATTTTTAGTTTATGAAACTCCTAGTTTTCTTGTTCACATGATGCATTATTCTAAAAAAAAAAAAAAAAAAGAAAAAATTTTAAAAATATATATAAATTACTGAATAGCTAGAAAATATTTAAAAATTCATTTCGCAAAAAAAAAAAACAAAAAAACTCAGCAGATTTTTCAGTTCCAATTAAAGCTAATTTTAACTGGAAATAAAATCGTTGTTGAATTTTATTGTTTTTCTATGTAATTTTTTCATATTACATTTTCAGCCAACTGCTGTATTATAAAATAAATAAACATAATTATAAATGCTGCATGATATTTAATGTTTATAAATATTTTTTAGCTTTAAATAGGTATCATCCATAATGAAAATACAATTTAAATTTGAAACATTTTTTGAACAACAATAAAAGATAACTAATTTTTTCAAGGTGCAGCACACCACAAACACAAATACATTATATACATAAGAATTTCTTTTAAAAATTAGAATTTTTAAAAAAATAGAAAAAAATGAATACAATTCGTACGTACTTATATGGTATGAGAGTATTACGACTACGAGTACGAGTAATAATGAAGAAAATTAAAATTTCAAAACTGATTTTAAATTAAAATTATATTATTTATGTGAACAAATACATTAGCGTGTACGTATAAGTATAAATTATTAATGTAAAGCATGTAAAGATACATACATTACGATACATTATGCATGAAAATAACAATACATATTACATTTTTTTTTTATTATCCTCATGGGAATGGGAAGTAATTTATATTTTTGTTGTTTTTATATTTCTTTTATTATAGCCTTCTCTGAATGTCATTGATAAATATATCTTCAAAGTACATATATATACTATCTATAAGTATAATGCATGTAACATATGTAACGTAATGTAAAATGGTAAAATCACAGAATGCACAGAATATAGACATAGAATGAGTTATGAGTTAGTGTACGATAGTAAAATATTTTAGATTTTGTTATTGTTGTTGTTGCTGAAAATTTTTAAAATTCTTTCTATCACACAATCGTACAAATGAGAGGCAAAGAGAAGGTGTATTTTGTGTGAAGAAAGTTCATAATACAGATTACAGATGATGAACAGAGGAAAACAAGAAAATGTTGTTTATTAGATGAAAATTTCTTTTTTTTTAAATACAGAGAAAAACTAAATACAGATTTATAATGTATGTAGATATTTAATTCATAGGAGAACAGCTGTAAATAACTTTTATAATATTGTTATTTTTATCTATAGTAGATAAAATGTAAATTTTTTTATAGATACATAGATGTATGTTCTTTGTATCTTTAGATTTATTATACAAAAACTAAAAACTAAAACATAACAGATGCGATTGCACATATATCTAGAAATTTGTAAAATGTTGGTATATAATAGATAATGGATGTGTCGATATAGACATTTAAAAGATGTTTATGTAAATGTAACATTGTAATGTGCGTGATAAAAAAATATAACTAGAACATAAATGATTGTGGAATAAAAAAAAAAGAAAACATTTTTATTTTTACTTTTTTTTTTCTTTTTTCTAAAAATTTATAATCCCATTTTATTTAATTTTAATTAAATTAAAAATTTTCACCCACATATGTACATATATCAATCTCTCCATTTTTATTTAATTTACAAATAACGAAAGATAGATAAAAATACTGGCTAATGAATAATGATATATGTAGATAGTACCACATAGTACCTAGTGATAATGTAGATGTATACATAAATAAATATACAGGTGATTGCATGCTTATAGATACTTTTTTATTTGGTTATTTCTTTTTTTAGTGAATATTGCATATTGGCATATAGACATAGACACATTTATGTACATACATATACATATATATACATTTTCAGTATTTACAAATAAAATTTCTGTTTATTACAGCATTTAAATTTGTATTTTTTTTTTTTTTGATATTTTTAAATCTAAAAATAGGTAGGTTGATAGGTAAGGTAAAAAATACCTATATGTGGGTATGCACGTATGTTACATGATTGGCACTGGTACATATATTTTTTGTTTTTCTACATTATAATAGTTCGTTATGTTATTATTACATTTTACATATTGTAGCTTGTAGTTGTAGGTACCTATATTGTGCAAAATCGATGTCTTTGGCTTTGGCTTTTACACATTACACGTTTATCGCATGCAAGCATTTTATTATATTATAATGTAGGTACGTATGTACATATGTTGTACACGTATTAGATTAGATACATATGTAATGTAGATAAATACACAGAAAATAAAACATAAGGTATAGAGGTGAAGGTGCAAAACAGAAGCAGATGTTCTTGAGCAATTTTTGGAAAAAATATACATATAAATAGGTAAGGTAGATATAGGTACCTATTCGCACGTAGTACCACCAACTAGTAGTTACCTTTCTATATAAAAATCAATGTATGTAAGTATATGTTACATTACATATGTACGTATGCATATACATAGTTTTCATTGTCAAATTAGATATTATAATTTTCTGTAAATGTTCCGCTTATGAAATTTAAATTTTTCCGATAAATTATAACAATTATGCAACAATCATAAATACAATATAGGTAATGTATTTTCTTTCAATGATTGCAATTTGTAACACAAATCATTAGTTATTAGATATTAGAAGCATAAGGAAACCGATTGGGTGTTGCAAACAAAAATTATAATAAAAAAATACGAATGAGATTTCTTGAAGAAAAAAAGAAAAAATTGTTTTTTTTTTTTTTTGTTTTTGCATTTCTTTTAGTTCTGTAATGTGTTGTAATTTGTAAAGTAAAGTAAGAGTAGGAGCTACTTTACTAATAAAATTACAGAACCATCATTTTATTTTATTTTAAGAAAAAAAAAAATACATATTGCATGCATGGTGCTACGTACTACATTGTACACATTTATAAAACTAGCACGTCATCATCATACCCAATATCGGGCCCAGGAAAAAAATCTATTTAAAAGAATCTAAATTACATATTAATCTAGAATATGTATTGAATAATTAATTATATACCTGCATATCTTACCATAAAATTCATCTTGTATCCAATAATAATTTATCGCATCTTTGTATTGCAGATGTAAAAGAAGGCAGCAAAATAATCAAAAATGTTGTATTGAAAATTTTGAATTTTTAATCACTTTTTTAACTAAATATGTAAATAGGATTCTTGCTTGATTGATGCACAGAATAAAATTAATTTAGTTACTAGTAGAAAAAAAAATTTTTTTTTATTCAAAAATATATTAAATAGGTCAACATTGAGTATTTTAAAATGACTAAAAATTTATAAATTTATAAATTTATTTATTTATTAATTTTATTTTTAAAATGGGTAATAGATATTTTAGAAAATAAATAAAAAATTCACTTAAAATTGAAATTATTAAACTTTTCTTTTCTGTGCTGTGCTGCTGCTAGTGATATTGATATTATAAAACAAACTCAATTCAAACGCATTTCTTTTTGTATTCTTTTCTTATTTTTATCTACTCTTCGGATCCCCCATTATGAATGAATGAAATGAATATTTTTATGTCTTTTTGCACTTTTTTTTCCATTGTCGTCGTGACTGTGTAGAGTTTTGACTTTGGTTATTTTTATTATTTTAATTTACTTTGCTTTACTCTACTTTACTTTGCTCTACGGCTCTACACATATTCAATTATAGTTTATAGTACTTCTTCTTCATAATCTTTTTCTTCTCCTTTATATTGTCCTTCATCATTTTCTAATTTGATTTTAATGTAAATTTTGTGTGGTTTTTTACCAAGTTTCCATTATCAATTAACATTCAGCATTCAGTTACCAGTTATTTATCAGTTGATTATTTTTGTCTGTACCATGTTTGGTTTTGGTACCATGTACCATGGTTGCATTTCAAAACGAAGGAGAATTCAAATTGGACCAATTGGACTATATCAAGCAGCAAGTAGAAAAAAAAGAATGTAGTACTAGTGAATGTAATAATTTAGCGACATCTGATTATCGAGAATTGAAATAAGTTCGTTATTCGATTCTAATAACCTTTTAAAAAACGTAGCATAATTTTTGGCCATTTTAGTTTTAAACTACACCAAACTACACTAAAAACAGTGAGATTTCATCAAATTTCATTGAATAAAAAAATGGAAAATAATGCAACATTTTTATCAATAAAATTAAAAATTATTCACAACATTTGATAACAAAATTAAAAATGTCAATATCAGCTGTGTTTTTGAAATTTTCCACCAATTCCAATATGTTGTTACGTTATAAAGTTTCTTATCAAAATCGAAAATCGTATTACTTTCCGTATATTTTTGTGAATTTTTTTTAATTTTTTTTTGTATTTAAAATGTTTTGCTTGAAAAAAATACTATCTAGAAAATATGCTTTACAAAATCCTGTTTGGAATTTTTATTCGACAACGGTGAGTACTGATTTCTTACACTAAAAAAGATATGCAACTGCAATTTTATTGTTGAATGAATTCTAAATATTTTCCGGAAATTTTGCTCTTATCAGTAGACAAGTACCAATAATAAATCGACGAATTTTGTTCGAATTGTAGAAGTAGGACCAAGAGATGGATTACAAAATGAACCTGTGATAGTTCCAACGCCAGTTAAAATTGAATTCATTAATCGTCTATCTAGTACAGGATTAAAATCAATTGAAGTAACAAGTTTTGTTAGTCCGAAATGGGTTCCACAGATGGCTGATAATACAGATGTGTTTAAAGGAATTAAAAAATCACCAGAAATATCGTATCCAGTTTTAACACCAAACATAAAAGGTTTTAATGCAGCCTTAGCAGCTGGAGCTACTGAAGTTGCAGTTTTTGGAGCTGCATCCGATTCGTTCTCATTGAAAAATGTCAATTGTAAAGCAAATGAAAGTATTGAACGATTTCGACCTGTTACAGATGAAGCAAAAAAGAAAAATGTTAAAGTACGTGGCTATGTTTCAACGGTAATCGGTTGTCCATACGAAGGAATGATAAAACCGAAGAAAGTAGCTGAAATCGTTGAAGAACTTTTAAAATTGGATTGTTATGAAATTTCTTTGGGTGATACAATTGGAGTTGGAACACCAGGCACATTTCGTAATATGCTCCAAGAAGTGCTGAAAATAGCTCCAGCGGAAAAATTCGCTGTACATTGTCACGATACTTATGGTCAAGCATTACCGAATATTTTGACTGCCTTAGATTTTGGAATAAATGTTGTCGATTCATCAGTATCTGGTCTAGGCGGTTGCCCGTACGCAAGAGGTGCATCTGGAAATGCAGCTACTGAAGATGTTGTCTATATGCTACATGGAATGGGCATTGAGACTGGCATACATTTAGATCAATTAATTGATGTTGGAAGATTTATATGCGAAAAATTGAATAGACCATCAGAATCGAAAGTGAATCGTGCTACAAGAAAAAATAAATTAGAAAATTTAAAGTGCTAGTCTAAGAGCGAGGAAGAAGTGATATTTGAAACTATTTATGGTTGTAATTGGTGGCATTTATTTTTATTTTATATCAAAAAATAATAAAAATATTTTTATTTTCTTATTTGATAGATTATATTTTAAAATTTCTTCATAAAATCTCTAGGGATCTTACGATATGACATAAAGCAAAAACCTACCAAGATGCTTCATCTTAAAAGTTATCTTAAAAATAATAATTTCGGTACATTTCCCACATAAATTTCACTTATGATGGCCAAGTTTTTGAGCATCTTTTATTGTTAGCAATGATATCTCACCAGACATAACTGACAAATCTGCAATGCTACTGTCAACAGTTCGATTTATTATATCTGTTCTTCTGTTTTTATTCTCATCCGGATAAATATCATTCAATTTTATGCGTCCATCATGTTTAATAACAGTCGGAAGTTTTGCAGAATCAAGATATTTATGAATTTTATCACCTCCAGGAATTTTAATTGGTGTTCTTTCATCAACATACTAAAAAATTGAAAAGGAAATTATGGAATTTATTGAATTACCACGATACATCGCTAAAAAAAATGAAAATTTACTTGGGAAATTATTCAAACTTACATGTTTATATTCAGAGGATATGTAAGCCTTTTTCGGTAGCCCAGATGCACATTTCGTACTGATTGGACCAGCAGCAACTTTCATTTTTGATGGTGAATTGAATCTAGCTTCGTATTCTAGATTCTTAACGACTTTTGTGTCTTTTATATTTGCTTTTGGCTTACTCGAAGCAATTATCGGAGTTACTGGAGTATTTTTTATGTAAGCACCAATTGGACTGATAACATGCTGAAATCCTAGTTGTTTTTTAGCAGGATTATTCAAATGTTTCGATTGTGGTATTCGACTTGTTGTTGTTGTTGGCATTTTAAAATGAATTTGATTCTGATCTTTGTTGGCGGACCAAGATTCAGTTGCTGCTTCTAGATGATTTTTTGTTGACGAAGATTTTGCAATAACAGTTCTTGGAGTTATTGGAGATTTGTTGCAATTAGCGTTCGGAGATGGAGTGTAAAATTGTTGTTCTGGTTTTTTCAAAGATTGAGATGTTGATGACGATATTGCACTTTTCAATAATTTCGGTGTTGTACCAGTTTCACTCATATATTTCATTCCTTTTTGTAGTATATATTCCATTTCTTCAATTGTATCATTAAATTCTCTTGGTGTATTATTCAATGTGTGATTTAGAGAATTTTCTTTATCAGAAACGTTTGATGTATCATTATCACCGACATCACTATCTTCTTCTTCTTGTATAGAAAAACCTTGATTTAAATCATCTTTTGAGCAATTCTCATTTTCATCATCGGATATTTCAATTGTGTCAAATGATTTTTTACATTTTGGTTCACTTTTAATTGTATCACTGATTGACTTATCAAAATCAATTAAATTCATCTTGACATCATTTGATGTTAATTCTGAATTTGTGAATTTTGTGTCTGACGACAAAAGACTATCACTAGATAATTGACGACTGCTTGATGATCGATTAAAGTTTAGACTGTCATCAAGTATGGATGAAGTGCTTTCAGATTTAATTGAATCAGTAGTTTTATTCGAGTTCAACGAATCAAAACTTTGAACTTCAATTGTTTGTCGATTTTCAGCCGGTGAAAGTCGACCAATTTTTATATTATTATCATCATAAAATGTACGCTTTTTGAATGAGTAAGATGAAAAAGATGATGACGATGATGTTGATTTATCTGAGTTAATTGATAATTTTGATGCATTTTTTGCAACCATCTCAATACTATCTTCATTTTCAGTATCATTTGTCGAATTATTATCCAAATTTTGCCATTTAGTTTCTGTTTCATCATTAGCTGACTGAAAATGTTCTGTTGATAATGAAGTTACATCGGATATTTTCATTGTTGGTACAGTTTTAAAACTTATTGAACCCGAACTGACAGAATTATCATCAGAAAAATCTCCACAAGATTCCTCTAGTATTGTTGATGGACGCAATAAACCGACCATCTTAACTGGTGATGTTTGATATTGACTTATGTGTGACTGTGATATTAAAGATTTATCATCTTGTAGTACCGAATTATTCCACATTGTTGATGGAGCTTCGATATCATTTAATTGCGTTTGATCCACAACACCTAGTATTTTTGTTATATTGCCAACAGTCTTTCTTCTTACGTTCTCTGTATCAGCAGAAGATGTATTCATATCGATATTTTTAAGAGTTGTGTTTGTCATATCACCGTATAATGTTTTATCATACATGTGTTCCAGAAATTCAAAACTTTCATCTGTCGCACAACGCCATGATTGTTCTCGAACAATTGTTGAATCATTACCAGACAAATATGATGCTGATGACATTCTATTTTCGCTTGAATAAAATTTATGTTTTAATACCGATTTTGGTGTATGTGGCTGTGGGATTTGTTTCAGTGTTTTCCAATTATTGTTTTCTTTATTATCGTCCTGCATATCGTTATCGTCAGTAGAATTATCTTTTTGTTGTTGCTTTTTATGTTCTTCTAAAATATCTACAAAACTTCGACTAAAATCTGGATTTGAATCTTCTTCCTCTTCTAAGCTATTCTCGTCTTCTGGTGGATGTATTATCGCTGGCGATCTAAAAAAAAAAATGTTTTTAAAATGTTTAGAATACATTTTAAGGATTCAATTATAAATTGATAGTGTGAGACAAGCTTTTTTGTGTACAGCATCATTTTATTTTATCTGATAATAACTAACAAATATGATGTGAATGCAGAGGATATAGTAATATTTTATATAGTAGTAATAAGCATGAATGCACACCACATGCAAAAAGTATGATTTTGTTTCTGTACCATCTGCACTACAAAAGTACAAACTTTTTAAATACATGGTATCGATAAAATATATGACGCACTCCATATTGTTAATTTTTATTACTTTTGAATAATAAAATTTTGTAATTAATGAAATTCACCAATACAAATATTTTTTCCATTCCAATTAATTAAATATTTTTATTAATCAAAAAATAACAAAATAAAATGTGTAATAAAAATAAATGAATTTATTATATTTCTTACTTACTTTTCACTTAGTAGAAAAGATCTTAATCGAGCAAACCAAGCTTCTGTAGGTTCAAATTTATTCAAATCTGACATAGTCTTTAATTATAATCGGTAAAAATAATTTTTTTACTTTGTTCTTCTTATATTTTATTACTTTTTAATATATTTAAATGATAATTTAAATAAAAACAAAAGAAAACTATTACACAAAATTTTCTTTAGATTATTTTTATTTGTCAGTTGTTAATTTTTTAAAATTGAGAAAATAAAACGCTGAAATTCAATACTACCACCTTTTTAAAAATGAAATTAAAAATTTGTAAACAATTTATACCAATCAAAGCTTATTATGTCCACATATGATTTTAATGTTAAAACCGATGCTAACTTCATTTCAATTCATATTTGAAATTTTCACCAAAATATATTGTAATAAAATTCAACCGAAATCAATGATGACAATTCAAGTTCGATCTATAGGCTATGGGCTACACCTACAATTACGCTACGCTACAGTGTTAGCCCACCAAAGTCCAATGCACGGCAGCAATACCAACACCGAAGCGGACTTGTCTGATTCTGACTGAACTGAAGATGAAAAGCAACTTTGCACAGTGCAGATGCAGAGTGCATGATATGGCAAGGTACTGTACTGTACTAGTACAGAGATACAGATAGAGTGCAGACAGTAGACAGACAGATACAGTACAGCCAGTACAGCCACGTAGTACGTACAGCTGCAGTCTGCAGTACAGCTAACAATTTTCAACCGGTGTCTGATGCTCTGAAATGTCAAATGTGTATCACTTGATGGCTTAGTTCTCATTTGTAATGTTTGTAATAAACTTGAAGCGGCATTCCCAAAATTTTTTGAAATTTTAATTATTTTCTGTACAGAAATTTATTTCAACTTGTTTGTCGAGGTCGACTAGTCGTCAGATATATCGTATGTTATGGGAATTTTTACCTCCAAAATAATTAAAAAAAAAATGAAATATTCAAATCAGTTTAAAATTAGAATTAGAACGAACACCCTTTTTAATTTATTATTGTTATTTTTCTTTTAACCTAACAAATTGCGGGTGTCGGTGTGGTTATGTGTTATGTCATGTCAATCAAAATCAAAATTGAAAATAAAAATATACTTTTCTGGTCCATCCATTCTTCAGTGAGTGGTGACGGTGAGTGCATTTTTCATATTAGTTTAGAATTTAGGTATGTCAAATAAAAGTATAAATTTAATTTTTATAATAAATAAAATATTTTCATTTGGTTTTTTCTTTCAAAATTCATAATTAGGTATTAAATTCAATTTAATAATAAGAAATGCCAATACGAATACCACGACCTAGAGGAATAACTACTGGTCAATTGATGATATTAACAGCTGTTAATGTATTTGCAGGAATATATATTTGGCAACCATTAGTATTACAACAACGAAAAGAAAGGATAGCAAAAGAAAATAGTTCTTCAACAGCATCGGATTCAATAGATCCAGCAGCAACTGAAAAAATTTCTACCACATTAAAAACTGATTTAACAATTCCTACTGACACCAAATTATCAAATTAGCTACAGAAACAATTTCTGCAGCACAATCAAAGTGAGAACAGAACTCAACTTGCAGAAAAAAACCCCGGTAAGAATAAAATTGATTCATCATCATATTCTGGATTTATAGATTTTAATTGTATGCACATATATTTTGGGTTTTTTAAATATTATAGAGATGAATGCGTTAGAAAAATTTAGACAATTTAAAAATTCTTCGATTGGTTTAATGTCACTAGCAATGTCATCTACATTAATATGTATTGTATCGTATAAATATTTCATAAAACCAAAATTGGATCGAAATAGACGATTAGAAGCTGAAGCAATGGCTGATTATATATTTGAAAAAGAACAAAAGCTAATGAAAAATATTGTAGGCGAATAGAATTCATTGTTAATTTAAAGAAACTTAGTAGTGAGGTAATTTAATTTGTTAAATACTTTATTAAATAAAAGTAGAATATTGTAAAATAATTTGTATAATAGGTGTTTTCGATTTGGCAATTTCAAGTACTTGCAAGCACTAAAATGTGTCTAGGATAAATTGTTAAAACGAACGACACGAGAATTATTCGTAACTACTTGCATCTACTTGAAAAATTTTTCATGAGTAGCTGCGAGTAAATGGTTTAGCGCAGATATTTACCTTTTCTACTCGCAAGTTCTGGAAATTGCCAAATCGAAAACACCTAATATCTCGAGTTCGAATTGATACAGAAACCAAAATGAGTTTACATTCTTTCCAGAATTTATGCCTCATCTACTTGAATAATATGTTATAATGTTTATGGGATTGTGGTCAACTTATTTAAAAAAAAATTCTTATTGATTTCCTAATTCCTATCGTAATTTTAACCCTCATAAAATATGACAATTGATTAACGTAGTCCATTAATTGTTTTACAAATTATCTGATAAATTTTTCATGTAAAATGTTTCACTGAATAACGTACGTACAAATAAGTTAGTAGTAGTTGGAAGTCATGTAAATATGTTGAAATTAATTTATTTTATAATCTGTGGGATATTTTATTAATACAAAAATTTTATTACATATTTTTAATTTATAAAATATGTAGAATATTAAATCACATAT
This sequence comes from Villa cingulata, assembly GCA_951394055.1. Taxonomy (NCBI): domain Eukaryota; kingdom Metazoa; phylum Arthropoda; class Insecta; order Diptera; family Bombyliidae; genus Villa; species Villa cingulata. Next base: position 29,960,471 of record OX596022.1, on the reverse strand, counting down.
CAAAGATTTGTGGGGGAAACTTCCGAATTTGAGCCGCCAGCTTTATTTTGAAATGACACCTTCCGATAATGATATTTTGGAATGTCCTCTTTAACATGGTACATGTCTTTATTGGTGCAAATTCATTTTAAGAACGCAAAATACCCTTAAACATTTTTGGTTCAAATTGGCGTATTTTACAAAAACGTCCTTAAAATGAATTTGCGCCAATAAAGACATGTACCATGTTAAAGAGGACATTCTAAAGTATCAAATTTCAAGTGGAACGATGAAATTGTGCAGCTCTATAAGGAAACCAGTATAACGCAATAATTCATAAATAGACTAAGATGGTTGGGCTGGACCGTACTGCATAAAAAAGGTCTGGAGAGTAGCCCAGAGGGGAAAAGACCCGCCGGCAAGCCAAGGAAACGTTGGTGTTATGACGTGACTGTGACTGATGACTTACGAAGACAGGGTGAAGAATTGAAGACAATTGGTGAACAATAGAATACAGTGATGGCAACTTCTGCAAGAGGTGATGGTTCTTCATAGACTGTAGCGCCAACATGATGATGATAGCAAAGAAAAAAAAATGTATATTGTATAAAAATCAAAATGACATTAACAAATCATTTTTCCGAAATTTAAAATTTATTTCAGTTCATTTTGTTTGTGTGTGTATGTGTTTTTCTTTTTTTTTAAATACAAAAACTTTAAAGGGAATTATGAATTATGTTGACAACACGTTATTTAGCAAGCTTCCGTTGCATAGATGGTGTTGTTGGAGTTGGAGGTTTAGCCATCTGTGAATATATAAATTCAGAAAAAAATATTAAACATTTGTTTTTGTGTTATAAAAATTCGAAATTAGTAATTACAGTAGGAGTTCTTTTAAGTTTTGGAGTTGTTGTTACAGTCTGCGAAGCAGGTGATGATAAAGATGATGATGATGGTGGTGGTTGATCATCACCTCCTACTATCGTTACAGCTACGGGCCGTTGTTGAAAATTATTTAACATTCTTTCAGTGCTATTACTTCTGGATGCTGATCCAGAACGTTTAAACATTCCAGTTATTCGTTCTCTTAAATCTTTTTTACTTGATTTGAGATCACTAGACATGCTAACATCAGAATCTGAACCTTGCATCTATAATCAATGGATATACGAGTGCATAATATTTTTTGATTAATACATTTTATTCCAGTTTTTTTTTTTAATCGTTAGACTTACAGATCCTTCACTTTCAGTTCCTCTGCCTTTCGTTAAACTTCGTAATTTACCCATAATGCCACGCTTCTTCTTTCTGGGTCGAGGAATATCACTTTGTGTTGATCCACCCGATAGTCGAGAATCCATACTAGATTCACGTCTTAGACCGCCACCAATATCTGAATCGATTGATTGCATTGAAGACAGGCTACCATCATTCTGCCTCCAAATTGACTATCGACATTCGAATAAAATACATAAGAATATGAATTACATATATTAAAAATAAATTATTGTACTCAGAGGTTCATTCACCTGATCTTGTTGTATAGATTGATCGAGAGACAAACTTTTCCTATATAAACTACCATTTTGTGTTATAGATCTAGAATTTTTTCCAGATGAAATAATCCTTACACCTCCGCTAATACTACTTGCATTATCATTTTCTGTTGATGCAGCTCTTCTCATTCCACTACGTCTGGTCTTGTCTCTTTCTTTTTCATCTTCACACATTCTTTGATATCTTCTCAATTCTTCAGATGCTTCTGCCAATCGAGCTAACACATTAGAAACTTGAAGAGTTGTCGGTGCTGGCGATGGACTACGACCTCTTTTGATTGTTTCTGATGTTTGCCCTAATTTTAATTCTGGTGCAATTTTTACTAATTCATCGACAGTTTGTAAAAGTGCTCCAACTTTCTGTTCACCATCTTGTTCTAGACGACGTTTAGATAATTCTCTTTCATGACGTTCACGTTCACGACGTAATTTTTCATTGGCAGTACGTATTTTTGCATGAGCGTCTCGTAATTCAAGTAAATCACATTGCAATTCGGAAATTTTCTTTCGACCTTCTTCTAATTCTTCTTCATTTGCCTTTTTAAGTTGATCAAGTTTTCGTTTATTTTCTAAACGTTCTTTATCTCTTTCACGTTCAACTTCATACAATGTTTGTCTTAAATCACGTGCCAATGTTGATGTTTCTTGTAATAATCTCTGTTGTTCTTCACGTTCTTTTTGCCATGATAATTCAAGTTTTGTTTTTACACCAGGAACTTTTGTTCGTCCAGAACCAATAAGTCGATCTTCTTCATATTCATTCAATTTTGATGTCATTTCAGATATTTTTATTTCATTTGCACTTTTTTCCGAAACAAGTTCCGTTTTCAATTTACTAACTTCTAGTCTGGATTCAGATAGCTGATCTTCAAGACATCCAATCTGTAAATATTATAAATTGTATGATTAATAATTGAAATGTAATTGAAAAACTGTGGAAAATTCATTAGAACTTGAAAAAAATTAAAACGAAAAAAAAAAAATCCATTTAACCTGCTGTTCTAATTGTAAAATTTTATTTTTATCATCTTCATCTCCACTCGTTCCAGAACTTCGACTTTGCCTTCCACTACTTTTTAAGTCACTTATCTTTTTTTGTGCTGATTCTAAAAGCTGTTTAAATGTGTCTCGATCCTTTTTGAATCGTTCACATTGTCTCTACAAATACAAATGATTGTTTTAAATCTTTCTTTTATGTATATCGTCTATACACTATATATCGTACTTGCATTGATGTCAATTCAACATTTAAATTTTTGACCTGTTGTTCGTAACGCAGTCTTGTCGATGCTACCTCAGATTTTGCACTTAATTCAGTATTTTCTAATCTGTAAAAATGCAAAATGAATAACGATTTTTGAGCGTAAATTTTGTGAAAAATTAAATTTCGAAATACTTATTATTTAAAAAATCTTACTTAACACGAAGTTTCTGAATTTCATTTTCTAAATCACTATTACGATCATTCATCGATCTCTGAACCTTATTTAATCTTCCGAAATCATCTAATTGTTTTCGTAATTCTTCATTTTCTTTTCGTACTTGCGTTATAAAATCAATATTCATTTTACTTTCCTTTTTCAATTTATCTAATTCTTGTTCTTTTTCATTTAGTGAACTCTTTAACATATTCTTCTCATATTGCATAGCACCAGATTTAATATTTTTTGATTCTAATTCAGTAATTTTCTTTTGGGCTTCCTTTAATTTTATAGTCAATTCTATGCAATCATTCTTAAGTGAATCATATTCGTTTTGATTATGTTTGATATTATTCAATTCAGTTTGTAAATTTTTCTTTTCTGTAGCCAATTCAGCTTTAATATGAACGTAATCCTCTGATAGAGCTTCATAACGTCCATTCAAATCTGAATATCTTTTAGATTCTTTCACAAGATTCGCTTGTAAATCTTCATTTAATTTTTTCAATTCTTGAACTTTTTTACTTGAACTGGTATCAATTTTACTAGTAGTGGTGGTTGCTTTCGTTTTAAGTTCCTGAATTTCTTTCTCAAGAGAGATTTTTGTCTTTTCAGCATTCTTTCGAGCAGTTATTAATTCATCGTTCAAATCGGAATATTTCTTTTCCCATACACTACGTTCTTGTCTTTCTTTTTCAATATCTTTTTCATAATTTTGAATTTTATCTTTTTCACGTTTTAATTGTGATTCAAAGAATGTTTTAATTGATTCCGATGATTTTATCTGAAAAGTTTAAAAGTGTGAAAGAAAAAAGGAAGTTTTTTTTTTTTATGTAAAAATTTAAAGATAAATTCAAACCTGATGATCCTGTTTTTTAATTTTCTCTTCGAGTTCTTTTATTTGCGTTGATAATTTTTTATTTTCTTCCACGGTTTGTTTGTGTTTTTGTTCAAGTTCAGTAATTTTAGTAATTTGAGATAATGATGCACTATCTTTTGTTGTTCTTAATTTTTCTAAAATTATATATAAAAGAATATTTATTTTTTGATTTTCTGTAAATCAAATATAAAGATCATTTTTAACATAAATATCATTTGTGTACTTACTTATTTCTGAATTTGCTGTATTCAATTGATCTTTAACATTTTTCAATTCTCTTTCAATGGAGTTCTTTTCATTCTCCAATTTATTCATTTTATCTGCTCCACTTTTAACAATCATCGCACGCATATCATTTATTTCATTTTCAAGCTCCTCTACCCATTTTTTTAGATTTGATTTTGGTGTAAGATCTGTTACTTTTTTCGGTGTTCTCGGTGGTAATTTATCATTTGCTTCATCAACAATTAATTTCAATTTATTACTCAATTCATCACGTTCTTTTTCACATTTATTCAATAATTCTTTTAATTTAACAATTTCTTGATCATTTTTATCATTCACATTCGTTATTGAATTTTTACGTAACGCTTGTAATTGTAATTTACGATTTTCAGTATTCAATTTTTCATTTTCTTGTTCTAAATTCAATATTTTTCCACGTAATATTGATGCTTCTTGTTCAATAATTTCTAATTGTCGTTTTGTATTCACATTATTATTACTATTTTCTAGTGAGTTACTTCGATTTAATGATGATTTATTATCTTTTTTAACATTTGCTGCATTTATTTCAGCTTTTAATCTTTCAATTGTATTATCCTTTTCAATTATTGATTTACGTAATTCAGACATTTCATCTTGGAGTATTTTTATTTTCTTATCAGTTGCTTGTAAACTATTCCTCGACAAAAGTGAGGGTAATTTTCTAATACTACTACTACTACTACTACTACTACTGCTATTGCTAATTTTTAATTTATCTTGTAATTCTTTTATTTGTTTTTTATTTTCTGCTCTTTCAGATTCAAGCTCTTCAACTTTTTGACGAAGTATTGATGCTTCCTATATATATATAAAAAAAAAAATAATTAAAAATTTTCAACTAATATAGTTATTAATTTTTCGTTTATTTTATACATTTAGTATACGTACTTGTTCATTTAATTCCAATAACACTCTTAATTCGGTTGGATCATCCTCATCTGATATTCCTTCATCACGATCAACAATCGGTTCTGGTGTATGTCTATTGTGTGTTGGACTCAATTTTCGACCTTACATGCATAAAATACGAAATATACATTTTTTTTAAATTTAATTTTGTGACCATTTATACTTTTACATTTTTTTTAAATTGATCTATAACGCCTATAATATCACAGTGAAAGTTTAAGTTTGAGCTTAGCAGCTAGTTAAGCCTGCATAAATGCCTTAAACTATGGCTCAAGTGTGCTAAGTTTAAGATTTAAACTACCACTGTGAATTCAAAATATCTCTTAAGTGGAAGTTTAAATTTTATTTGAGCTTAAGCTTTCACTGTGAAATCGGGCATAATTTTTTATAATTACAAATACATAATTTACAAATAAAAACAAACACACGAACGCCACACAAACACACATTGTATACAAACAAGTTTTAATTACAAGAAATTTTTTTTAAGAAATTTTGAAAGGGCGACAATAAATTTTGAAAATGCAATGAGGATTTAAAGAAGAAACTTTTAAAACAAATTTTAAAAGAATTTTTAAAGAACCAATAGTATAGAGGTAGAGCATGGTCGTCCAAAACAGTTGACAATTTTTGCTCATGTTTCTATATGTGTTAATAAAATTTTTGTGTACCCATAAGATTTTGATCTGGAGATATACATATGTGTACACAGCTTGGTTGGTTGGTTTATTGGTGTGGCAGACCGTTTTTCAATCTTGAAAAACAGATTCAATTAGCACATTGCATTGCGTGCCGTACACAATTTGTTTTGTACATATTATATTCTTTGCGCATAAGTTCTGTGCATGTGTAAATATCTTTTCTTCCGCGCATGCCAACTTAGTGTTACACGAAATTATCAACAGTTTTGGGTAACAGCTCTTTCTGTTAGAGAAAATGTTATTGGTTTTCTTGGTTAGATTTAAGCAAAAACAAAACTAAAAATAACAACAAAATATATTTTAAAATTTAATTTGATAGTTAATTAAAGAAAAGGATAATAATGAGCAGCTGTAAAAAATGGCAAAATGTGTACGTATGTAATCTTTAATTTTTTTTGAAAATAAAGCAAATTTATTTTAATTTAATTTTATTTAATTTTCATAATGAGTATATATTCATTTTAATTTATCATGATAATAATAAAAGGATATATGTATGTAAATGTAAAAAATTGTTAGAATATCAAAAAAGAGAACACTCAAATAATAATAAAAAAAAAAAAAGAAACAAAGAAGAATTCAGTATTTCCTTCTTCTTTTTTTTTAAGTATTTGATTTGATTCATACTTCTTGCCTTTGATGCCATTTTTTTCAACTGCATCATAAGCGATTCATTCTCATCTTCAATTCGTGTTGCTTTCTTTCTTAAACTTTCAGCCTGAAAAAATTAAAAAAAAAAATTTAAAAAAAAAACGTATAGAAAACGATTGTATTTACCCGTTATTTTTAGTTAATTTTTTTTTTTACATTCATCAAAATTTTGATTAAATATTTACAAAATTATTTGATTACACATAAAAACCAAAATAACTAAATTATAATGTGATAGTATATAGGGTTTACCAATAGGAACGTCAACAGAATAGAATCTTTAAAAGGCCACAATGACAATACTGATCGAAAAGTCAAACTTAAACTTTGATTGATGTGCTCAGTATTGTGTGACAAATGATAATGAAAAGGTACACGATTCAACAACGCGTAGAAATTATTCGAATTTATTATCAAAATACATGTTCGGTTCAATTGATTCAATAACTCAAATCAACTGATCACGGTTTGCATCGAACTTTCGTTAATTGGATTTTGGAGCAGTTGGAAGTCGTCATTTGTCAGAACGTCATTTAATCGATTGTTCTCCAAAATAATAAACAAATCAATTGTAGTTATCATTGTGTTCCATTTTATAGTTCTGACGCGCTTATTGGTAAACCCTTTAATAGTAAAAAATTAGAAAAAAATAAACTGCAATCTGTAATAACATTACATATAATTATTTTTGATATAACTAACAGGGTGATAATATTTTATACCTGGTCCAGCGACTATAAGTGATTCAGAAAATAGATTCGGGAAAAGATAACCTCCTAAACGAGGCAATCCAAAAAATGAAAAATTACTACTTGGTAACGGTGATGGACACGATTCTGTTATCTGCATATTATCTCCATCATTTGTTTGAACCGATACATCATTAGTAGATGAATTTCCATTATTATCAATACTAACTGTTCTGAAATCAGTAGTTTGATCTGATACATTGATTTGTTGTTCATTATTACTAATAAGATTATTATCATCAGTGCTTATGAATACTGATTTCGTTGTAATGTTACGGAAATCATCATCGATCGCAGTTGTAGCATTATTTTTATTCGGGCAATAATTAAATTGTGTTTCGGAATCATACATTTGGATGACCGGTGTGTTCGTTTCAACATTTTGATATTTTGTTGCCTGCTCGAATTGTATACCTACGTCAATTTTTGTACTTTGTTCTGTTTGAATGCTACAATCTACGTAAGATATATGATCTGTTTCGCACGAAACATTTTCATATTGGACTTTAGATAGGAAATCGTCTACAGATATTTCTGCATCTTTCATTTCGATTTCGGTTTGAGTACCACATGGAAAACTCAGTACACAGATGATATCGTCTGTTTGTATACCTTTATTTTCTCTTGGTTGTATACGACGTTTTTGTCTGAGTCTTTTACTCTATGAAAATTTTTTGAAATTCCATTTTAAAAGAACACCACACAAATGATAATTACCTCTTCTTCAGCAAATTTAAGTTGCTCTTTTAAATCAGCTTCCCGTTCCAAGGAATCCTGCAGATCACGCATTAATTGTACCGGATCCTCTTGTGAACCACCTCTGGTCAATGATTCTCTAGTGAATTTTCCATCGGCCGAAGTCGATCTACCGATAAGACCTAAAGTTGGTGGTCTTTTTTTGCCAGGATTCTTTGCTAGTTCAGCCTCATTCTATATGTTTAAAATTGAAAATTTAAATAAAACTATAAACATATATTTTTTTTAAGTAAAACATTTTCAAAGTATCATACTTGTAATCGTCTTGCTAATTCATTTGCCAATTTCAAATCCTCTTCTAGTTTTTTGATTTTTTCAGACATTTCTGTTGTATTTTGTGCTCCCATTGATTTCTTTTCGTTTTCGAGTTGTTCAATTCTTCGTTCGGACTTCTTCAGCTTGAAACTTAATATTCTACAATTTTTTGTAGTTTGTTCCAAATCTTTTCGAAGTGTCGTAAACTCTTCAGCTTGATCCTCCCGAAAGTTATCATGCATTTCATCAATTTCCTGTTCCATACCTTTTAATTCTTTTTTTATATCTTCATTTTCATCCATTAATTCTTCACACAATTGTTCAGCAGCCTTTAGTTTTCTTTTCAATTCTTCTTCAACATTTTTCGCTGGTCTAGAATTTAAATCCTGTTCTAATTCTTTAACTTTAATCGAAAGATATCGTTTATCATCTTTCAATTCTTCGACTTGATTTTTTAATTCATTAACTTTTTGCTGTAATTTTAATGCTTCCGATGCAGCAGTTCGATTTGGTCCAGTATCTAAAGATGCCAATCTTCTCAATAATATATCACTTTTTTCACGTTCGGCACGTTCAGCTCGACTTTTCATCTGTTCCAATTCATGTTTTAAATGCTTAATTTCTTCATGTAGACTCTGATCGTTCGGATCAACTAGAGTTGTATCAGTTGTTTCTGTTGTCAATGATATATTATCATCAGCTTCTTGTTGTTGTTTTTTTGATGCATTTTCTTTTATTTGTATAAGGAATTGAACATCCTGTGTTGTTTTAATTGTATCATTTTGCTTTTTGATTGCGGTCTTTTTAAGTGATGATTGTACATCTTTTTTTACAGTCAATGGTTTTGAACTTGTCTTGGTTTGTTGGTCCTTTTGATTTGTAGATGTTGATGTTGTGGATGTTTCTTTAGTTGATCGTGATTCTGTTATTGTAGGAGATTTTTCTCTGTAATAAAATAAAATGAAATGAATTGAATTTGATACTTACAGAGTCTTAAAATATATGAATTATATTTTTTTTTATTTTTTTACTTTTCAATTTTTTTAGGTACAGACTTTTCACGTGATCGTTCTCGACTTGATTCCCTTTCTTGACTGTTTTGCTTTTTCAATAAATTCATTTTTCGTACACGTTCTGCTAATGAATCTGTTTTAAGGATCGTTAAATCATCATCATTTTGATTATTCGGAACGTTTTGAGATGATTTTGATTGTGATAAAGGTGTAGAAGATGATGATATTGATGACAATGGTGGAACTGGAGGACGTCTCATTGTGATTGATTCTTCTAACTGAAATTTATAATAAAATAAATGAAAATTATTGAAAAGATATACGGTATAAGGAATCTATGATTATTATGTATACTTCTTTTATATCCAATGTTGTTGTATGTCTTCTTTGCGGTGGTAATCTAACATTAACGGAAACATCAACATTATTCGATGTAATCACTTTTTCAGAATCATCTAGATCCGGTGTTGATGTCCATGATGATGGTCGTTTACGTAATTCTATGTTATAGTTAACAACTTGATGAATTCAATAATTTTTCGATCAATTTATACAAAAAACACAAAAATAAACACAACGGATATTACACGTATAATTAGCGTAGATGCAGCATTGCACATGTACATGTATAGCGTATTACACAGAACATTTATTATGTAGTATAGATACAAACAATTAATGTTGATTGATGTAAATTAAACGATTAGAAACATTATACACCATTTAGACGATTTTTAATTTTGTTTATTTATTTTTTAGTTTTATGTTTTTATTTTTTTTATTTTTTTATTTTTTTAGTATCAGATTAATCACATTTTGTAAGTATGTATAAGTAGATGGTTTGTTGATATTTGGAGGTATATACGAATATGTAGAAGTTTTGTAAATAAGAAAAATTATTATTTTTAAATATTTGTTTTTTTTTTAGTATAATCAGTATAATATATAGTAGACAGACGAAAGTGAATCAATGATGATAATTAGCAGCGAATGATTATTCATTTGGTGTTTGTCACTGCATCTTCATTCCAATTTCGGTTATGGAAGTTCATTCAGTGACGAATGATGATATGGTGAACAACAAAATTTACAGCAAAAACTACGATCTACAGATCATAATAATGATATAAAATTGACAGTTAAAACTAAAATTGACAATAAAAATTAAAAATATACGTGTATATGACAGCCAGAATAATCAATCATTGAAAATGTGTCGTGTGTGTCTTGGGGGTTTTTTGAATGATCTTTTATACGAAAGAAGACTGAAAGATTTGATCATTGATTTGCTTTCGTCTGTCTATCACATAAAATATTGAGTGAAATGTATATTATATATATTTTTTTTAAAAAATAATATGCGATATGTTAAAAGCATTTATGCTACATAAATGTTGAAATATATATTACTTACCAATACCATCGTTACCATTACTATCAGATAAACTTGAAAGATTTTGTGTGGATGTCCATGATCTAGCTGATGATCTAAAAAACATATTAATATTCTATATATAATTTATGTAAACGATAACATGTAATAAAATAAAATATAAAAAATATTTAATACATATATAGTATATACAATATTTATATATACATACTTTGAATTTGATGAATTTGATAAACTTGGTGATGATGCTGCAATATCATCACCACCTTTTTTACCACCATGTTCTTTATAATCACGAAAACATCTTTTACATCTGGTCGGCCAACGTACCTGTGGATGAAAACCTAATGGACATAATTGATCTCCTTTAGCCAATGGATACAGATGATGCATAACTATCTGTAGATATTTTTGTTCTTATAATATAATATATGCACTAGAAGAAAATAAAAAAAAAAACAAGTAAATAAAATAAAAAGATCATTTCAATTAGTACTTAAAAGTTAATGAAAATATTGACGCAATTCCATGCGTGCATGAATGAAACACACGCGGAAATTTACGTTGTTTTTTCAAAATATATATATTTTAACAAAATCTAAAAAAAAAAAATAAATTTTCTTTTATTTTTTCATTTTGAATGAAAATTTGAAACTGAATTGGTAGTTGTGTTAATACAAATATTTCCCATACATATAGACAAAAACGTAAACGAAATTATATGTTTTTATGTTTTTTTTTTAAATTTTGTCATTTTTGTCATTCAATCGTTGTCTCATTAAATTTGATTCAAATTAAAAATACTTTATAAAAATACAAGTATTAATCATAATATTGAACTAATACATAAATATATATACATATATATACATAATGTCTGTATATACGTACAGAACATGTGCGTATACAAGTTTAACACATGTATCAATAGGTACCGGGACTAACTACAATACGACAACAAGTTTTTGGAAAAAATCCTTCTTTATTCATTAGAATATATAGTCTGTGAAACATTCACTCCTATGCTTTTTTTTATAACATTTTTATGCCGGCCGTGGAAAACGATTTATCTTTAGTCTTAAAATATTCGTTATTTTCGGCAATCACTTTATCATTGGACACAAATCTTTTTGTCTGAAGTATTTGTCTTTTGAAGTCTGTGAACAGTTAATAATCTGAAGAATACATTGGATTTGGAAGTAATTCAAATGTCAATTCTATTGTTCCCAAATGTTCATGAAATATCGTGCGAATACCATCGAATGATATCTTTAGGATGTCATTTACTTCATAGAACTTCAGCTTACGATTGTCTATCAAGATTTTCAGTGATGTTCCATCAATGCACGAAATTAAAATTTTTCCATTATTTTAGAAATTATAAAAATAGCATCAGCTAAACAACTGTGGTATAACTTTACTGCAAAAGATTGAAGCGTTATAAAATGTTGAGACATGACTCACAGAAGACTTATATACATAAAAATAAAGAAAAAAATTTCTAAGAAATCTTTATTTTGGTACCTAGTTAGAGTTCCGGAACATATTGATTCATGTAATTTTTAAAAACATTGTATATATACGTACATAAATATAATAAATGTATATATGTTATGTATAATTTGTCGTTTTATTTATAAAAATACATACATAAATATTATATGTGTGTATATTTTTTAATCTATTGATACATTTTTAATTTTATTATTCTATATGTACATAAATACTATGTGATGCAAAATACGAAAACATTTTCTATTTTTGGAATATAGCCAAATTATGACGTTACTAAAATGATATACACATTCATATACGTGTACATACACATACAAAATATCCAGATGATAAATTAATAATGATAATGAATGTACATACGGCTGAGTTCAAAAATTAATCATGATTTTGCAGTGTTGCAGAAGTGTTGCCGCAATGTTAGCGCAACACTGATTATTTATGTTGCGATGCTTTGATGTTGCTGATTAATTTTACGACAATTTTGAAGTTTTGTTGTGTTTTAAAATTTTACAAATCGGTAAAAATTCACAAAAATCAAAAATTAAATTAAATAAATAAACCAAATTCAAAATATTGAAATTTAATTCATTGTTCATTGTTTTCTTGATCCATAATTGTATTGATAATAATTTAAAATCAACTAAACGTCACGAATTTGAGGTTATTTATTCATTGCAACATCAAAAATCATGATGCAAATGTTGACTTTGTGATAAGTTAGTGCTAACAATAAAATGCAAAAATGAACACATGATTTTAGTCATGATTACTTTTTGAACTGTTGACGAAAGCTTCTTTTGCAACACTAACGCAGTGTTGAATTTTTGAACCCACTCTACGCCTTACAGTTTGTTTGTATTAATAAAAATTGAATTAATAAAAATAACGACAAATTTTTCTTTGTATAATTTTTAATATTTATATTTATTTTATGGTCACATTTTATTGTAAAATTAAACATATTTTTAATGATTGAATTTTATACAATTCAGTTTCTTTAATATTTCTTTTTTTTTTTGAAAGTAAACACACACATACATACACAAATATTAATTAAAAGTAAAAAAAAAAATAAAACTGATGAAAAAACTAACGAATTAGTAATTTAAAAACAAACAAAAATAAATATTCAAAAATTCATAACATCAAAGCGTTTCGATCTCGAATTCAAATTAAAATAACAAATAATAAAAACAATCAAAACAATAGAATCTATCTAATATGTACAGTCTGTTCAAAAAGAGACGAACTTTTATAAAAATAAAACAAAAAGTTTTTGAGCTTACATAGTACATAATAACATTTATTGAAAGAATAATCTTAAACCTATTTCGCGTTAGCACTAGTCTAGTATACAGTCCAATATCCACTGTTTTGAATTATGAGGTGACATCTTCTGGTACAACTTTCGTTCAATTTTTTGACATACTCATTGGAAAAGCCGTTCCACGGTCTCTTTAACGTTCTTTCCAAGTGACGAACGCTCTTTATTTGTTTCCCGTGAAGTTTGTGCTTCATCAAAGCCCAAACGTCTTCTATGTGATTGGCATCTATGGGGACTGTGATGGCCAGTACAACACCTTAACCCCATTTCGTTCTTTCCACAGTGTACACAACTGATATGTATACAAATATCACTTCAAACCTTTTTTTTATAAACAGAGCTCATTTCATAAATATATAACTACTTTAACAGTTTGAACGCAAATGAAAAAAATTTTGGTCAGCGAAATAGACACAAGGCAAGCTAAACATGACTCATGTAACATTTTTAATATCTTGGCATTTATTGTGTTTTACCCGACTGTCGTGTCTTTTTGAACAGACTGTACATATGTAATGCATACTCGTACTATATTAGAATTATTGTGAACATTTTTATTGATATCAAAGAATAAACGGGAATGGAATGATCAATAAATGTTTGTGTATAGTAAAAACTATTTTTTTTTTTTTTTAATTGTAATGTACAGTCATAATTTAAATCCAAGGTTTGAATATTACATTCACAAATATTTAAAGAATTACAAGTAGGTATATGTTTATGAAAGGAATACAAAAACAAATCTTTTTGATCCATACTCTATGTGTTTATCCTATCATTTATTTTCTTTATTTTTGTAATTTATACTCAGAAACTATATTTTTTTTTCATTAGTCTAAAAATATTAGATATTTTACGAAATAAAATATCAAATGAATAAAAATAAATATACAATATACAAATGCTTACATTAATGTATGTATGTGTGTTTAAATCGGGTAATTAAAATAGTAATAGAACAACGAAAAACCATCTGTATAAAACGCTAAAACTGCCAACTGCCAGTAGTTTTACATATGGAGCAAAGTGTTGAACACTCTCCAAAGCAGATGCAAGAGCAGATGCAAGAACACTAGGGACATTTAAGCGCGAGAATTTTCAGAAAAATACTTATATGCTGCTACATGGGAAGAAGACGTATGGAGAAGAAGATTTAATGACAAGCTGTACGATTTGCTTAACGGTATAGACATGTAGTTAAAAGAATAAAGATATGTATATAAGTAGATTACAGAGTGACTAAGTCACTGATAATAAAAAAACCGAAAGAAGAAACTATAAAACGTGTTATACGTTCCCATCTGATAAACGAAAGTCATGAAGACCGAAGTTAAGACCAGCTAGATTATATTCAACACAATCTATTAGAGCTAGACTTTACCAATCGGGAAACTGTGTAAAGAATAGGACAGAAGTCTTTGGCAGACAATTTTGGTACAAGTCAAGTTCCACCGAGAGCTGTAACGCTTATAAAAAAGAAAACAGTACTGCTTTACAATTTTTAAATATCATATTGTCGCATATGTCATGTTGGATTCTCTGATCCAAAAAATGAAATTTTTTGTAAATAGTTTTTTATGGTTTCCTAAAATTTCATGTAATAAAGAACAAAATTTATTTAACTCGTCTACCTATATAAAAAGTGATCATCATCAATAGTACTACAGCTCTAGAGGTGCGCCAGAGCTTCACCCGAAGTTATTTCTAGACTTATTACTATCATGTTTGCACCTATAGTTTAACGTAGAAGTGGATTGCGAAACACTGAGTTACTGATGGAGAAACAAGCTTATTTAAGGTTTTAGAATGATCTATTATTAGAATAATGCTTAATGCTTTCTTCTAAGATCTTTTTCCTTACAAGCGCTGGTACTCCTACTCATTCAAAACTGAGTGAACTTTGGGGGTAGGTAATTAAAGTTGGAAATTGGCAATGACAATTTGAAAATTATTTTTCTCATTTTATTGCTGTGAGCAGAAATCGAACCTGCATATCAATATCAATTATAGGCCAGTATGCTCTATCACTGTGTCGAACTTCTTATATAAATAATCATAGGATTTTAAACGCAGAAAACATTTTGTATAATTAATTTAATTATAGATAGTTCAGCTGCCCATAAGTGAATTGAAGGCATGAGTGAGTCTGAGTATGCATATAAATTAAATGATACTATACGGTGAGAACGAATAGATTTAAAGTTGAGAAGATGCTCTACTATCTGTAACATGAAGTAGTGTGTAATATTTAAATTGTAAATGAATTTATTAAAAAAAAATATACAAAATTTGAAAACTTAGTCATGCTCATTCCATATGACTTGTGGGGTTTTTTTTATCGTACCAGATATAAAATGTCAAATTTAAAATTTATGAAATCTCAATTGATTATTATCAATTAAATAAATTCTATTTTTCGATTATATGGATATCCTACATATTTGTACTGTCAGAATAT
Source organism: Villa cingulata (assembly GCA_951394055.1). Taxonomy (NCBI): domain Eukaryota; kingdom Metazoa; phylum Arthropoda; class Insecta; order Diptera; family Bombyliidae; genus Villa; species Villa cingulata. The sequence goes on along the minus strand of OX596022.1, from coordinate 29,944,644 downwards.
AGTTTTTATATTTAAGAGTTGTTTCCAATTACTTAGAAAAACAAAAATATGAGCCCATGAGCTCATCTATTTACACGTTACTTTCTACATATTCAGATAATATTTTTTTTATTATTTTAATTTTCTTCAAATATGTATTTACGTAAATCTAATAAGCATTCAACATTTTTTCATTTAAATTGTATTTTGGTATAGTCTTAGAGAGTCTAAAAATAATAACAAATGTATGCATATCTCTCTTCTTCATGTGCGGTCGTGATGGTTATACATAATGCAATAAATTTTTTCTTCTTATATGATATGTGCATGTATTCATTTTAAGTAAAAAAAAAAAAAAATCAATTTATTTGTAATTCAAAAATAAAATATGTTCATTTCTACGTAATTAATGTAATATGCAAAAGGTAGGCTGGAAAAACGATTAATTTTTATTATAATGTTCATGCGTATATAAAGATAGCTGCTCTATAAATTATTTTAAAATTTGTCGCTATTTAAGGGTAATTTTCGAAAACAATCACCACAGAATATTAGATATATATATATACATAGATATAATCACATATGATGCATTTAATTAAAATAATTTTACTAAAATGATGATAATGTTGATTGTATTCACTACACACAGTACTGTAATCAAATTTCTAACAATATAAAAAAAAAATAGTTCATTTACAACAAAGTATAATGACCGTATGTATATAAATCTAACGTGTGTATAGTATAGTGTACATATATACAATATGTTTGTATGTATATAAGCTACACCATGTGCATTGAATAAAAATAGCAAAAAAAAGAAAAAAAAAATACAACAAAAAATTTTTAAAATTACGATACTTTTATTATTTTAGAGCTAAGCATGATTTTCTAAAAATATAATCCTTACGGGGTGAAATTAATTAAATTGAATAGAGAACAGAAATTTAGTCAACATAGATAATTTAAATACATATGTAAAAAGAAAATCAAAAATCAGAACAGAAACAGAACAGAAAATAATGAGAATCATACGCAATCGTGTGATGTAAAAAAACTTCAGGAGTACTCGTATATACAACTAACATTACCGCATAATGATGTAGAATGTATAGTCATCGAAATACTGAAAAAAAAAAACATTTTTTCGCTTTGTAAATGGCACGAAAAATATGTAAGTAACATTATGTATATACATACATACTAGTACTTATATGTATAGTATATATGTAAATGTATTTATAATAACGTTTACTTGAGTTAAAAAAAAAACATACAGATAAAATAAGAATATTTAAAAAAAGAAATTATTTGTGAATTTTTTATAGGTACATCTATGTACATGTATTTATGTGTATGTGCAAATAAACAATATCTGCACAATTTATAAGAATATAAGAATACATGGATATATAATAGTCCTCGACACATAATTGTGAACAACTTTTTTGTTTTATATGAAAAAACACTGTAAATCAATAAATTTCTTTTAATAATAATTTTCTTTTCCCTGTAGAAAGATTTTGCATGGCAATGTTTGGAATAAGAGACCGAGAGGAAGGCTGAGGAATCGATAGTGGAATTCAGTGCAAGAGGACATAAACAAACTGGAGATTGAAAACTGGAAGGCTTCAGCTTTGGATAGAATGGGTTGGCGGCAGATTCGTACCGAGACCAGGGTTCTTTTAAGGACTGTAGTGTCGTAGAAGAAGAAAAATAGTTTTCTTTATTAGCTAGACATTTTGGATACTGTGTGTATGCATATACACATCCCAAAAATTTTTTGGAAATTCCATTATCCCAAAAAGATTTTAGAGAATCTTCTTCTTCTTCTTGGGGTACCGCTCCATTACGGAGATTGAGAATCATAACCTCAAGTTTTTTTTTTATCTTTCTTTATGTCTGTAACTGAATAATTTTTCTATTTGAAACGATAAAATATGAATTTATCCTAGACTCCTATCAATTTCTTCTGTAATTTCGGTGTAGTTTTTATTTCTACCGAGATTTCAGAACCTCAATTTTTCACCTTTTTAATATGGGGCCCCATTCCTCAACGATAAAATTTTATGAATCAGAATTAATTGTTTCGATACAAATTAAAATCAATTATTTTCTTAAAACAGTTTGTCACAGATTTTTTTTGTTTTCATTTTAAAACTTTCTCAAAATAGGTTTTAAATAATGTTTACATAATATTTACATATACAATCAATTGTTGCACCTATGAAAGTGAACCGCCTTTTTTGATTACGATGCTATAAAATCTTTTAGGTTAATGGAATTTCCAAAAAAAATTTCGCATGTGTGTTCAACAAACACAGTATATAGTACCCAAAGTATCTAGTCTAGTCAATAAAGAAAACCAAAAGAAATTATTGATTTGACGGACAGTGTTTTTTTTTCCCGAAAATTAATTGTTCACAATCATGTGTCAAGGACTGTACATATAACACATGTATAGCAAAGCAATATTAAGAGATATTTTCTCAATTCCCCAAATTCTAGACAATGTTTGATAAATTCTTTTTTTAAATTTAATTTTATGTTTTTCACCTTTTGGTGTTTTTTTTTAATTCTAGAACATAAGTTATTACCCGGCCGGGTAAGTACTCATAATTTTATGGCTCTATTATATATTTTTTTGTTGTAATATAGTAACATATAGCAACATAAATGAACATAATACATACATATCATATACATACTAGTGTAGTGTAAGTGTGTACATATAATGTGTGCCTGCCTAGTATAATAAAATATCAAATTTGAATTCAAATTACAATGATTTATTATCGTATACATATGTATCTATATATCCATATATATCGTATACTTTATACGTGTACATGTAAATCTAGTTACGTATGTATCATTTTATACAATTAATATATGAATAATACTAGTGGATGTAAGTAATTCATCTATCTATACCTACATAGATATATAATTCGATTCTATAGAAGAATTTGTAGATCATTTAAAAATTTAGAACACATAATCATAGAAGAAATATTTTTGATGTTTTGTTTTTTGTTTTTATTTTTATGTAAAATAATAAAACATGAAAAACTTTTCATATCATTTATTTTGACATACAAAATAAAAAAAAAAAACAAGCAAATAAAAAGATTTTATTTTTTCTAAATTCCAAATGCGCACAATATTATATTATACGATTAAAAAGGTGCTGATATTAGGTATAACCATCTAAATCTAAGTATGGGTGAGTTTCAAAACGCCTCAAAAATGTGTTGTGATTGTGACACGGCATCAAAACAGTCGTCATGCGAAGTTTTAAAACAGCATTAATGCTTCGCATCGATATTGCAGTTCTACAACTTTGACGTTTTGAAACGAATTTGTTGCTTTGTTTTGACAACAAGAAAAATGGTTCACCTCCTGCAGTACATAATTTTAAAATTTAATTAATTCATTCTCTACACTAAATCAAAAAAGGTGAAACAATTTTTTAATAAAATTAAACAATATCAGGATGGACATATTTTATAGTCATTTTCGAATGAGCAAAAACACCTTCAGTGTAAGTGCTCGTATAATATAATACTCTCCATTTTTTCGGAATTTGTCATTAATATTAAAACACTACACATTAAAAATTCAATTTATCATCATAAAAGTACAAAATGTTTGTTTAAAACAGATTGACCTTTGGTCCCAAACAACAATTATTCGTATAAAACTAAATCATTGAAATGCTACTGAGAAAAAATCTATTCAAATCTATTTTGCATCATAAAAATTCTGGATGCGTAGATTGCTTGACAGATGCGTATCAGATGCATTTACAATGAGTTTTAAAACTGTAGACATTATTGTTATCGATTTAAGTGTTATCCATTTTGAAACTGTTGATTATGCATCGAGGCGGTCTTTAAACGTTTTGAAACTCACCCTATATACACGATGAAGATATTGTAATTTAGCATTTATTAAAGAATTGTGAGAATTTAGAAATTTATTTTACTTTTAAATGCGTAAGTAATGTAATATTAATTTACATATATGTACACATTTTACAGTAGTAGTAACATCAGAGATATACTATACTATACTGATATACTGTGTACAGTCTACATATAGTACTATAATAAAATAGAGATAATGGGTATACGATGTACAAGAAATCAGAACAGCATGCGTACATTACAAATAATGTAGAAAATGTTTGTATGAAATTATAATAGCCCCATAGGGCTATTTAAAATCTATAGGTCTACGAGAATAAACAAAGAACCTTTTCACAATCTTAGACAAAACATCTAGTGTACCATTGAAAATTTACCACTCGATATGTATGAGAAAGTAGTGGAAAATTAGGTCTTAAAATTGCATTCAGACAGCAGATGAAACCGAGGAAAACATTTAAACAATATTATTTTCAGAACGTAATGTAATCGATTTTTCTCCAAAATAATAAGCAAATCACATGAATATCAATTGTAGATTGTAGGTATCGTTATCGCTGTGTTTCATTTTTAAAGTTTTGACACTTTTATTGGTAAACCCTTTAAATAAATTATTCATTAAAATTCATTTTGAAATTAAATTAAAATTATTCTAACGCACATAAAATATATCTAATGTTGAAATTTCCATTAAAATTATAAATTGTATTTGTTTTTTCTTTACATACATATGTACATATGTATGTGTAATCGTACATATGTATGTACATTTAGTGTATAATCAAAGGTATATGTACGAGGGTAATTAAAAAAATTCCTGGAATTCCTGCGTCATAGTAACAAACTAGCAGGCCAACAGTCAATCAAAAAGTTTGCTTATATTTTGAGTGTTTTGAAAGCGTAACTGCTGTGTATAAGAAAAATTTAATTCATTTGTTTTTATTTAAAAGGATACAAATACCTGAAAAATAAGGTATTATTTAAAACATAGTGTAAAGCGTTGCGCGAAGAACAAATATTGAAAGACGTGCCGAACTTTCACTGAGTTTTTGAACAAAACTGACTGGTGATGAAACTTGATGGTTTATACGTAGAAAAATAAATCCATAAAAATCAACAACTAGTGTATTATTTCATTTTTCCGGGAATATTTTGAATTACCCTCGTATAAGAAAAATATGTTATATGTAAGCAACAATTTCTAATTAGAAAACATGCATTTTGTTTTTAATTGTATGCACCCACAAACATCACCACACATCACATCACAAACATGTATGTAATGTGTACATTTACATATATGTACGTACATTTTCAAACTCCTTCAATATGATATATATTTTTTTTTATTTTTAATTTTTTAATTCCTGTTGCTGCAATATAAGTATATGTAGATACTTATACATACATAGAAGATGATTTAATGTAATCATTTATATATAGATAGATATGTATGTATATGCAGAAACAAAATATATATATATATATACACCAAAATTTATTTTATTATGTGTATTTTTCAAATATACAGCAAAATGATGTACATATATATACTTAGATGAAATTTTTATTGTTGTAATCAAAAAGAGTTGCGTAACAACATTATTATTAAACTATCTATAATGTAATTTAATTCCTTATAGAACATTTACATATGTATATCAAATCTGAAATAAATACACTATAAAACAAAAAGAAATAAAAATATGAAACATTTTCTGCACATTATAAGTAAATTTAATTTTCACAAATTTCTTTTTCTTTTTTTTTTTCATAAAAAATCTCATAGTAAAAATTAAATTTTTTCTTTCACTTATTTTGTTCTACATTATATTATGCATGCGTTATAAATGATTTTGAAAAAATTTTTATAAAATGTTAACAAACATTATGACACTACGACTATTTCACTATAATTTAAGAAAAAATTATCATCTAATATTTAATTAAAAAAAATATAATAATTTGCAATTTTTCGCAGTTACCTATTAAAAAAAAAAGAAAAACACAATAAAATAAAATTAAAAGAACTAAAAAAACTGAAAAAAAAATTTTTTTGTTTCACAATTTATAAAATCAAAAAAAAAAAAAAAAAACTAAAATTGGAATTCTCTTGTTTTAAAAATAGAAAAAACTGAATATTTTCTTTTTATACATACATACATACATTTTGCACTACATAACTACAAAAAGAAAAAACAAGACATTTTCATTTACAGCTAAATATATTTTATCTTTTTTTTATTAAATACACAGACACAAAAATCGAAAAAAATAAAACTGATCTTTAAATGAATTTATTTTCTTCATTCGATTGAAGCATATAAAAGAATATTAGATGGGTTGTTATTCAGAAATTCAGATGATTTTATTGTAGATATTTATTGTAAGATATATAATTTATGAAATAATTTATATTTTTAATTTAAAATAATACAAAATGTATAACAATCGTCGTATAATCGTCTCGTATTTAATTTACATATACTCGTATAAAAGTATTTTATAACAATTTTTAATTATTCTCCATTTTATTTTTATTTTTTTCTTTGAAAATTTTTATAAAATTTATCATTTTAATTCCGAATACATATTACACAAAAACACTTTCAAACTCAAATATTATGTACATACACAATGATGAAAATAAAATTATCTTAGAGTAAAATATTTTTCAGAATGTACATATAATTAAAATAATATTTTATAGTGAATTTTGTACACAATTTTTAGAGAATACGACTAAACTATAATATATGCCAATATGATAACCAAACAATGAGACATAACGAGCTCAACTGAAATAACAAACGAAAATTTTTGATAATGATCGTGTACCATATACATAATGGTTTGAATGATGATCATCTGATATTACATGTAATATGATGTACGTACATACGTACATATATGTATCTGCAAATTTAAATTAATTTTAAAAATATATTTGTATTAGATTTTTCGTTTATTATGAAAAAAATGATGTTCATTTGTAGAGTTTTTAAAATTCATACGAGTAATGTCGGAAGTATTATAAGTTCTGTACTATCTGTACGTTTTGTTTTTGATATCCTTAATCGAATTTACAAAGTCAGACAAAATTATGATCGTTTGAGTACGAGTACGGTTTGATGTTGCCAACAGCTGATGTTGAAGATAAAAATTGTAAGATTGAAATCATGTATCATCTTGATCCTGTTGTGCTGTTACTAAGAAATTTGGAAGTAAATAAATTTGAAATAAGTAAAGTAAACATTTTTGTTCAACTAATGTTTGCGAAACATTATGCAGGATTTTCTGGCCGAATGAGATCAGTAATGTAGATCTGTGGCATAAAACATCAATGACACAAATAATTCAATTCAATCATGACACCAATTCAAATTAAAATTGTAAAATTAAGTGAAATTGGAGGAGTTAAAAAAAGGAACTAATAATAATAATAACAATACTTATTAGTATTTAAATATAATAAAAATGTAATATCATTTTTGTACAGCTAATGAATAAAATTTATAAATTTTTATATCATAACACTGTTTTTGGTTCTTTTTCGAAATGAAATTTAATGTGTATTTTATTTTGTAGATATATAAAATGTGTAAAATAATAATAAACTTAAGATAATTTAATTTTTATTTATTTCATAATATAAAATATATAAATCAAAGAATTTAAAAATTGTTACCTACTATTAAACTCTATAATAGAATCTCATAGAATATAGAATGAACTACATTTTTCAAAATGAATTCCGCTTTCTTGTAACTGTTGTTATATCCGTCATCTATTAACGCACAACGAAAACAGGAAATCCGTTTTATAGAAGTTAGTTTTCCTATAAATATGCAAGCCGATTTCTGAATTTTAAAATTGTTGGATGGCAATGATTAATGCGTGGACCGAAGATGGAACATGTTTGATGCAAACATATTTACATATGAAATTTATCATAATTTTATATCAAATTATCATTATTATTATTATTATTTATAATTATCATCATATAATAATTAAAATATCGTTAAAATTTGAAAAATCTTAATTCACACAAATGTTATCAATTATTTGCCATTTTAACATTCTATTTCCTCCGAGTTCCGACTTTCGACAAGATTTGTTTGATTCAAACATATTAGTGTAAACATATTTTTGTTGATTGTAGTTGTATCAAATCAAGTTGTATTCAAAATTCAATTCACTTCATTCATTTCTTTTTCGTTTTATTTTTCTATTTGCAAAATGTCAAAATAATCAGCTGTCAATCGAATAAGAAAATTTTTTAAAAATACTAATACTAATATTAATATTCATCATCAACACCTACACGCTACACCTAGCAAAGCAAGTAGCACATATGCATCTAATAAAATGTAAATGTAAACATCATAAATTATGAAAAGAAAAATAATAGTATATACTAGACATTTGAAAGGAAAATTGAAAATTTTACGTGTGATTTGTGATTGTGATAATAAATAATGATTCGATATTTTGTACATTAATTTGACTTTTCTTTCTGAATTCTGACAGTCGCAATTCGCAATAACCAATAAAAGAAAAGTTGTCTACTGATTATTAGGGATAATATGTAATTAATGATGTGTTTATTATAAAAGTGTATAATAATGAAAATTAAATTTTAAAACAACAATAAAAATTAGAATAAATTTGTAATAAATAAATTTAAATAAAAATTACATAGTTATGCACTTGTATTGTATTTAATTATTTATCATATTTTTGTGTTTGAAATTCAGAGAATTATTTTTATCTTTTATGTTCCTTTTAAATTTTTCGATTGATTATTTTGTTTGTATAAAAATTTTATTTAAATATTAAATGTTTTTTATTAATAATGATAAAAAATATAATATGTACATAAAATGCACATACAATATGTAAATAGTATTTATTTATTTTAAAAAATATTGAAAAGGATATAGAGAATTTTAAATTGTTATTAATAAATTAAAAAAAGTTATGCATATGTGTCAACGACGACAAAATTATAGAAAGAACAAGAAGGAAAAATATAATTATTAAAAAAAAAGTACTACAGGAAAAAAAATTAGTTACTTTACAATCCTTGGTAAAATCGTATTCATTCATTTTGTCTGCAATACTGTAGTGTAGTTATTAAAATTTATTACAAAATTGTGCGTTTTATACAAATATATCGACAAGGTTAAGGCATATAATATATAAAAAGGAAGAAAAACAAAGTAAAGTTTATTGGCAAGGAAAAAAAAAAAGCTAGGCCAAATTTTTAAATTATTTGCTTCATAAAAATCAAATATAAATTTAGACAAAATGTTGAATTATATTCAAATGAAGAAATTATTATTGCCATCATCATCGACATCATCAAAAAGAAGATCAACAATAAGAACAATAACAACGACAGCATCGTCATCACGTTCAGACAATAAATTCTCAGTAGTATTTTGCTTAATATTTATTTTTGGTTGTTTAACGATCGAAACTAATGCTGAGGCAACTGATATTGCATTAGATGCTAAAGCAACATTAACACATAGAATCGATAGTTTAAATTTATTACTGTATACATTATTATTAACGTTAACAGTATTAACCATATGGTTATTTAAGCATCGTCGTGTATCATGGTTACATGAAACTGGACTAGCTGTTATATATGGTAATTTTTATTATAAATAATTTCAAATATATGTAATTCATATTTGTAATTATAATGCATGTAACATACCTAATTATATATTGAAAGTTTGTAATTTAAGGAACCTATGCTAGGAATTTTTAAACAAAAAAATTGTCCATTATTTAATAGCACTGTAGATACTGGATTTCTGTACCAAATATGAGCGCAATCTGTCAACTCGTTTGTTTAGAGCTGTAGATGCTTCCAAGAATTTTAATTTTCTTGGTTTCGGCTCATTTATGAAGCGTCATCCTGAAGGTTATTGACCAGCTTGTTTACATATCAAATTCGTAGATTAATATCTCCGTCAACCGTGTATGAAAGTGAGATCCGGAATAATTGGATGCAAAGCAAAATCTTCAGAAATTTCTTTGTGGTACTCTTATTGAAGAAAATTCAAGTCTTTTGAAACTAGCCGTGCAGCAAATTGTTTTATGCCCAAAATATCGATCAAAATCGAATGAGAAAGACGTTGAAGGCATGAGCTTTCTGTTTTAGGCTCGATTGCCGATTACTGGGTTCAAAAATCTTTCGATTCCTCTTGCGATCGCTTTGCACCCATCATAAGCCTTTGTTTTTGATATGACTGATACATCACAAACCTTATTTTTCAAGATATTTAGCACAAGAAATTAATTTTCATAACTCAAAATTTAAGACAAACTCTCTGTTCAACAGTTTGTTTGTAATAATTGTATAAATCGTGATACATTTTCAAGCAACTGCTGTAAACAAACCAATAGCCGAATCACGCTCACATTTTGTACAGTAATCGATTACAATGTTACTAATTTATGAATGTACAAAATTTGGTTTAAAAACTTCAAAATTTATTATAATTTTATTTGATTTTATAATTATTTAATCAAAAAGTACATATATATACAATATTTAAAAAAAATGGCTCATTTAAAAATGTTTAATAGAATAAAAAATAGGCTGGTTTCTTGTTTATTTGTTTTTTTCTTTTTGTATTAGAAAATAAATTTAGTATTAATGAATTCATAATTTATTTAATTAAAACCTCAATTATAAATTATCTGTCACGTTATCATATGCATCAAATTTCAAAATGTATACATAAATTCTTAAACAAAAAAAAAATGCTGATTAACGAAAAATATATTTTTAAATATTTTTCATATTAATTTTATCCATTGAACTTATGTATATTTTTATATTTTTCTACAGCTTATTATTTGTTACTGTAATTGTTTCTCATTTTTTTTTTAAATATAACTGTCGTTTGTATTGTAATTTGTCAATATATTCAATAATTATTCAACCACAAAATTATTAATCATTTGATAATCATTTCAACCAGCCAGAATATGTATGTTATATAGACATTCTTGCATGCTGCAGGTTTATAAGATAATAATGATTCTTCAAATTAAAAGTATGTATTTCAAAAAATCATACATACTACATATTTGTATAAAACTGTAGACAAACAGCAGCAAATCAATGATTATTTTCTTAGTCTTTATTCGTGTAACTAAATGATCATTCGAAAACCACTTGATACTCGACACTGTTTCAATGATCATTTTGGCTGTCATATTTATTTTTAATTTTTATTGTCAATTTTAGTTTTAAATTATCATAATCCATCATAAACTGTATACTGTGGTTTTTGCTGTTATTTTTTTTCACCATTTTTGGAAATTTTCAATTCACCATTTTCATTCGCCGCGCCGCTGAATGAAATTACTTAAATTAAGTTAATTTGAGATGACAGACGGCAGTGGCAAATTAATGATCATTCGCTACGCATTGTTTATTATCATTGATTTTGTGCTGTGCATCTAATTTTTAAGATGATTGTAATGCATGCATACTTTTAAAAATATGCATGTACAGTTATCATAAAATGATGATCTGTAATTTGCAATTTAATCCAGAACAGAAATCTATACAATTTAGTATAAGAAATACGAGTACATAATTTGTTGTGAAATGTAATATCAAATTTAATAAAAAAGAAAATTGCATACCTACATAATGTACCTACTCATAATAAATACATTGCAATTAATGGACTGTTGATATTCTTTCATTTTTATTTTTCTTTTAGAGAGATTAAATTGATATGAAATACATGTGTTAAAATTATTTTAAAAGAAAAATATTTACATGTATGTATTCATGAAAAAAAAAAAAAGAGAAGGTTGATAATGATATCTAAAAATATGATATATAGGTATCAGATTTTATTAATTTACTATATTTCTATGATATATTCATCATTATATTAAATTAATTTGTAAATTATATCTTCCGTATTAAATAAGATTAAATTACTTATCAATTTGTTAATTATTTTCTTTCTTTCCATTTTTTTTTATTATTTTGTTTTTTAATCTTTTTGTTTGTGCTTCTTTGATTTATTCAATTTTGTTCAGATAATATTGTATGATATCTAAGTATACGTACGAAAAATTAAGATAAAAAATTTTATGATTAGATTAATTTACTGTCGATAAAATACATTTTTTTTGAATCTATATAATTATATTCTAACACTCATTGACTCAATAATTCCCGAGACTAACTACCAAAATAATAGCTTTTTGAAAAATTTGTTTTTTGTTCATTAAAATAGTTTTTCTAACTTTTCTATGCGATCACTTCTTTATTGGACAAGTAAATCTCTTTCCCTCAATCATCATTTGAAGTCTGCGAACAGCTAATAATCGTTTGGAAAGTAATTCGAAGCCTGGTTCGTATAATTTTGAGAGCAAAAGCTGCGGCACCCATTTGAAAAAAAAGTTTTTTCATACCCAAGTGTTTGTGAAATATCGTGTATATACTATCAAACGATATCTTTATCAGCTACCTAAAGCAACTTCAGTTTACGATTCTCAGTGTTTTTTTTTATGTTTTCTGCCTGAAGCCTAATTTGGTTAACCAAAGCATTCAGTATATTTTGTGAGTGTACGACCGCGTTTGAAATCAGGCGTACCACCTACAAACTGTTGTTTTTGATAGAGCAGAGTCCGGTCGGATAATACTTTTCAAGCTATTGCTGAGATTGAACAGTATTTTATGAATACACGAAATTCATAAAATATTATAAAAGTAGCGTCAATTGAACCACTGCATATAGCTTCAACGCAAATAACCGAAACGTTATAAATTTTTGACTCGAAATGTGACTCGTAGAAGACTTATGTTGATAAATAAAGCAAAAATATTCCAATAAATCGTCGTTTTGTTTGTAGTTAAGTAGTCTCAGAACTTATTAATCCATGTATTATATGTACCTATACAATAAAGCGTTCGAAACAACATCAGTTTTAGTATAAAAAAAAGTTTCCAAAATAAAAGATCCAAAAAATGGTCTAAACATTATACAAATAACGACTTTGACTTTTGATTTATAGTACATAACAATTAATTTGTTTGGAATCAAGAGGATCATAAAATTATTTTGTTTTTATGGAGAATTGTTTTATTTTTTCTGAGGGAACTATAAACATGTACACATTCATATATTTTTTTTGTATCTATAATAAAAGGTCTTATCGTTGGAGCGATAATACGTTATGCCGGTACAACGACACCACTTATACATATACCAGTTGAACCAGAAGGTGAACCAAAATTTAATCAAAGTTTACCACCAGACACATTATGGTTAAAAGTAAATATGAATTACATAATTAAATTAGAAGAATTTAATTTGATTTAAAAAAAAATAATTCTGATTTTAGTTTCCTGGTAAACTAAATCATGGTACAAATAAAAAGGAACCAATTCCAAATAAAACTTATGCATATGTATTTCGAGGTCAAGTCGTTGATATTGAAGAGAATGAAATCGATCTGAAAGCAACATTTGATCCAGAAATATTTTTTAATATAATTTTACCACCGATTATATTTCATGCTGGTTATAGTTTAAAAAGAGTAAGTTCAATTTAAATAAGAATATTAAAGAAGGAAGATTAAATAAAAATTAATTAAAATTTTGATTTTGAATACTTTGATTTTTTTTTTTTTTTCATTTTCAGAAATATTTTTTTCGTAATTTAGGTGCAATTTTAACATTTGCCTTAATCGGTACAACATTATCGGCATTCTTAATCGGAGCATTAATGTATGGTTTCGTTAAATTAATGACAGAATCATTAAAGAATAGCTTTACATTTTTGGATACATTATATTTTGGTGCATTAATATCACCAACAGATCCATTAACAATATTAGCTATATTTCATGATATACATGTCGATGTTAATTTATACGCATTAGTATTTGGAGAATCGGTTCTTAATGATGCAGTTGCTATAGTTCTTAGCGGGTAAGTACGTATATACATGGGTCGTCTAAAAAGTTTCTGGCCTAATACGGAGAAATAAGTATTTTTTCGCTCAAATTATGCTTCATTTTTCAAGATTGTGTTCGTTTAAGTCTATACACTTTTTTCAACGATGCTCTCATCCCTTTAATCCCTCTAAATAATAGTTTTCATCTTGCTTTGCAAAATATGCTTCTTTACGGATACTATTACCTCTCCATTTGATAAAATTTGGTTTTCCGAGCCAAATTTTGAGTCTAGAAAACAAGAAAAAATCGTCAGGGGCCAAATCTGGTGAATACGGTGGATGATCGAACAATTCAAATCTGAGTTTATAAATTTTCTCTATGGCAACCGCTGAATTGTGAGACGGTACTTGATTTTTTTTCCATTTTTATGAAAACACTAATATGTATTGAGTAACACACATGACTGTCAAACAACAAATACGCATCCAAAATGGCTATAATTTTTACAGTCATCTTGCAAAGCATGTATTATCGTTATACCAAAATAAGTTCAACGAGAAGTGTCATCTTTATGTCGAGGCTAAAAACTTTTCAGACAACCTGTGTATAAAATTGATAATGGGATTTTTGTGGAAATTTGATTTATAATTTGAATAAATTTTTTATTTTATTTTTGTCTTTAAAAAAAAAAAAAATTCGTTTTATGTTTTTGTTTTTTGTTTTAGAGCAATACAAAATTATGCAGAACATTACTCAAGTACGGGTGGTTTTGAAACGAATGCATTCTTTAGAGCATTAAGCGATTTCTTTTGTATATTTATGCTGTCATTATTAATTGGAGCATCGATGGGTTGTTTTACAGCATTGATATCCTTTTTAAATTAAAAATATATAGGGTTTACCAACAAGAACGTCAGAATTTTCAATGGCCACAACAATAACACTAATCGAACGATTCGCAATCTTAGACAAAACATGCATCCCATTGAAAATTTACCACTCGATAAGTGTGAGAACTGAGAAAGTAGTAGAAAATTGGGTTTAAAGACTGCATTCAGTCAACCTGACGAAGCCGCCAAAGTGTACATTTTAACGATATTATTTTTAAAACGTAATTTAATCGATTGTTCTTCGAAATAATAAACAAATCACGTGAATATCACTTGTAGATTGTAGTTATCATTTTATATCATTTTAAAGTTCTGACGCTCTTTTTGGTGAAGCCTGTACAGCGCAGCACATATTAAATTATTATGTACTCAATTTTTAAATTCATTTAATGTAAATTTCCTTAATTAATTTTCTATACTTGACGAAGTTTACTAGAGTTCGAGATTTTCCATTATTAGAATCAGCATTATTCGTTCTAATGTCATATAGTACATTTTTAATAGCCGAAGCAAGTGAATTAACTGGTGTTGTTGCTGTATTATTTTGTGGTATTTGTCAAGCTCATTACACATACAATAATTTATCAGAAGATTCGAGAACAAGGACCAAACAAATATTTGAATTATTAAATTTTCTTGCTGAAAATTTCATTTTTTCATATATTGGTGTATCGATGTTTACATTCCCAAAACATCGTTTAGATCCATTTTTCGTGATTACAGGATTTGTATGTACTCAAACGATATTTAATATGTCATTTTACTGCATAAATTTACATTACACATTTTCATTATAATTTATAGTTCTGTGCAGCTGTTGGACGTGCAGTTAACATTTATCCATTAGCATTTCTATTAAATTTAGGAAGGAGACCAAAAATATCAGCTAATTTTCAGCATATGTTATTTTTTGCTGGTAATGTGTGCATTTATTTATTTTTGAAAATTGATTTAAATGAAATAAAATGAATTAAATAAATGATAATAGGACTTCGAGGTGCAATGTCGTTTGCATTAGCAATTCGAAATACAGTATCAGATGCTAGAAAAGCAATGTTAACAACAACATCATTAATTGTCATTATTACCGTTATTGTACAGGGAGGAGCTGCTAATTTCTTATTAAATTGGCTCAAAATACCGTAAGTTACTACACAAATAAATGAATAATAATGAAGGTATTCATTTTAAATCGTAAACTTAGCAAAGCGTAAATTTATGACCTAATAAGTAAAAATGACGTATAAGCACCTTGTGAAACACTAAAAGCGGTACACACAATCAAAGCAGATAGCAGAATTCTGCTACAATCGGCATATCGTTTAGTACTTTTTAAATGAATTCTGATACAATGACGGCAGAAGCATCGCAGCAGAAAATCAAGCTGTCTGTCGAGTTTGAGCAATATTCAAATTTATCAGATGGCTCCCGCAGAAAAACAAGTATGACAAGTTTAATTACAACAATAAGCGTACAGTAGAGAGGAAAATGTTATATCTTTAGTATTCTATAAAAAAGTATGACAATTGACAACATAAACTGCTTTGAATGTGTTTCTGAAATTGGTTGCAGCAGATTTTCTCCTTACATCAGCAGATTTCTGTTTCTGCTGACAGAAATTTGCTTTGATTGTGTCTACCGCCTAATCATAATTGTAACTTACCTATTGAAAAATTCTCATTTTGCCACACAAACTCTGCAATTTTCTCAATTTTCAAATTTCAGCTGGTAAAAATTGCAAGCTGTCAAACTTTGGTTTACACAAAATTTATTTACGAGGCTGATCCACGCGACTAAAAAATCTCGTTTATTAATGCAGAGATCGTAATTCTCGAAACAAAGGCAAACGTTCGTTATGAAGTCTCGTAAAAATATGACCACTTACGCAACGCTACTTATACCAATTACGAGACTTAATAGATTTGAAATGAATACCTTCATAATGTTGTAAAATTGAAAATTAAAATTCATTTTTAATTTTTTTTTAAAAAATTCCTTTTCGATTTATGCAGTATTGGAGTCGATGATGAGACTGAACAATTAAATAATTATCAAGTAAGAAGTGTAAGTTTCCAATTATATAATTTCATTTTATAATTATTTTCAAATTATGTAATTGTCTTACGTCCATAGTACAGTAATTGAATTGAATTTATAATTAGTTATAATTTCAATTTTATAAAAAAAAAATTTATTTATGTATTGTGTAAGAATTACAGTGTAAAATTATTTCAAAAAACACAAAAAAAATTATATAAGAGTAGAGAAACCATTAACAAAAGACTGTAATTTATATACAAAAATTATTTTATTTTTTCATTTATCCACTAATTTCTTGTTTATTTACTTAATATTTATATTAAAATATATCCTTTTTAAAAAAATTATACTCACTTGAGTGCATGCGATTTGCTGCTCTTATTTTACTTACTTTAAATTATCATTAATTTTATAATAAAGTGACATTTACAATCCAGCCCAAAATACATGCCAGATTAGATTTTTCACACTTCGTTCCTTCATTTTCATACAAAAAATTCTTTAGCGGTATACTCCTTCCGCCCAGTGCAGCCCAGATGGATTAGATTGAGATTGATATTAGGTTATATTTCTAATGTCACGTCTGGCGATAGCGAAAGTTATATCGAAAACTTGTTTACCAATACCAATTCTACCAATATAATGATAATTATGGTAAATCTACTCTGAGACTAGTGAATACAATTTAATCTGGCACGTAATTTGGGTTGGATTTTAAAAGTAATTTAATTCATATTATTGCCGCTTCTACATTCAATGCAGTGACTTCAACTTGGACTTTGACTTTCGACTTCACAGCATTGCTTTACTGCATTGAATGTAGAAGTTTTAATACTCGTACATATCCATTAAATCAAAGTTGAAGTTGAAGTCAACTGCATTGAATGTAGAATCGGCATAATATTTTTTTTTATTAATGAAAAATAAAGAAATAAAAAATATCCTTTTTTATACGAAAAAAAAAAGAAAATCAATGAATAATTATTAATTATAAATGAATAATAAAATAATATTTTATTATTTAATTTTTATACAAAAACTACATATATATAAACTCGGAAAATACATAAATGCATTCATATACTCGTATATAATGATAAACAACAAATCAGGTTTACAATTCAATGGAAAATACAGCTGCCGGGGTATGTTACTTAAAAAGAATAAAAATAAAAATAAAAACTAAATAATTAAATAGAAGCAAGAAAATCACATAAAATTAGATATTAAAAAAAAAAAAAAAAAAATAATAATAATTGCAATCGTAGACATTTTTTTTTTGTTTTTAAATTTCTTGGTGTGTTTTATAGATAAATGAATATAAAATTAATATAAATTTACTACACACAAAAACGAAAATGTAATAATTCAGTTTAGAATAGAAAATATTTATGTATGTATCTCAATGTCAATATCAATTCAGTAGTTCTATATAGTTGTGTTTAACTGTATACATACATATTTTTGCTTTTTTTTTCTCTTTATTTTCTTATTCTTTAATTTCGTTGGTCGTGAGCAAACAGAAAGCGAAGCGGAGCTGAGATGAGCTGAGCCTATAATGTCAGTGGTAATCAGCTAAAAGAAAATATTTATAGATAGTTCGTGAAAAGAAAATGGATTTTGATTGAAAATAATGCGCAAAAAGAAAGTGGATCTGATTAAAACTGAAAATATCGAATTTTTCTGTAAAATTATTAAATATTCATTACAAGATAAAGGATATTAAATTTTTTCTTCTAAACTAAAATGGTGTCATTATATATTAAATTGCGTTTTTTTCTTTTGTTCGAAAATAGTGGATGCACGACATGAATAAAAGAAGAAAATTTTTTCGCCATTTTTGTCTTTATCTTTACCTACGACTGTAACCAACAAAATTTTACGAATATATCAGAATGGAGATCGAAACATTCGATTATAACTTAAACGATATCAAAAACGATATGGAAAACAATTTTCAAAATGGCGTGAACTGTCAATATCAACAACACGCGATTAAATGTAAATTTCTCGAATATCCATGCTAATGAAAGAAAAATGATCAAACAGAATCAGATCGCTTCGCTAGTAGCTGATCAGCTCCGCTCTGCTGTTAGCAGCTTTCGCTCAGCTTTCTGTCTGCGCACGACCTTTGGTATGATGCACGATGTTATGCAATCAATAATTTATTTATTATGTGAAATCTGTCAGCACTCAGCACTATATTTATAAAGATTGCACGTGAACTGTGTTATTATTTGTTCCTTTTTTTTTATGTCTCATTATTAAATTTAAACATATTTAAAAAAAATGTTGATGGTGATGACATGTCATTTTAAAAAGACTACTGTTTGTTATCTAATTTTTTCCAAATTTATTTTGTGCCATAATTCATTTTATTTTCGCTTTGAGACAAAATTATAAAGCACGAACAAGGATATGAATAAGACGCTAAACAAAATCAAAGCATCTAACAGAAATATGCTCCAAGCTACAATCAGCATATCGTTTAGTTCTTTATAAATGAATGCTGCGACACGGCTGAAGGCAGAAGCAGTCAAGCAGAAAATCTGCTAACTGTTTTGTTTGGTCAATGTTGAAATTTTGCTATACCGACTGCTGCAGTATAATAAAAATATAAAGTTTAACTGTTGCAGCATACACTAAAGAGAAACATCTTATCTCTTTACTCGATGAATAACAAGTAAATACAACAACTGATATTCTGCTTTGAATGTGTTTCTAAATTTGGCTACAGTATACAGTATATATACGCCAGAATATTTCTGCTTCTGCTGGATACTAGATGCTAGCTGCTTTGATTGTCTTGAGCGCCTAAGATATTAGAAAGATATACTTTGTTAGAAAATTAAATGAAACAAAGACAAAATTTTTTAGCATGTTATCTAAATGTCTAGTTTTGATATTATATGAATTTAAAATTTAATATTTATCAATAAAAGAAAATTAAAAAAAAAAAAAGAAAAGAAAAGAAAGACAAACAAACCAAAAACAAAATAACTCTTATTTCAAGCAGTCAATCGATACGGGATTAAATTTGGGGCAATTACCGATATCGAGAAGAAGAAGTTCATTGGTGAGAACATGTGTAAATAATTATTTTAATTTTGTATTCAGTTATACTCATTAATTATATCGACATATTTTTCGTTTAATCGATAAACGGATGATGTTAATTTTCGTTTTCCATGTTTGTTTTTCTTAATAGCGGTCCGAGACTATTAATTTGGTTGTCAATGTGGTCAGAGATTAAAATCCACTCAGACTTTCGACAAATTTGACAACTTGATCATAAACGTTATTTTTTTTTCAAAATATTTTTGCCCTGAAAAGTAATTTGCGAAAGTTGTGTTTTGTACAAAAATTTTATGTTTTTATTTTATTTTTCAAACGATTTTTTTTTTCTATGAATTCACAATTTGAAATGATGTTGTTAAATATCTTGTCAATACAGACATAGACGCTAAACTTGGTTGTCAACTCATATTGTCAAGTCAACAAAAATCAAAAAAAAAAAAAAATTTTCATTTAACTTCAACAATTGATCAATTAGAAATTTTAACTTTCAATATATAGACGTCAAACGATCAACATTGTGGAGGCTTATCATGTTGACAACCTGGATTGAAAGCAAAATTTATGGTCTAGGCTCTAGGGCCGCTATAAGATTTTTTCTTATTATTTTTCTTATTATTTTACTTTTGCTTTTATTATTGGTATAAATGTGTATTACAGGGATTGGCATTATGTATTTTAACATTATGTATTTTAATCCACCATTTCTTCTTAAATGTTCAATGTATGTTTGTTTAATTTAAAATTAATTAAATAAAAATTTACAGAAATAAATGGAAAGTAAAAATTAAAAAAAAAGAAAATTAAATAACTTTGTTTTTTGTTTTTTTTGTAAAGTTTTGATTCTATTTACATTTTTTATTTATTATTTTTTTTTTTTTGTACAGGATACAGATAATGGTGACATTGATGGAGCAACAACACCCGGTGGTACTAGAAAAAATCATGAAAAAGCACTTTTAGCTAGAATATGGGGAGATTTTGATACTAAGTATGTGCATAAATTTAATTATGTAAATAAAAAATTCATTTAATTAAATTAAAATTAATTAAAATCATAAAGAAAACATAAATTATATTTGATTTTATTTATTTATTTTTTTTTTAATATTATTTTTTACAGATATATGAAACCATTATTAACACATTCAAGACCGACATTATTAGAAACTTTACCAGTTTGTTGTAATCCAATTGCAAGATTATTAACAACAACGGAGCAATTAACACAGGTATGCATATGAAGGCATTTTTTTTGTCTTTTCTTTTAAATGTTCTTGTTTATATTTTATTTTTTTTACTAAGGGGATTCATGTCACTTTTCATTTCGCTAAAAATTTTTCAGTTTCAAAGGTTCATAGTTATAGATGTTTTCGAATATGCAAGCTTTACTTCGTCAACATGATTTCAAGTCAAAATTTTAGCAGCAAGATAGGAAAATTGATCATGAATCTTGCAAATTTTGACTAAAATTTATTATTAGATGAGCTTGAATAAATTAATATTTGACGTTTACATTTGTGTTAGCCATTTAAATGAACATTGTGAAAACGAAAGCTTAACGCAAGTTTGCAACTTTGAAAACTGACTATGTTGACATGAACGATATTTTCGTAGTTTACTTTTGCGTAGTCGGTTGTTTTTCACAGCTGTCATATTTCATTTGACAAATATCAACTATGAAATTACGAAATATTGAAGTTTGATACTGCGAAGCGAAGCATTTTACCATCGTATTTTATTTCGAAACTTTCGTAATTTGTAAATGTGTGAGGGTATTTATTTCAAATCGTAAACGTACGCAATGCGTAATTTTACAACATCGTAAGTCAAAATGACATGAAAACAATTCGTAAAACTCTGATCGTAATTGTAATTTAACTCTTCACAAATTTTTATTTAGTCACAAAAATCTTAAAAT
Source organism: Villa cingulata (assembly GCA_951394055.1). Classification (NCBI taxonomy): domain Eukaryota; kingdom Metazoa; phylum Arthropoda; class Insecta; order Diptera; family Bombyliidae; genus Villa; species Villa cingulata. Next base: position 29,922,853 of record OX596022.1, on the reverse strand, counting down.
ATAAAAGTAAACTCCATTTTCAAATTTCAGTTGATAAAAATGATAAACTGTAAAGCCTTGGTTTACACAAAATTTATATATGAGGTTGATTTACGCGATTAAAAAATCTCGTTCATTTACGCAGAAATCCTAATTGTCAAATTGGTGCATTTACATTATTTTGTTTCGTGTTCATATTCTTGTTTATGAAATTGAATTTTCATGCTTCATGTTCTTGTTTCTTGTTTTTAGTAGTGGTGTCATATTTTATTGATTATTATCATTGTAATGGTAACACTAAAACATGAAAACAAGACTGGCAAGACTGAAATAAACTCATTCAATTTCGGGTTGAATTTCATGAACGCTCACGACTTTGCCTTGTTATCGCTCTTCTGTACGTCTCTTCTGTAATTTATCACGTGACTCATGTTTTCAAGATAATGTGAATAATAATGAAGAATAATGAAGAATAGTATGAAAATGAACTACGAAAATTATAAAGTTTATAATGGCAAATTGAAACGTGAAATGAATCCTCCTCCCTTTATTGTTTATAATTTATTAAAGTTTATTTTTTTAAATTATTTTAACATCATTTAGAAAATAAAAAATTAAAATGTTGTTGTCGAATTGTATAGCTTTTTTGAAATATGTATACGTGCATATTCATTTGTGATTGTAAAAAATAATTTTGTAATGTTTCTCTTCGAGGAATGTGACATTTTTTTTTGGGATGAAAATAAAAAATAAAAGGCTATATAATGTGACAAAATATATATTTGTATATATTTTTATCTTTTTTTTTTTTTTCATTCATTTCATTTTAAAATTGGTTACTTTTATTGAAATTAAAATTATTGGGCATATGTACTTCTTTTTTTATTTTTATTTTTTTTTTTTGAATTGGTTTTTGGAATACGTTATTATAATTATTGTTTTGTTTGTTTTATTTTTGATTATGTTCTGTTTAAAATTGAATTAAATATAAAATTGTTTTGTTTTTTTCTATATATTTTTTTTATTTTTTCGTATTATTATATTTTATTTGATTCATTTCTGTTTTTCTATTTCTTTTTTAAAAGTAATTTTTACATTATTTCCATTGTACATAATCATATACATATTGCATTTATAAAAAATACATTTTTAGTATAATACAAATTATTTTTTGTTTTTGTTTTTCATATATTGACATAATTTTCATTTGTTTTTTTTTTTGTTTTTTCTCATTAAAAACAAAAATCGAAAAAAAAAAAACAAAAACTTACTTCATCCATCGAATTATTATGAACGCGCGTTATAATAACAATAATTATTTCATTCGTTATCTTGATCTGAATAATATGTTACATACATCTACATTTATCTACTACTAACATAACAATATTTTATTGTGCGTATCGTAATTTATTTTCAAAATAAATAATACAAAAAATACAATAACAAAAATATACAAAACAAAAAAAAATTAAAAAAAAAAATAAATAAATTAAAACATAAAAACTAAAATACAAAAAAAAACCATCAATTATACAACATAAAAAAATATATGAAACAAAAAAATTAAAAAAAAAAAATAAAATTACAAATCAAAATATTCATTCTAACATAACAAATTAATTGATAAAAAAAAAAAATAAAGGATGGAGGAAATCGTCATTCAGATTCTGATTCAGATTTATGTATCGATGATGATGATTATCATAATAATACTGGTCCAGATGGTGTTGGAACAAATAATCCTCGTCGAAATTCAATAAATCGTGTAAGTATACGAATTGTATCTGATGATCGGAATACATTTTTTGCTAGCTACAAAAATCGAGATTAAAAAACAAAAAAAAAAAAATACATAAATAATAATTTTCAAATACATATTTTTAAATAAAAAAAAAAATAATAATAATATTACATTGCAAAAATTAACAAAAATTTAATAACAAATTTATAAAAAGAATTGTTTTTAAAAAAAAAAAAAACCTAAATAAATAATATAAAAAATAATTAACTAAAGAGATAGGGAGAGAGAGAGAGCGAGAGCGAGAGAGAGATAGAGATAGAGATGAGGTAGAGATGAGGTAGAGAGGAGGTAGAGAAAAAAAGAACCAACCAAATGTGTGTTTATACACGTTAATAAAACAAACTTAATAGAAATTAATTATTAAAATGCAAAACGAATTACATATTGTCGTTACTAATTTTAATTTTAATTTTTTTTTGTACATAATATGAGTATTGGTGATAGTAAATGGTTGCGAATAATAATAAGATTCGATAGATATTAGAGAGTACTGTAACGGTATTTGTGGATTATAGAGAATACTGTAACAGTATTTATTTAATTAAAATTAAATCTTAATAATTATTAGAATTAATATTAAAAATCCAAATATTAGTATACAATATTCATACGTAACATAAATATATATTTTTCTTTTTTGTCGAATTTTCATGTGAATATCTTTTAAATGAACATTTATCATGTTTATACTTTCTCTTAAACCGGTATAACTCATACCGATATAAGTTATGTCGGTTTATAATTGTGGTGTAAACAGTTGCTTAAACCGGTATAAGTCTTTAAATCGCTTTAACAAAAATCGATTATTAAACCGGTTTGAATAATCTTATATCGATATGAAAATTGTTATAAACACTTTATGACGGTTTAACGAAACAAGTTGATAATACTGTAGTGTTGACAACACAAGTTGGTAGCATTGTATTTTAAATCGCTTTATATGGAATTTCGTTTATATCGCTTTATCTTGTAAGTATAAACACCAACGCAATTGGTATGAAAAAAGCCGGTTTTCTATATCGGTATGAGTTATACCGCTTTAAAAAATAAGTATAAACGTACTAATTGTTTTAGTAAACATAACGACGGCAATATTGATACAATAACATAAGATGTGTTGTAAAAAAAAAAATAATAATTTACGATTGTGGTTTATTTCTTCATAAAATAATTGCAAATTTTTGTAAATTTTTTATCGCACCGATTATTGTTGCAAATATGTATTTAATTTTTCTCAATGTTGCTATACATATTGTATCTAGCATTTTTTTTCGACTCTCAATTAATGTAAATTTAAACAAAAATTTCGTTTATATTTTTTATAATTTATTATGTAGCTGACTTCCAAAAACGCGTCTTAGAAACGATTTGATTTTGAATATATTTTATTTGTTATCTATATTTTACGAAAGTGTTCAAAGTATTATGTAGTATCAAAAACAAATTATTTATGTATCAAAAAGAAAACAAAAAAAAAAATGTACATGTACGTATTTGAAATATGCATCAAACTAAGGTGTTAAAGACAATCAAAGCAGCTAGCATCTAGCATCCAGCAGAATCATAAATATTCTGGTGTAGGCAGAAAATCTGTCGCAGTCAACATCAAATATAAACACATTCAAAGAGCAGATGAATGATTTTGTCAGTTGTCATATTTATTATTCATTGAATAAAGAGATAAGATTTTTTTCTCTACTCTACGATACTTTTTCTTGTAATGCAGCAGCTAAAATTTCAACATTACTCAAACATGACAGCTAACAGATTTTCTGCTGGAATGCCTTTGCTGTCATTATGTCGCAGTATTCATTTATAAATTGCTAAACGATATACTGATTGTAACTTGTAGCAGATTTCGGCTGAGGAGTTCATGTTTGCAGAATACTGATTGCAGTAATACTTAGATTAGGTTTGCAGTCCTAAGGTAGTAATAACTTGGCAGAACTATTGGTTTTATACAGCTGTTATCATGAACTGTCTACTGTATAGAATGACAGATAGGGTATACAGAATCGATAATTTGTTAATTTTTAATTGTACATATTTTCTTCTTTTATTTAATTCATCGAAATTTGACGTGAAAGCAGATAACAAAAAGTACGACTGCAAATTGTAAATTCTTTCAATAGCGTAAATTTACTGCATTTGCGCAGTATAAAATATGAAAACTCTGCTTTCATAGATCTAACTCAGAAGTCAGATTTGCTGAAACATGAACTCTCACCCTTCTGCTAGCAGCTGCTTAGATTGTATTTAGTGCCTACAACAACGCATTGAAATGTATATGAAAATATAACTTTTGTAACATAAATTTATTTGCAATAACACTTGTCTCTATATAATTTGAATCATTCTTATACTATCATCATTTTGGAAGTCAGTCAGTCTCTATTTCTTATTTTTACATTCATCTTCTTGAGTTATTTATTTCATTTTTTATTTATCTATTCATTAAGTAGACAACAGATTATCAATATTTATTGACAAACATTATATTGGGGAGAGACACGTTACCCCCGACGACATTTGCCCCGACGACATTTCCCCCGAAAATTTATGATTTTTAAGCGACATTATCCCCGACGACATTTCCCCCGAAAATTTATGATTTTTAAGCGACATTATCCCCGACGACATTTCCCCCGACGACAAAAAATCGTTGTCGTCTACGACATTTGCCCCGACGGCATAATACCTGAAATATTTTTTTTTTTAAATGATTAAAAACGTATATATTTAATATGTTTTTACTCTTTTATTGAATATTTTGTGGCCCTAATAAGGACCAATTATTTAGTTTTGATTTGAGTATTATTCTATTTTTGATTTTGAGTATTATTCTTGCGCAGGGGCCCGTGCTAATCTCCTCTACAATTTTAGTATATGTTACATATTTGCATATTATTCTTGCGCAGGGGCCAATGTTAATTTTTGTGTATCTTTTCGATTCTTATAGAAATTATAAAAGCACAGCTTTTAAAAGAAGAATAAATATTATTTATTTCATCATGAAAAATTAATATATTATGAAATATATTAATTTCCAATAAATAAAAACATAATAGGTAGGTACAAAGACGGAAAATTTTTACTGGTTTTTACATTTTATTAGAAATATTTTATATTCAGAGTGAGAATAAAATTTTTAAAATTTTGGAATTTCTTAGGTCTTTATTTTATCCTTTTTTTATAAAAAAAAAATTAATTTTATAATAATGAAAAAAGAAATGTATAATAGTGCGGTGAGATGAAACAAATTTTATGCATATGTGTAAACAACTCGTACTCAGGTATGCAAAAAAGGATTTCACAATTTATATTTTTTTTTTAGAAAGCAATAAAATTATTATTTTTTACAAAATGATGTTAGGTAGTCGAAATATTCACATATTTTACATATAATATCATTAGATATGGTATATGATAAGTTACAAGATCAAAGTCCAGTAAGTTATTTTTAAAAAAAATTTGCATTATAGACAAATCTATGTATCTATTTGTAATTGTGTTTGTTTATATTAGAAATAAATTTAAAATATGATAAAAGGGATTCATTCTGTTTTTTGAATTGTTTTGAAATAGTGGAAATAATTATTAGTTAAATAGAATTTTTTGTGAATTTTTTAGTTACTCAGTTAGTTTTATTTTGTTTAATTTCAATAATTTGTGAATTATTTAAAATTTTTATTTGTTAAAATGGACACAATAATATTAAAGTCTAGTAGGGGAAAGGAAAAACTTTTTTATGATAGTTATGGGTATCATTTACGCTCGAAAAATAAAAACGAAACTTTTAGGTGGTGTTGTGAAAAAAGAAAAGGTTTAAAGTGTAGTAGTGTAGTGCTTACACGTTATGTAGATGGTTCTCATAAAATATACCAAGAACCATCACAACATAATCATGAATGTGAAGTGGGTTTAATGGACTTGTGTAAAGCAAGTAATATAGCCAAAAATCTGGCAAAATCAGTATGTCTGAAACCTTCTCAGATTATAAGAGAAGTTACAGTTGCTACAGAAAGTAATTTAAGACAATATTTACCATCCAAGCTAGCACTAAAACGCAAAATTCAAAGGTTGCGAAGATCAGAAAGTTTAGTGAATGAGCCTTCTGATTTGGATAGTGTTAATATTCCAAATTCTTTAAAGTATTTGGATGGAGAACTTTTTGTTCTTAGTGAAAAAAAATATTGTGAACATGAAATGATAATTGTTTTGGGCAGTAAAACTTCTCTAGAAGCTATAGGAGAAGCAAAGTGTTGGATTATGGATGGTACATTTTATGTAGTACCTTCCATATTTAGACAATTATTTACAATTCATGGAGTGATAGGTAGGGACACTTTGCCATTAATATTTGTATTAATGAGCGAGAAGAGTATACAAGCATATGATGAGGTATTTTATGAAATATGCAAAATTGCCGTTGATAACAATATTGATTTAAATCCGAAAAGAATTAAGTATCTCAGATTTTGAGATAAGTATATCAACGGCAGCAAAAAGCAATTTCAGTAATGCAAAGTTCAAGGGATGTTTATTTCACTTTGGCCAAATAATTTGGCGCAAAATACAAAAAGAAAAGTTAGTGAAAAAATATTCAACAGACACAACATTTTGTGAAAATATGAAAATGTTAAAAAGTCTTTCATTTGTGCCTTCCAACGAAGTAAATGAATATTTTAATGAATTAAAAAAATATTCTCAAGACGTAGATTTCAGAAAAGTGTGTGAATGGTTTAATAAAAATTATGTGCAAGGTACAAAAAACAGTGGACCAAAATATACTCCAGAGTTTTGGTCTGTAGAAGATTCGTTTAAACGAAATTTTCCAAGGACTCAGAACAGTGCTGAAGAATGGCATCGCCGTCTAAAATGTGTTGTAGGCCAGAAAAATTCTGGATTGTATAAAATAATTAAGGAACTTGCATTGGAACTTATAATGTCTAAAACGACATTAGCAAAAATTAGGAATGGTGAATGCTATTATAATATAAAAAAAAAAACAATATGATATTTTAAAAGGAATAATAAACAGACGTGAACAAATTGAAAAAATTACATATTTAAAATTAATAGCGAACTGTATAACTTTATGTAAACATTAATAAATAAAAATAATTAATGAGAATATAGTATTTTTAGTTAACAATCACAGACAGGAACAGGACTATTGGCAAGATAATATACATAAATAAATATAACATTTCAAATAAATAATTCGTCCTTATTAGGGCCACAAAATATTCAATAAAAGAGTAAAAACATATTAAATATATACGTTTTTAATCATTTAAAAAAAAATTATTTCAGGTATTATGTCGTCGGGGCAAATGTCGTAGACGACAGCGATTTTTTGTCGTCGGGACAAATGTCGTCGGGGCAAATGTCGTAGGCGACAGCGATTTTTTTTTCGTCGGGGGAAATGTCGTCGGGGCAAATGTTGTCGGGGGAAATGTCGTCGGGGCAAATGTTGTTGGGGCAAATTTCGTCGGGGCAAATGTCGCGGGGGAAATGTCGTCGGGGGAAACGTGCCCAACCCTTATATTGACGTGATACTATGATAAAATTTTGTCAAACCTAACCTCAAATTATCAAATTAAATATCAATATCAAAATATTGATGGAATATTCAAAATTTTTGATATTCTTCAAACTATTGACAAACCAAATCAATATCATACTCACACTATCAATATGGTTTGCCAAACTTGCGTGTTTGTCAATAAATATTGATAATTTGAGGTATACTTTAAATTGTTATATCAGTCGTTCATTTATTTACATTTTTTTTCTTAAATTTCATTTTATTAAATTTTTTTTTATTATAAAATTTGTAAATTATTTTCCAATTTAATTTATTTTATATTTTCTCATTTATTGAATAATTTAAAATTAACATTTTCGGCTACATATAACATCATAAACTTTTTAGTTTTTTTTTTTTTTTTTTTTTTTTTTATAATTTAATAATGAGAAAAAAAATACTATACACTTTGAATAATAAAAACCATTAAATATTTCGTATTGTTTAATTAAATTAAATTTACTAATTTCATTTGAATAATTTTTTTTTTCTAAACCTATATTTGCATGCCTGCCAAAATTATAAAATTGACAAAATACTAATTAATAATAATAATAATAATAAAAAAATAATAATAATGCGATGTGTGTGATAAATACATAATGGATTTTATCTAAAAATGAAAATCAAAAACTAAAAACCAAAAAAAAAATAATTATTATTTATATTATATGTAATATAATACATATTATAATCCTATTTAACTTTATACTGATTTATATAAAAATTGGTAAATTTGTACTTAAATAAATAAAATGAAAAAAAAAAAAAAAATATTAAATAAAAAATAAAAATATTGTAATCACGTATATTGGAAAAAAAAAATAATTTAAAAATGAATGATGCCTTTATATAAATAAAAATGCATTCATAACATACATAATTATATACAATTTTTTACATAAATTTTGTATGACAAAAAAAAACATAATAAAATAACAAAAATTTATGTGTACATGAACTCAAAAATATCTACATAATATGCTATATACAATATTTACGTAATTAATATTATTTCGTAAAAGATAAACGTTTTACAGGAAGCAAATCAAATAATCACAGATCTTAATGTTGTAACAAATGATTTTATGTAGACAAAAACACAAAAAATTATCGAAAGAATTTTTTATTTTATATTGTTTGAATATTTTTATTCATTTAATTTATTTTTTTTTTTAATTTTTTATTTTTTGTTGAATTATTGGTATAAATTATAGATTCAAAAATTATTTATCTTAGGCTAATGATAGATAGGTCTATGTATGTTTTAATGAAATTTATAAATACATAAAATAAAGATTTTGTAAAGGACATGTAAACCGAGTGAAGCTGAAGGCCAAATGTGGAAGAAAAACTTTTCACACTTCATACACTTTTCACAACTTACAAACTTTTCATACTTTGCTGCATAGAATATTGCTTTTGTATGGCAAAATGTACGCTTTACAGAAACTTCAGTCAAACTATTTCTTCTTCTTACTTTCATATTTTACCGCATGAAAAGTTGAAAGTTAAACAACTTCTATGTGTTGTCGACTTCATTCATATACGCTTTTCACGCGTCATCATTTTAATGTAGTTCAAGTTCAACTTTCGCGCTTCACATACCTTAACGGATGCAAGGCATGAAAAGCATGAAAGGCGTACACTGTGCCTTCAGCATAAGGCTACTGTACCGTCATATTTTTTTTTTATTCTGATTCTAAAATGTGAAATGTAGTTTTTAAATTCTTGTTCTTTAAATTGTTTGTGGTTATAAAATTGGTTTTTTTTGTGAATTTAGCTGATAGTTCAGTGTTTCAGATATGAATTTAGTTTCAGACATGTAACATGTTACACATTTACTGACAGCATGCTTCAGTTTTGATTCTAAAAATAATCAGATTACAAAATGAAAATACGAATTGAAATTTTTTTCAGTATCAAGTCACACTTTCAACAGTGCATTTGAAATTGAAACTGAATTTTTCAGATTCAGATTAAGCATCATGTGACAGTAGGCTAAAATGTGTAAATTACATGTATTTACATGTTTTACTCGGTTTACATGCCTTTTACTACATTGTGTATTTTTGTTAAATTTTTATTTACATTAGCATTAGTATAGTGAAGTAATTATCATCAAACATTTCTTACGCAAATTACATGTAAATGTCCATGAGAGTTCATGAGGGTAATCATTTCAATTTGTAAACTTATAGGCAAAGCGTAAATTTACGACGTCATCTCATAAGGGAGAATGACGAGGAAGCATATCGTAAAACATTAATCGTAATTGCAATTTAACTCTTCACAAATTCTTTATTTTGTCACACAAAATTCAACAATATTCTCAAAATATAAAAATAAACTTAATTTTCAAATTTCAGCTTGTAAAAATGACAAGATGTCAAACCTTGATTTACACAGAATTTATGTACGAGGTTGATTTACGCGACTAAAAAGTCTCGTTCATTTACGCAGAGATCGTAATTGTCAAAACGTTTTAAAAAGTTACGAAGTCTCGTAGAAATACGACCAATTTCGACACTTATGCGAATTACGAGATTTACGAGATTTGAAATGAATACCCTCCATACAAATATGAACAAATTCGTTTTACATTGATTTAAACAGTTATACACATAAATACTGTGATAAAAAAATAAGGTTAATTTTTCTCATTTAAATTTCGCGAGTACTAAAAAATCATGAAATTATTGTTTTGTGAGTTAATAGCACGGTTTTTGTCATACATATATGCAGAGTTTCAATGTCAGTAAAGTATTCAAGTGCTCCTATAAGTATGTACCTAATTTTAAACATACAAAAGGTGAGTTTATTCGATTTTTATTATCTTTGATTTTGTTGAGCAAAGAAATTGCAATAAATTTTGTTTGTGGAATGAATATTTGTTCGACAATCATTATTGTATTCGCCTGATTTAGCATCGTGCGACTTTTGTCTATTCAAACAAACTGAATAGACTGTTTCCGGGACACTGTTTTAGACTCGATTGAGGAAATAAAAGCCTAATCGAAGAAATAATTGCAGGCCATACTCCGAAAAAATGTGTACTTCTCTGACTGTGTTTCGAGGATTGGGAAAAAAGTTAGTATAAGTGCAGTGTGTCAGACGATTAAATTAATTCGAAAAATTACATAAAGATTTTTCAATTTATAAACAAATTCACCTTATTTTTTATCACAGTATAGTACATATACATATTCTTAGAAGAATTGTTTATCCAACTACTATTTATGCTTGTAAATTATTAAATTTATTAATTTATTGTTAAAACATAATTTTTTTTGGCTGTAGGTAAAATTAAATTTTGCAATATTTGAATAATTTAAATTTTTATTACGATTTGTTGAAACATTAAATGCAAAATAAAATCAAATATTGAAATTATATAATTATGTGCATGTACGTAATGTACATTTAATTTGTGTATATAATTTTGTATAATGTATAGCTTATATAACAATATTATTATGCTTTGTTCAATATAATAATTCAAAATATACCTAAATTCATGCTGCTATATACATAGATATTGTGTGATAATAATATATGCTTATGTTATGTTTGTATGTGTGTACATTTATTTTATCCGTTTACAAGAAAAATTTAAAAATAAAACATACTACATAAATTTTGTAAAAACAAATAATATAGTAGACAGATGGCGGCACGGCAAATCAATGATCATTTGCAACAAATTAACAACATTTTCATAATCTAAGATTCTTGGAATATTTTTCGAATGCATTTTGTTCATGAAAAAAGATTCTGTTAATGCAGTTTTTTCATAATTCGATTAACTCTGCATAACAAATGCTACTATCATACAGTTTTCGCCGAACAATTTTGTGTTACTGTTGTGCTCTTTACGTAGTTATTTTCAAGTTAGGTGGCATGATTTGTTTGGAACACTATACATATTACTGTTAGTCGATTTTGAATCCTGGAAAATGTAATTTATTCGTGTAAATGATCATTTTAAAACCCCCAGACATAAGACATTGTTTTTAAATGATCATTTTGGTTGTCATGTATTTTTAATTATCCCACTCTGTATATCGTGTTTTTTGCTTTTATTTTTTTTTTTCACCATCATTGGAAATTTCCAATTCAGCATCTTCATTCATCGCTGAATGAAGTTCCTGAAACTTCATTCGATCTCTTACTTCAAAGAAATTAGAATAAAGATGAAATGATGACATTAATTTAATTTGGGGTGACAAACAGCAAATCAATGATCAATCACAACGAATTATTATTGATTTGGTGCCATCTGTCTACGACATAATATATATACAATTTTTTTTTTTTTTTTTGCTTCAAAAATTTATCATTGTCATTGTTTAATACAATTTATATTGAATCAATGTAGAAAAAAAAAACATATTTTTTTTATTATTATTTTAATTATTTTTAGCGGCACGAATTCACCATTTTTAAATACACAAATGACGAAACAATTGATGGATTTTCAATTTGAAATTGAAATTGATGTACTTATAATATTGATAATAAAATTATAAAATATTTTTAATTATAATATCTTGTACATATTATATAAAAATCAAGTCAAATACGTAACATAATGTGTGATGATTTATATAAATATACGTAAATAAAATAATAAATAATAATACATAATTTATAGAATACTATATCTATTTCTATAGAATACTTGTATAATTTATGTGCAATATATTAGTGTTTTTTTGTTTGTTTTTGTTTTTAATTTTATTCTTATTTTTCAAATATGTTTTTTTTTTGTAAACATAAAATTCTAAATATTGATTGTAAATTAAATTAAATTTTATGTGAAAAAAAAATGTTTTAAAAATATAACAACAACAAAGATGAAATTAAAAAATTAAAATTTTAAAAAAAAGTATTATGTATTATGTACATAATAAAATAAGTGTATGCTCGTATGTACATACAGTGTGCTTTACTCCATAAATCGGACGAAAAATTAAAAAAAAAAATTGGTTTTCTACTTACTAAATATCATATAAGTTTATTTTAACTCTCTTGTTTATAAAATTTAATTGTTAAAATAAATTTTGAGTCTGTAATGATTATTTAAAAGAAAATTTCATAACAGAAAAATTGATAATTTTAATAGGTAGATACTATTTATTGGTAGGACTCGTGATTGTTTCTTAAAGTAAAAATAAGTTTAAACGAGTCAGGCTCGTGATTAATGCACATGGGGTTATAATTTATTTATAAAATCTCTAATTTGTATTTGTGACATCTTTCATAACAATTTCCATTAAGATCTCTCCAAATTTTTTTAAACACACGAATTAAGTAATCCGTGTTTTTTAAATTTTTAAATTTCTTTAATTTCTACTTCATGACATCCATATATTTTTAATATAGAATTTACAATCTGGAGATTGAGACAACCAATACTTAGTAGATTTTGAGATTTCCACTTGGTTACAAAGTTGATTTCGATGTTGTGGATTCTTGCTGTTTTAGATAATCCAATCTCGATTTCCATGCCTAAAACAGTTATGTTGTCTGTGGAACGTAGCCATTCATTTTTACACAGTGCCGTCATTCGTTTTACGCTCAATATTTCCACGAACCGCACCAAAAAACCGAAACAAAAGATTCTAATTTTTTCAGTTACGTGTTTGCTTTTATAACGATTGTTTTTGATCTGTTACGATGGCTAAAAACAAATGCCGTTTCACACCGTGCTTTGAAATGTGAACTCATTTCAATTTTAATATTGAATAAACTAATTTTTATTATATACAACAAAAACTTAATTATAATTTATTGTGAAATTTGATTAATCTTTATGTAACATTTGCAAAAAATTATACCTAAAACTCATAGGATGTGGTGGGTAGAATTGTCCGATTTATGTAGTGAAACATATTGTATGTATACAGTGATGACCAAAAAAATGTTGACATTTGATTTTTATACTTAATAGCAAAACTTATTTGAAATATTTAATAAGGATATATATATTCTTTGCAAAAATTAAGATTCTTCATATTTTTTGCTCTTCTATTTTTTTAACAATTCAAGAATATGGAAAAAAGGCAATAATTAGGCGTTATTATTGAATAAGTAATAATATTCAGGTAGCGTCTTATACTATTGACACACTGCAAAGATAAACCATGGTTATCTCAGTTTATTTAAACCATGGTTTATCCTTGCGATAACCGATTTTCAGAACTCGGTTTAGTTAACCGAGTTTCTAGAACTATAAGTTATCTTGTTAACCAAGTTAGTTCGAACTCAGTTATCTTTGACATTTGTGTTATTTCTTTTTTTTATATTATATTTAAACAAACTATCAAACCAAATCTCAGCTAACATGCCGACTAGATGAAAAATAATTAGTGTTTGAATTTATCTCGACAGGTGTCGTATGAATACATAAACTATTTCATCTCAATTAAAATGTGTCACCAATATCAGGTTATCAATAAACCATTTGAGATAACCATGGTTTATCTCTGCAGTGTGTCAATAATATTACTTACATTAATACTTTGTATTTCCATCCCTTACTCGAATAACCAATTTTACTCTTTCTGGCATTGATTCATAGTATTCCTCAATCATATTTTGTGTTATATCTACGTATTAGTAATGTAGACATTTAATAAATTTTATTCAATAAAATAATCTCAAAATAAGGTGTCAACATTTTTTTTGGCAATGACTTGTATTTAATTTGAAATTTGATATCTTTGAAGTATTATTAATTATACTTTGAGAAAATGATACAATTTGAATTTTTAAAATAGAAAAACAATAAATAAAAGGAGGAGAAGAATATATTAATAAAAATATGATTAAACATTTTTCTTTCAAAAAAAATTAAAAAAATTAAATAAATAAATAAATAGAAAATTTGTGTTGCTTGCCTTTAAAAATAAATGAATGAATAATTTCAATCATTAGATATATTAAAATTTGAAATCTAAAAAAAAAAAATAAATAAATAAACTAATAAAAATAATAAAAAGTAATAATTTGTAGTTTTGTAATGGATTGTGTGCATAATTAATTTCTAAAATTAACTGCATGTATACCTAACTCCCTACTTTGCTAGACTATTTTATTCAATTAAACAATTTTTGTCATTCAACAAAACTAGCAACCGAAGAAGTCAGTCGTGTTATAAGAAATTAAAAAGAATTAAAAAATTAAAAAATTAAATACTAAAAATTAAAAATTTTTACCCAGAAAAATTAAAAAAAAATTAAAATTAATTAATATATGGTAAAAGTTTGAAGGCGGTTTATTTAATTAATAAATAGAAAATTAATTAATTAATTATTTAATTAATTTCAATAAAATAATAAATTTTATAAACATTTGACAAATGTTACATAGCATGCTTTGTTTTTAGTGTGCTACACAAAATTAATAAAATTTTGTAGTGACAATTTTTGATAATTAAGTTAAATAAAATTATATAATTGTATTGTGAAAACGCAAATAGTGAGAATATAAATAACGAAAACCAAGTGCGATTTATAGTGAATTTAGAATCTTATAAACTTCCTAGATTAATAACTATTTATTTTATATAAATAGCCAAAAATTAAATAAATAAATTAAAAAAAAATGGACATAGATTTTCTCCCAAATCAAGATCCAAAACCACCAGATAAAAATCCAAACATCAATTCAAACAAAACAAATTTCTTCTCAACTACAGGACCAAAATATTTAATTATGGAAAGATTAGATGAAGGTAAAACACTAACTCCTGTTTCACCTTTCCTAATTAAAAAAAGAATAGATGGCATAATAAGTGGAGAACTCAATTTATGCAAAAAACTCAGAAATGGGACTATATTAATTAAAACACAAAACATAAACCAAGCAAACAAACTTTTAAATATGAAAAATCTGTCACCCGATATAAATATCAAGATATATGAACACGAAAAACTCAATAAAAGCAAGGGAGTGATATATAACATCGACCTCATTTACTTATCCGATAACGAAATACTTGAAGAACTAAAAGAACAAAACGTTATCGAAATCAAAAGAATCACAAAAAAAGACAACAATCAAGAAAATCCAACTGGACTGTTCTTTTTAACATTCAATACAACTACAATACCTAACAAAATAAAAATCGGTTATGAGAAAGTCGAAGTCAAACAATACATTCCACCACCTCTAAGATGTTGGAATTGTTTTCACTTCGGCCACCCAACAAAAATTTGCAAAAAAGAAAAAAAATGCTTAAATTGTGATAAAAAATATCATTTCGACGAAAACAACATAACAAAAGAAAAATGCAATGAAACAACCAAATGCACAAATTGTCAATCCAATACACACAATTCAATAAGCAAAAATTGCCCAACATTCTTAAAACAAAAAGAAATCACAAAAATTAAAACAATAGAACAAACCGATATGAAAACGGCAAGAGCAATATATGCAAGAAGATTTATTTCTTCAAACATTTATACCTCCTACGCATCAATACTGAATAACAACCCAGAAAACAAAGCGACAAACAAAACATTACTAAAAAACAATGATGATAGCAACATACAAACCAACAAAAACAATTCAGCCCAATTAGAAAACTCTTCAAAAACATCAATCAATAACAACAACACAAATATAGAAAAAATCACCCAAACAACACAAAATAATAAATCAAACACAATCGAAAAAAACAACGAGAAAAACCCAACCTACCTCAACATCTCTCACAAAACAAATGAAACAGAAATCGATGTAATAACAGATGACGAAAATCTCGCAACACAAGGTGAAAACTATTCAACTATATCGCAAAAAAAACGAGGAAGATCCAAAAAACAACACACTGGACTTAGCCCAAACAAAAAAGAAAAAAAGATAACATAAAATCATACAAATAATTTTTCATACTAACATGATACTATCACATAAAAATTGTTCAAATAAATATATAAACATAATCCAATGGAATATAAAAGGCTTTCAACATCACCTAGATGAATTTAAACTATTAAATCAAAAATACACAAAACCAATCTTCTGCTTGCAAGAAACCAAATTAAAATCAACTCACGAACCAAAGGTAAAAAATTTTACATGTTATTACAAAAATAAAATTACAAATTCTGTGGCATGTGGTGGAGTTGCTATCTTAGTAGATGAACAATACTACAGCCACGAAATTTCATTAAATACATATATACAAGCGATAGCAATAAGAGTTCACTCCACAATAACATTTACCATACTTAATATATACTCAGACAAAACACTAACAGAAAAACAATTACAAAACCTCATAAACCAAACCCCAAAACCTGTAATTATAGTAGGAGACTTTAACACTCACAATCCTTTGTGGGGATCTGATAAAAAAGACCAAAAAGGGATTGAAATAGAAAATTTCATAAATAACAACACTCTAAATATTCTCAACAACAAAAATCCTACACACTTTAACTTTTCATATAAAACATTTTCTAATATTGATCTCACTATGTGTTCACCACAAATCCACCCCATTCTAAACTGGTATATTGAAAGCGATCTTCACGGAAGTGATCACTTCCCAATAATAACCCAAATAAATTTAAAAACCGATACGATTAACCGAAGAACAACTTTCAACACAAAAAAAGCTAAATGGAACATCTATCAAAAAAACATAAAATTTGAAAAACCATTAAGTAACCCCATTAATGCCGACTCTTTTGAAACACACATTCGAGAAGAAATTCTCAAAGCTGCCAATTTATCAATACCTTTAACTCTTACCCACCAAAATAAAAAATATGTCCCATGGTGGAATGAAAAAATCAGTAACGCCATCAAAGAAAAAAAGAAAACATTAAAAATATTTAAAAAAAATTCCACTCAGGAAAACTTTATAAATTTTTTAAAATCTAAAACCAAAACAAAAAAATTAATACGTCTATACAAAAAATTAACCTGGCAACAGTATATTTCTTCTATTACACATAAAACAACATCCAGTGAAATTTTCCGAAAAATAAGAACACTAAACAGCAAAAACCAATTCCAGAAAATAGTAGCTTTACAAACGTCAACTCAAGAAATAATAACCGAAAAACTAGAAATTTGTAATAAACTAGCCGACTACTTTGAAAAATCTTTTAATAACAAAAATTGCCAAAACACTATTTCAACAAACAATAACATTACCAAAACTTCACCGTACACCCTTCAAAACCACCCACACAACTCAACAGAAAACTATAACAAACTATTTACAATGAAAGAACTAGAATATACTCTCCAAAATGTTAAAGGCTCTTCACCAGGACCAGACTTAATACATTATGACATGCTGAAACACCTATCTTACTCCCAAAAAGAATATGTACTTAAATTTTACAACTACATATGGACAAATAATTTATTTCCTGAAAACTGGAGAGAATCTCTACTGATACCCATACTAAAAAAAGGAACTGATCCTAAGATACAAACTAATTACCGGCCAATATCTCTTACCAATTGTCTTTGCAAAATACTTGAAAGAATGGTCAATAAAAGACTCACATGGTTCTTAGAAAAAAATAAATCAATAAACCAATTCCAGTTCGGTTTCAGAAGAAACCTCGGAACCATTGATGCAATAGGGTATTTAGAAACAGAAATCCAAAAATCTTTCTCTAAGAATCAATCCATGATCGCTGTCTTCTTCGACTTCGAAAAAGCATATGATCGAATATGGAGACAAAAAATTATTGACAATGCCATACAACTAAACATAAAAGACAATATGCTCAACTTTATCAAGAACTTCCTTCTTTCAAGAAAATTTAAAGTAGCAATTGAAAATACAACATCATCCAAAAGATCAGCAGAAAACGGTATCCCACAAGGATCAGTTCTCAGTACAACTCTCTTTCTAATCGGAATAAATGAAATAAACAAATATATACAAGCACCAACAAAACACGTAATGTATGCTGATGACTTGACAATCTTCTCATCTGACAAGGACATTGATAAAATTACAGAAAACATACAAAATACAATCAATCAACTGACACTATGGACTAAAACAAACGGAATGACCTTTTCAACCACCAAGTCTAAATTTATGATGTTTACTAAAAAATATAAAATTTACAGAACCCCACATCTAATACTTAACAATATGAATATAGAAATAACACCAGAACACAAATTTTTAGGACTAAAATTCGATAGCAAACTAAAATGGAACTCACATGTAAAAGATATTAAAACAAAAGCAACAAAAGCTATGAATATAATTAAAATCTTATGTAACAACGAATACGGATCTAGTAGAAAAACACTTCTTCAAATCCACAATTCTATAATACTACCAATACTTGATTACGGCAGTCCGATATATTCATCAGCTAATCCAAATATTTTAAAAACCCTAAACACAATACATCACACTGGAATAAGATTTAGTATAGGAGCATTTAGAACAACCCCAGTAGATAGCCTACTAATAGATGCAAGACAAATTCCCTTAAATTACAGAAGAGACATACAAACAATCCATTTACTCCTACGAATCAACTCACAAGAAAACCATCCCATCCTTAACAGTACCAACGAAATAAAAGAATACAAGTACACACCCCTCCTTTGTAGAGCACAATCTTTAGCACAAAAATACAAAATTCCATTTAAAAAGAAAATAATTAAATATCATCTACCCTCAAACCCTCCCTGGCTAACTCCAAATATTACCATAGACAATGAAATAGTAAAACTGAAAAAACAAGAAACAAGCCCCCAAATTTATCAACAACTATACATAGAGAAATTAAATACTACATACAGAAAATACACAAAAATTTTTACAGACGGATCAGTACAAAACGAAAAATCAGGCTGTGCCTTCATAATAGACAAAATTAATAAAAACTATAGACTAAATAACTACACTAACATTCACACCACAGAACTGTATGCTATACTAAACGCAATAGTCGAAACCAAAAATCACCCAAATAACAAATTCTTAATCTGTACCGACTCACTAAGCTCCATTCAATCCCTTGTCTCATTATATCCCGAAAATCCAATAGCCCAAGTTATAAAAGACGAAATATTCACAAACCATAAAAACTATACTTTCATGTGGATACCTAGTCACATTGGCATCAAAGGAAACGAAGAGGCCGATCGACTAGCAAAAGAAGCACTAAATCTTGATATAAACCCAAATAATGAAATAAATATAAAAGATTTAAAAAAATTAACAAAAATAAACATCCATAAAAATTGGAACGAAAAATGGAAAAACACACAAAATAACAACAAACTTAGACAAATAAAAGATGACACTACACCTTGGTCCAATATAAACACACTACCACGAAAAACTGCAACCTTTCTCACAAGACTAAGAACAGGACATACAAATCTCACACATAAATATCTCATAGACAAATCACAACCACCCAAATGCAAATGCAATAACCCATTAACCATTAAACATCTAATGGAAGAATGCAACTACCTCACATTCCACAGAAATAAATTAAATATAAATGGATTGAAAGATCTTGCAAGCGAAGAAAAAGAAACACTTTCAAATATAATCAATTTCTTTAAACAAATAAAACTATATAATAAAATTTAGATTAAAATACATAACAACAAAACAACAATAATAATAATAATAATAATAATAATAATAATAATGATAACAATTGTTAATAATAAGAATAATAACATTAACCTTTTTTAATTAAACCAAATTCATAAATATATGTAAAAGATATAAGCCTTAAATAACCTAATTTTAAGAGTTGAAAGGCCTACCTTTAATAATAATAATAATAATAACAATTTTTGTTCAATTTTTTTTTTGTTTTCGTTTTTATCAATACATACATATTAAGTTAATTGATTTAACTTAATTTAATTGATTAATTTTAAATTATTTTTGTGCTTTTTCTTTTTTTTTTTTTTTTGTAAATAAATGATCAGTGATTAATTTATTTTCATTTTCAGGCTCAAAAACATAGGCAATTAAAAATAATGAATACAAATCTGGTCTAGATTATGTGTATAATACAATATATATGTAATGTATGTATGTATATATGCTGTATAAATATTACTACTGCATATTCACAAAATACTACATACATATATTTTGTATACAGGCAGACGTTTATATGTAACGTTTAAATGATTTCCTTAAAAAAAAAAAATAAAAAAATAAAATGAACATTTTATTTATGCTTTTAAATGTTTGTGTTATATGTTTTGTGTTTAGTTTTAGTTTTAATTTATATAAGTTTATATCATTTATAATTTATATAATTATGTATATGTATATATGTAGTAATATTATAGTATTATAATTTTATGAAATATAATTCATTTTTTGTTTGTATAACGAAATTATATAATAATTATATGTTATATGCAATACTACATATTACAATTAAATACTATACAATATGTGTATAATTAAACAAAGTATTTTTTTTTTTTGCTAGGCAATTGAAAAACAAAACGAATAAAAATATTAAAAAAAAAAATAGATATGTATGTAGTTAAATGAAATAATTAATTAATTAGAAATTCAAAAAAAAAAGTTACTTAAATTTTGTTTTCTTTATCGTTGTTATCTGTGACATTAGTATTCTTGTCATATCGGTTGTCGCGCTCGGTTTATTGACTTAAAATTTAAAATTATTGTTTAATTTATTTTCAATGAGAGTTAAAACGCTTCTACATTCAATGCAGTGACTTCAATTTCGACTTTGGTTTAATAAATAATAGATATGTATTAGAACTTCTACATTCAATGCAGTAGACTTGACAGTTACTTTTGCGTCGACTTCGACTTTGAAAAAATTCAATGAAGAAGTCTACTGCATCCAGAACATGACAACATAAAACGAATGAAATTTATACATGACAATTGTCAAGACAGATATAACAATTAACAACATAAAAAAATAAAAACAAATGTATAAACAATAGAATAAATAAAAGAATATAATAATAATAAAAAAGAAATGAAATAAAATAAGTTCAATTTACTGCTCTCAAAATATTTGATATGTGCGTTGAAGTCGAAAGTTGAAGTCCAAGTTGAAGTCACTGCATTTAATGTAGAAGCGGCATTAGGCACTAAACACAATCAAAGCAGCTAGCATCCAGCAGCAGGATCAGAAATATGCTGGTCTAGACTAGAGACAGAAAATTTGCAGCAGCTAACTTCAGAAACACATTCAAAATAGATTGTGCTGTCAGTTGTCGTACTTATTCGTACAGTAGTAAAGAGATAATTTTTTTCTCTTTACGCCTAGTACGCAGATAAAAAATCTGAATTCAGACTCGAAAATTATTTTTCTTTTGGCAGATTTTCTGGTTTGGGTATTGGGTACGTTATTGTGTCAGCATTCATTTATAGAGCGCTTGACGATATTCTGATTGTTGCAAATTTCTGCTGTCTGTTTTAATTCTGTTTAGCGCATAAGAATTAAAAAGAAAGAAGCTACTCGCATATGAATAATGAGATAGTAAATGAAATCAAATAGAATAAAAATATAACTTAAAAATGAAAATTGGATATTTTTTTTTTTAAAAAATAGAATAAAATGTTGATTAATTTTAAAATTAACTGGGTTAAAGATAAAATAGCATAATTTAAACAAAATTATAATTTAAAATAAATAAGATAAATAAATAAAAACGATAAATAGAAACAAAAAATAAAATCGAATTAATTATTTAATGTGATGGTTGTAAATAATGAAATTAAGGATAAAAATAAAATAAAATATACTTGTAAGTTAACTTATGATCAACAATATTACGTACTGCAGCAACATTAGTTAATTGTCAAAATATGTAGAACTTGAAATTGTTAAATCGAAAGCAGCTATTCATGTAGATTTAATACGCGCATATGTGCATATATTTACTGTTGAAACAGAAAGCTAGCTGGCTAGCTGTAGTTACGGCTGAAGCATGTAGCATTGCACATAATATGATATGTATATCCTGAAGTACTGCATTGTAATTGACTAATTCAAAACTTTCAAATTGAGTGATCAATTAAATGATCCACTTGTTTATTTTTGATTTTTAATTAATATATATAATTTTTCTAATGGCGTCTTATTTCAATCCCAACAACTGACATGTCAATCTGTAGCGCTGCAATAAAAATTTTTTAAATACTAGTAGCAGCTACGTCGAGTATAATGGACAGCGTTTGTCTGATAGTGCTCAGGTTCATACCATATCTCCCTCTAGACTCTAGATTTATTAATTTTTGGTGTTTTTCAGTCAGTTGAAAGGTTGTGCAGTTTATATTTCGACTTTGAAAAGCTGATCTTACTATACACATTGCATTTAGACAGTCATTTCCAATTCTATTTCTTTTTTTACATTGAATGTCCGTTACTATAGAAAATATTCGTTCTGCTTCCGCATTGGAATGTGGTAAGGATAATGTATATTTAACAACTTTAATTAAATTTGGAAAACATTTCTTGCCATCATACATTTTAGTTTCAAAAATTTCTTTCGAAAAATCAATTACATTATAATTTTTCAGCTTTTCCGTTTTTTCCGCTATTCTTGCTGGCAAGGTTCGCCACTCACTTTCTACTTCAAATTTGTCACAATTTTCAATATTTTTTGTTAGAGCGTATAGATTATTGCAATTATTTCTTGCAGAAATATTAAGAGCTGTAGTTGGATCCAAAATTCTAATTGATTAAGTATTTGATTTGTGAGTGGTAACCTCTTCACAATTTCTTCTATAGCCCTACAATAGAAGTTTAAACAATTTGTTCTTATTTCAGACACTTCTTCTTGGTTGAATTCGGACATAACATATTCCATACATTCTGGCCCCAAATATATTTCTTTTAATGGTAAAAAATGTTCTTTATCTTTATAACATTCATTCATTAAAGTGTTACCATTTAAACTTTCAGTTTTTAAAATATTTTGGGCCATGGTGTGCAATAACCTTTTCGATTCTTTTGCCAAAACATGAATCAAGACATCTCGTCCTTAAAATAAGGCATTGAATTCATTAAAGAATTTTAGAACATATTTAAGAAAGAAAAAGTATGCCTTTATTTTTTTATCTGCAAGTTTTTCATATATTGATTGTAAATTGGATTTAGAATGCTTGCATTCTACTAAAGAAATCAAAAGGAGGTGTTGAACAACTGTCCAATTTTCTAAAAGTCTAATTACGCAACTATGGACAGAGAGCCACCTTGTTTTTGAAACATTTAATATCTTTTTTTTCTCTACATTAAAATAATCCTGCAATTCTTTCACTGTTGCTGCAACTTTAGAACTTCCAGTGACAAAAGTAGATATTTCGTGCATTAATCATTCGCATCCCACAGGCAGCTCATTACATGCTTTGCTCGATATTAAAGCAGCAGAATGACATATACATGGCAAAGGTATTGCTTTTGGATTTTTTTGCATTAATCTACTAAAAAATGAATTATTTTTGCCAACCATTACTGCTGCATTGTCACCTGCAAGCCCAATAATATTTCTAAACGGTATATTATTTTCCTCAATACAATTTTCGAAAGATTTAAATAAGGCTTCTGCGTTACATCGACTCAAAATCATCATTTAAATATTTAACCAATATGCACAAACTTTTAATATTATTGATGTTAGTACTTTCATCTGCCAATACGGAAAAACTTTTGCCCTTTAGATCTTTTATTAAATTTTCACACTCAATTTTACTTAAAACATTTGTTATGATTTTTGTACATTTCCTTCTTCCTAGAGTAATATCATTTATAATCTTAGAATCAGGATCTATTTGCTTTAATAAAGAAACAAAATGCTCCAATACATGTAATGTAAGATTATGTTCTGCGAAAAATGCAGCTAATTTTATTTCGGCATTTTTAACCTTATATTCATGTTGCGTATATTTATTAAAGGCTTTTGAAATTGATGGAGTACTCAACATCGATTTTAAAGAAGTAATGTGTTTATTACCTTTGTGGTGTTTGTCTATTTCACTTTTACCACATTGAAAAGTAGCATTACATGCTTTACAGTACGCCTTACATTCATCACTTTCCACCGGCATCAACCAAGTTTTAAATTCTGGTACATCTAGCCAGGAATTTTGGAAAACCTTCTTTAGCTTCTTATTTCCTATCATCTACAATAAAATTTTAAATAAAAAAAGCTTATTTCATATTTAATATAAGTGTGAAATTTTCAAACCTTTTGAATAATTACAAATAATATTAACCTTAAAATTTCAATTTAATTTCAATATAACCACATCTATATCCACTTCAAATCACAATGCAGCTGCAGCATGTTGCATATCAAAAATAGTGAAACTGATAGTTTCTTTTGTTTCTACTTCTTTCTTCATTTTATCATTCTTCTTTCTTCATCTTCATCACAATTAAAAATGTACTAGAGTGGAAATAGACGAAGTAGAAAACCTTTAAGACAGAATAGAAGAATTTTATAGATTCAAACAGAAGACAAGAAATTTCCCACAACTTTGTTCTGGAAGCGTAATTTTTTACCTTTTTCCCATATTGCAAATTTCAGTCATGAAATGGGAAATTTCCCACGATCTACCAACACTGCTCTAGAGTCTAGACAAAGCAGCAGCTACAACTACAACTTTGACAGCAACTTCACACTCTTTTATTAAACATTAATTTGCATGATTTCAAATTTTGCTACATGCTTCAGTCGTAACGATAGCTACACATTCTGTCCAGCAGTTATATTTATATTTTTTTGTTTAAAAGAAAACTGCATACATATTTATTAAAATGAAATACATTAATTTAAAATGAAGGTTGTAATTTTATTTTATTATTGATTAAATTGTATTCTTTTGTAATTTTAGTTGTTATAGGATAATAGGTTGTTTTCTATTATATAGGTTATGATATGAACGTTTATTTTATCATTATTATTTTTTAAAATAAATGTTTATTTAATTTAATTGATTTTTATATGTACTTTTTTGTTTTTTGTTTTCGTTTTTATTTTTTTTTTCAATTTTTTTTTTCATTTAATAAAATATGTATTTACATATATATATATTTTTTTGTTTTTCGTGTTTCCGAATAACAATACTTTTGATTATTATTATAAAAATTATAAAAAAAAAAAAAACAATGTTACAACATATTAGAAAGAAAAGAATATGTACACATTTGAATACAACTTTCGAACAAAATCAGAAAAAAAAAATCGTATTTTTTGTGTTCTTTTTTAAAATACATTTGGTGATCAAAGGCTAGAATTTATTAATTAAAAAAAAAAAAAAAATAAACAAAATATTATCTACTTAAATGAAAAATAATTAAAAATAAAACAAAAAATAAAAAAATAACAAATAAAAAACATTTGATTAAAGTTACAGTACTATTATTATTATGTGGAATATTAAAATCAAATTAAATAAAAATAAGTATAAAAGTTTGAAATTATGTAATTTCAAATTACATATAAATTGAAATATTTAATTTGAAAAAAATTGTTTATATTTTAATTTTATATCTATTATTATTATGTGCATTATGTAATATTAATAATACCATTTTTATGTATTATATATATGTATTTGCATACGAAAAGTTGGAAATATTGGAACAAGTTCAAAATCCAGTCACAACTCGTATTAGGCTATTAGGATTCTATGGTAAAAGTTTATAAAATATTCACATTTATATAAAAAAATCTGTTTATTTTGATTTTATTTTCAATGAAAAAAAAAAAGAAAAATGTTTTTAATTTTTATTTCATTTTAAATTCGTTTTTAATTTTTATATATTTTTTGTTTAAATATTTACACATATTACATGTAAAAAATAATACATATTCGGAAATAAAAATAAAACAAAATATAAATAAGAAATGATAAATAAAAAGAAAAAATAAAATTTGAATGAAAAATACAAAATATGAAATATATTCTAAAATATAGATACATACATGACATATTTCTATTATAAGTACATACCATAAATATAATTTTATTTAAACCTATCCATGCCAAACCTAGGCTACACATTATGCCTATTCTACATTCCATTCAATGAAGCGACTTCAATTCAACTTCGACTTTGATTTTTACTTGACTTTTGAAACTTGACAGTTACTTTTACATGTTAAGCATGCAGTGAAGTCGAAAGTCGAAGTCCAAGTTGAAGTCACTATGTTGAATGTAGAAGCGGCATTAGAGGGAATCATACCACATTTCGTAGTTTACATAATCTTCGTAGTCTTCGCAGTTTTTAACTTTTATTTCGCAATTTCATACTAAATATTTGATAGTTTTCAGTTGGCATAGAAATTAAAAAATATTTGAAAATAAATATGATAACTGTAAAAAACAACTACGAAAAAGAAAATTACGAAAAAATTTAAGATGATCGTACATGTCAATCAGACTACAAAAATACGATGCAACGAACTACGAAAAATTGACATGAATTCCCCTATTACCAGTTTAAATTGTCAGTCAATATCCAATGATTTTCGTGGACTCACAGGTCAGTTATAAGAATACACATAATTTGAATTGAAGACTGTCAGTTTTTTTTTTTTTTGTAAGTTTTGTTGTTATTCTCTTTTTGAACTTGAATTGATACAAACGCCAAACCTATCAAAAATGAATAATGAAAAAAAAAGTCGTATTTTAGCACTTTGTTGTGACATAAAACTTAGAAGAATAAAGTTAGTGAAACAATTTGTTAGAGAAAGTCATAGATTTTCACATATATAGCCATACGAGTATATTATCAAAGAAATAAAAAATAGTTAAAAAAAAGAATTTTATATTTCATAGTATTCTGTTTATTTCATAACATTCAATAAAGTCCATTAAAATATCAAAAGTCCAACAATTTTTGATATTCCTCAGTTAGACTGACAGTTTGTCAATTCGAATGCACTCTGAACGAACGACGTTAGATACGACGATTCATAAATACACACATCAAATTGATGAAAAGTTTTCAAGTCGATCTAACTCAAAGCGATTGTATGTATTATTTGTTTGCAAACGGTTGTAAATCGATTTGAAATTATTCATAAACACATAGAACGTATTAAAAAACAAATTAGACATTGGAACTATACAAAAACGTTAAATCTATCATCTGCTGAATGTCAAAAAATCACATCAACAAAACAAAATTATAAAGTTGACATTTTTGTTTTTCAAATCGATATAACTCCTCATTCCAACTTAAATCGATTTAATCGCAGTCATAAACAACGTTGAATCATTTTGAATTACGTCAGTTGTTAGATCAACTTGTTAAAATGATATAAATTTTGTTCATAAATGCAGTAATTTTGGCTTCGGACTGTTAGTCAAACTGATAATGTGTAGCCTGCTTAATAAAATTTATAAATAATTAAGTAAAAATATTAAAAAAAATACAAATATTAACATAATAATTATAATTTTATAAATAAAACAAGTAATAAGAAAAATAATATAATAATTATACTGTATATTTGAAAAAGTAAACGATAAAAATTTTATGAATATGTATTATATAACATAATTAACTATAAAAAGAAATAAAAATGAATAAATTTTTACACTCATGAAAGTTTAATAGAGAAAAAAAAAATAGAATAATAAAAAAATATCAAATTGAATTTAGATACATTACATAAATATGACAATTGAATTAAACAAAAATAGAAAAAATAAATATTTAAAATCTTAAATGTAATGCATAAATTTTATAATTTTTTTTTGTTATTAAATGCAAATAAAAGTTAATACTACATTACATATACTATAATCTATAATACATATATGTACTATGTATATTTAATGTACGTATATTTAAATTTCTAATAAAATTGTGTATACTACTATGTACTACTTTAATTTGTCACAAAATATTAAAAAAAAAAAGAAACTAAAAACAAAAGTAAAAATTTAAAATTTCATTCAAAAAATTAATATAAAAAATACATTGAAAATATGTACATGTACATATGTATGCTTACACATATGCATGTATTTTGATTTGATGGACAATTGAACATATGTACTTCAGTGAGATGAGAGTTTTCATATAATGTACGTGTAATATAAATTTTCATGCTTAAAAAGACCCAGTCCAGTATGCTGCGTGGAGGAAACTTTTCTATTAATTTAAAATCTAATTTAAAAAAAAAAAACGCTCAAGAAATGCTCAAGAAAGTGGTCAAGAAAATTTCCACGATTTCGTTTCTCGATGTAGTATGCTGCTCGAAAGAAATTAAACGTGGTTTTTGTGTAGTAACTGAGATGGCGTTGTTGTAAAAAATTATAATTTCTTCGTCAAAGATGTATCACGACACGATATTTCTTTGGAACAGAAATTTTGACATTTCATGTGTGTTGTCGTCAGAGATTGGATTGGAGGAGTAAAATAAAGTACATATAGATAAATCACTGTCAAAATTATTTCCCCAAAGATGTACCATAAAATTTCTTGAACAATTTCTTTCGCGCAACATACTGGGTTTAACATTCGAGGAGGTTTTATTAAATTTAATGTTTAGAAACATGCGTATCGTATGCATACATGTATATCGAATCAGTGTATGTAACGTACACATTTTTGTATTGTGTATTAAAATTTTTAGATATAAATTTTAAATGAAAAATTAATAACAAAAAAAAAAAAATAATATATATTTTAGGCGGCTGTGAGTGAAAATGTAAGCCACATTTTTTTAAATGAGATTTAAATTAAAAAAAAAATGAAAAAGAAATGTTTTAAATATTTTAAATATTTTTTATTTTTATTTATTTCTTTTGTTCTTTTTTGAATTTGTGTGAAATTAAATAAAACAAAAAACTAATAGAGGATATTCGCTTAACAGAGTAAGCGGCACATAAACCGTGTAGATATGTGTATTTTATTCGGTTAACGAACCTTTTTCTACATTAAGCGAATATACCCTCATAATATATTTTTAAATGTATGTTTGTATATATAATATACGAGTATTGTTTAGTAAAATATTAAAAATTTTAACGACAACTGCAAATATGACACTGACACTGTCATCTGCAATCTTTAATAAAATTGTATAAGTACCTAAATATTTTCTTTTTAAATTTTTTTTCAATTTATTAATATACATATTTTATGTTTTGTGTTTTTATTATCCTGCCTCAAAAATAACTAAAAATTTTTTGCAATAACTGCAGCTAATTTTATAATTAAGTTCATTTTTTTAAAAAGAAATACACAGACAAAATCACCTGAATATTTCATTTAAATCGCAATACTCTGAAATAGGTACGTGCTTACACAAAAGTTGTATAGGGTTTGGAGACGAGCTAATTTAAAGTTGAGCTTCAATTTGATTTTGGAATCGATCATGTTCAAGGTATTTTGAAGATAACTTTGATTTTTTAAATGGGAACCCATATCTTGTATGATGGAATTGTATTTTTCACGTAAAATGAAACTTTTATTGTTTGCTGTGAGGCACCGTTTTCGAGATAGAGAAGGCACAAGTGTTTCCATTTTTAATTTATGTAAAAATTCATTTTATTGTTCTGCCTTGAAGATCGATTCCAAGATACAAATTAATGGTCACCATTAAATTAGATCGTTTCCAAATCCTATAACTTTTGTATAGAGCAAATTTTTTCGGAATACATATTGCAATTTAAGTAAATGAGATATTTAGGTGACTGGCAGATAAAAAATTCATGCTGGATATAAGTGAGTAGATATTTTATTAAACAATCAAATATTATTCAAAAAAATTTATGTACAGAGTACGATAATATTTATATAATTTAAAAGAAATCTACATTATATATAATAATTTTATTATGTAATTAGAATAACATTATATACATAATGTATAAATACAAATATGTATAAGTAATTAGTATTGTGATTATATAATATGTTTATATGTATACTGGATAAAGAAAAATTTTTTCTTCTTTAAAATACAAATAAAATAATAATTAAATCTTAACCAAAAACCTTCTTTAAAATTATCTCTTAGAAGAATTGAAAAAAAAAAACAAAAAAATAATTATTGAATACACTTTGATTTGTGTTTTGAAATTAAATTAAAATAAAAAAAAAAATAATAAAAGTTAACCATTGTGGAAAAAAAAATCAAAATTTTTAAATGAAATATTTAATTTTTTATTCTCTATTTCGAATAACATACATAAAAAATAAATAAATTGAATAAAAATATGAATAATTACAATAAAAAAAAATATATATATATATATATATATATAGTATATAATTAAATTAAATTTAATTAAAAAAAAGAAAATAAAACGGAAAAGAAAATTGATACAAAAAAACACTTTTGTGCTTCTTTTTTGTGTAAATTTCAAAATAAAAAAAATTATTCTAATCATAGTTAAAATAAACAAAAAAAAAGAAAAAACATAAAATAAAAAACAAAAAAAATATGAAAATTGAAAAACTAATAAAAATAAAAATGTGAAAAAAATGTTTTGTAAGAGTATTTCGATTTTTATTGTTATTTAAATTTTATTTTAATTTTTAATATTGATTTCCATTCATATACGTATATACTGCATTTAAGAAAACATCTTAAAAGGATTTGAAATGAAACGACATGAGATAGGCCACAATTCACAAACGCACATCATATCTCTATACTCAAACCAGTTAAGTTATGTGTTTCAAATGGTTGTAAAACGATATGAAATTACTCATAGGCGATGAACAAAAACAAAGCAGATAATATCCAGCAGGAACAGTAATATGTACTGATGTAGGTAGAAAATTTTGTCAATTTAAGAAATACCTTCAAAGCATACAAATACATTTTAAATGTTTCTGTTGTCATCGTGTCTGCATTCATTTATAAAGTACTGAACAATGTGCTGATTGCAACAGATCTCTGATAGTTAAATAAATTAAATTTATTTGAGAGTGTTTCAGGGCGACTCTGCTCCATGTCATCGGGTAGCAAAATTTTAAGTGTTGCATTTTTCATAGGTGAATTCTGATTTCTGTGACGAAGTGTAAGATTGGTTTATCTTTTATGCTAGAAAAAAAAATGTGTCTTTTCAATATTACAATCACATTCAAAATGGCAGTTTTTTTTTGTTATATTTACAAATTTATGATTTTATTGAATAATTCATCTAAAAAAAATTTTATTTTGATACAAAGCACAATTTTACAAAACACAAATAAATGTGACAAAATACATAATATTTTAATACGTACATAAGACAAAAATAAACAATTAACTTTTTTTGCTTTTTGAATCTTTGTACAAACATACATATATTATAAAATTTAAAAAATTAAATATATGAAATGGACATATTACAATTAAAACTTACACGATATTAAAATAAAATAGAAAATTTAATTAATTTTTACACTTAAAGAAAGCATATTGCATAATATGGTAGACAGACTGGAAAAAATTAATTATCATTCATCTAGTCTTCATTCGTATTAATAATCATTCAAAAACCCCTTGAAACTCGACAATATTTCAATTATCATTCTGACTGTCAAATATTGTATTTTTAATTTTAGTATTTACGCCGTTTCTACTTGACAGCTACTTTTACTGCTGGAACAGATTGTGCAAATGAGTCTGAAGCTGAAGCGTGAAGTGTAGTATGAAGTATACGCTGCAGCGCTGTATGAGATTATAACAAACAGAATGGTGTAGTTGCAGCTGACTTTTCTTTACGAATTTAAGTTAAATTAAATTGAATTATTTATGACCAAATAATAAAAAAGTGTTTAGTAATTAAAAATAAGAAAAAAAATTGCTTTTTTGTCTTCTTGTTTGCAGTTTTTGGGATTATCTTGTTTCAAATTATTTTTCATCATTTATGTTTTTATTTTCATTTATTTTCATCATACTGGTATGTTTTTTATTGTAGTTCAGCTGTCAAAACTTTTTTACGCGCGTAAAATTCGAAATTCATCGAAACTTAGCAGCAGTCTGAGCGGCTACTTCAGCCGAAGCGACACATTTTATTCCTGCACATTCATTTTCATTGTTTTGAATTTTGACAGCTCGTGCTACAGCCTCAGCCTCGTACTCAGCTGCAGCATTCTGTTCCAGCAGTTACATGTTAAGCATGCTGTGAAATCGAAGGTCGAAGTCCAAGTTGAAGTCACTGCAACTTACACTGAATGTAGAAGCGGCATTAATTAAGTTACTGAAACTTCATTCGAATTTACTTTTTTGAAGTTAGAATGAAGATTTAACGATAATTTTAACTTAATTTGGTGCGACAGACGGTAAATGAATGATTATTTGCAATGAATTATATAATTGATTGGTGCTGTCTGTCTACTACATAACAAACACATTTATGCAAAGTTAAAAGAAAAAATACATAATTAATAATTGAAAAAAAAAAAAAAACTAATTAATGCATATTGAAAATTATAACTAAATATAACATAAACTAACATATATATATATGTACATACTTATATATGATTATACTAATAATAACATACGCTAATTACATTTAAATGTATGATAAATGCATACAAATTGGACAATGTAATACATATTGGACGGATTACTGATTAGGCACAAATATTTTATGTACAAATAAATTTTAAAATAAAAATAAAAATTTTTTAACTTAAATTAAAAATCTTAAAAAACTAACATAAAATATCTTTACACATAAATACATTTTACACATAAATATGGACAAAAAATAAGCTTAACATTAAAAAGAAAAAATAAAAATAGTAAAATGCAATATAATTTACAATCGACATTTTTATTATGAAATTACGATTTCAAATAATTAAACTTAATGTACATATTTTATACGTTTAACTACAAATTTTATCGAAATTTGATCAAAATCTAATCATACTTCTGATGTCTAAATCAGTAAAAATATTTAAAAAGTTTTAATTAAAAAATTTGTTTCTTTATCTTAATACTATAAAATACACTTTAAACTTTCATAATTTTTGAACACAAACAAATAAAGGGTTTACCAATAAGCGTGTCAGAACTTTAAAATGAAACTCAGTCGATTAAATTACTGTATGCAGTCTTCAAATTCAATTTTCCACTACTTTCTCACACATATCGCGTGGTAAATTTTCAACGGGATGTTGGATGTTTTGTCTAAGACCACGAATCGTTCTTGCATTATTCTCGTAGACCAAATATTTCAAATTAGTTTATTTGAAAAAAACTCCAAGAGTGTTGGATTGCATGATCTTTTCGGTCAGTTAACGCCAGCATATTTTGAAATAACTGGTCCAGGAAATTTTTATTGCAACAAGTTCATTGTCGAGATGTATGACAATAAATTGTATCGCCTTATTGAAAGTAAACATTGTTCACGTCAACAATTTTACAGTTTAATACAAAAATATTCTGTTAACATTATTCCTATAGCGCTTGCCATTCAGATGTTATGTGATTTCCACTGTCACCTTCAAAAGAATAAGTTCCGTTCAAGACGTACTCAAAAACCGCATCAAACGGTAATTTTTTTTAATCATGAAGAGTCATTTCGTGAACTACTTGAGGATTTTCCTCAACTCAGATCCTGCAGTTTTGTTTATTCACAAACCCATTGAGCCAGAAATGCGTTTCAACCATAAGCCATAAATTTTTCGCAACGTACGAAACGTACTACGGCGAACCGAACATCCATTCTGATAATAAATTTGAATAATTTCTACGAGTTGTTGAATCGTGCACCTTTCCACGATCACTTGTCTTGTCAGTTGTCACACAATACTGAGCACAGCAATCAAAGGTTGAGTTTGACTTTTCTATCGGTGCTATCGTTGAAAGTTCTGACGTTCCTATTGATAAACCCAATGTTTTGTTTTGAATGTTATGTAATGTATTTTGTGGATAATAACAACAAATACAAAAAAAATTATTGTTTTCCATAAAATGTACAGCTATTGTATCATACAGAAGTTGTTATATACATACATACATTTTAATAAACGCATAGTAAATCTAAGAAATTATACAAAAACAGAAAATTATACTCCTATTTACATAATAAAAGTATTTTTATAAAATTAATACAAAAAAAGAGCATTATTCTGAATTTTTAATATTATAACTTAAAATTTGAACACATCTTATACATTTACTTCTTTATTCTACTTCAAATACACCATGAAAATTGTCATGTATTTTCAATGATTTCTTAAATATCTTAATGTCTTCTTGAGACATTTTATTTTATTTTATTTATTTTGTTTTTGAACATTTTCTTTATGATATGTACTAATATTCCTTAATAATTTAAAAAAATATATACATATACAGATTAAAAAAGAGACACCCTGTATATTTATATTGTTGTCACTGTCACTATTATTATTATTTTATCTTATTTAAAGATTTTTTTTGTTTTTACAATAAATTATACAGATGTTTGTGGTATACCTTCAATTAATTGTGTACGACTTGATTTTAAATTTTTTCTACTATTCGGTATTGGCATTGTAATTTGTTGTTTTGTTGATCCAGTTTCAATAATTGGACTACTCGTTGTAAATTCTCTAGATAATAGACTTTTCTCCTCATGATATTTTCCAGATCCGCTACTACCACTACCACCTTTTGGATCTGTTTCGATTTTCATATTTCTATCAATGCTTTTATCTCTTGGTAATGATGTTGATGATATTATTGTTGTTGGTGATTCTTTCATTGATAAATTACTTTTTAATGATGCTTGACTACCAGATTTTTGTGTTATTGTTAATGAGCTTGGTGATCGTATTGATGTTGTATCTGTTTGTGATTTAGTTGCAGCAGTTTTTGTTGATGGTGAATATTTATATTCATATATATTTTCTTTTGATTTGATCGCATGATGATTTTGTATCATATGAACATTTTCAATACCACCATTACCATTACCACCAACACCACCACCACCACCGTCACCAATCCCATGACTTCTAGAACGAATATCTCGTTCAGATTCAATACCATCTTGTATAAAAGCATCAGCATCATCATAAAAACGATCAGCGTCTCTATATATTTGAAATTTAAATTAACAGAAAATTTTTAAATGTATATATAAATTATACACATGAAATAATATAATACATTTGTTAGTATTCAAATATTTATGAAAATGTATTAGAAAGATACATTAAGTTTTTATTTTTATACAAAAATTTCATTAAACTTGAATCCATTAAATCAATTTTTCACAGAGGAGCAGAGCAAGTAACATTTCTAGGTAGATAGCACATGCAATTTTCAATTTAAAATTAATATATATTACATTAACATTTCTACTATTTAAGTAAAATTTACTAAGAAATAGAACATCACAATCAAAATAACTCTAAAATTTACAAATCTTCAAAGCAAGAATTTTTAAAAATTTTTATAACAAAAATCTACCGAAAAAAATAACTTGATCAGCTCCTACCTCTATCCATACCTCTTAGCGTTTCTCCATAATATACAGCAAATAACGACAAGCAATATTAAGAACAGACATGCTATTGACATACTCCAAAATGCTATTTGCAATGGTTCTTTTGGTTCCCACCAAAATTCTGTTGTCGGTGGATACGTTGGTACTAAAACTCCGATAACTGTGGGTAAATATTGTGTCCAAAATGCTGATTCAGTTTGACGGTAATTCATTAAAATCGATGAGTTAAATGTTGTATTCAAATTTAAATAGCGCAATTCACCCTGATATGCCATTTCAAAATGTATACCAAGAACTTGTTCTGGTGTTGGATTTCTAAAATGATATTGGCAAAGGTACAAATATATTTTATAAAAATGTGAAGCTACTAGATAGACATAATCAGGAATATTGATTGGACAATCAGTAAAGTTGCATGGATAAAGAAAATAGTAAATTTTATTTATGTATGGTGGTAACTTACCCGTATCGTGCAAAATTCGTGTACGTTTTCATCATAAAATGGCTCATATTTCTGTCATTATCCGTCCATATATTACGTTCTAATCTGGTTTTTTTAGGAAAAAATTCAACATCCATAAATGGTGCACCAGTTAAAAGATAATGTTCAATGTTATGTTGATATTTTGACCAATGTGGTAATTTTAATGCTTCAACAGTCGTATTCATTACATACATATAAACTGGTACACGTTTCTCTAGCAGTAATTTAACCATTTTATCGACCGGTGCTCGATACAAAAAATCCGAAAATAAATGTATAAATTGATCTCTAACAAGTGTTTTATTATATGGATCTGGCCAGTATGTGTACATATATTTTATTGCCTCGTAAATACCATTTGGATTTAATGTATAATTGTAACGTAGAACGAATTCACGAATTTTTTGATCAAAAAATTTTTCATCGATTTCATAATACGGAGCCAGTGATATATTATTGGCTATCATGTATGCTGCTTCTTGAGTTGTTACACTTGTCATGTAATGCAGACCTTTATTGAAATGATGTTTTTTAATTAGATTTTCTGGTAATTCAGACATAAAATGCCAATCAGATTCCTTCCAGCCTTCATACCAATCGTTTTGTGGAAATGTAAAATTTTTATCGAGTACTGGAGCCCAAGGAAATATTCCAACTTGTGGACTAAACTCTGCATTTCCTAATTCATAGAAACTTCTTCCAGTTCGTAGACAATTTACCAATTTCCATGATGAATCAATTGAACAACCTAGCAGCTGTCCTAAAACTCTACTTGTATTTTGTGCTCTATACTTATCTTGTATGAATGTCCAATCAGCTAAAGCTGATCCAGACTGAGCTATAACTCGGCTGATCATATTTCGAGTTCTTGGTGCTACCATTAATAGTCCAGCAGATGCAGCACCTGCACCAGGACCAAAAACTGTTATTGAATCACGATCACCATTAAAGTATCCGATATTATCGTAAACCCAGTTCAATGCCATCACTTGATCAAGAATCCCATAATTTCCAGGTGAATTTTCATCACCAGTCGATAAAAATCCTAAGGCTCCTAAACGATAATTAAATGTGACCACGATCACTTCATAAAAAGTTGCCATTACATGTCCTGGAAACAAATTTGATGCACCATAAATGAA
The DNA here is from genome assembly GCA_951394055.1 of Villa cingulata. Lineage (NCBI taxonomy): Eukaryota > Metazoa > Arthropoda > Insecta > Diptera > Bombyliidae > Villa > Villa cingulata. The sequence continues at coordinate 29,885,413 of OX596022.1, read as the reverse complement.
ATCTCCACCATGTATATAAAACATTACAGGATATTTCTGAGCTACACCAGCTCCAGTCTGAAAACGAAAAAAATAAACTAATTTTGATTCTTTTTTTGAATTCAATGCTTTTGTACCTTTGGCGTATAGATATTTAGATACAAGCAATCTTCATCCATATCTCGTACACCTTTTGTGGCACCAGTATATCGTACTGGCTGTGGACAAGCTGGTCCAAAATCAACAGCTTGTAAAAGTTGCCAACCACGATGTAATCTTGGTGGTTTAAATCTACCTTCATATGTTGGTGGCAATGCATATGGTATACCCAAAAATACTGAACATTCTCCCATAATTCTATCAACCGTACTATGCCATGGTCTATAAAATGATTTTGGATCTGGATTATCGTACAAATATACTTTAAATCCTTGAACTTGACCATATGTTGTTGTCACAAAAACATCTCTATCCAATAATAATGAATCACGTCTTTGTTTTCCTTGTAAATCTTCTCTCCATCCACCTAATATTCCAGGAAATGGTGTTTGTGGATTGTTTGGATTATTCTAAAAATGTTAATTATTTTACATACATATAAATAAGTACATATACATAATAAGTACGATTATCTATTAAGTATTATTGTATAATGAGTCACGTTCATGAATTTGTCTTGATTATATTTATATTATACGATAGACACATGGCAACAAATGATTTGCGAATGATCATTCATTTATTGCCTGTTACTCCAAATTAAATTAAAAAGATCATTAATCTTCAATTCTAATTGAAGTAAATTCGAATGAAGCTTAAAGAACTTCATTCATCGACAAATGAAAATGGTGAATTTGAAATTTTCAGTGGTAAAAAAAAAACAGCAAAAATCACTATAGGTATAATACTTAATTAAAAATATACATAAAACGACAGTTAGAATTATCATTAAAATAGTGTAATGTGAAAGAGTGGCTTTCTGAATGATCATTCACATGAATTAAAACTGAAGAATGATCATTGGTTTGCTGCCGTCTGTCTACAATATTATACTTAATGATTCGTGCTAATAACATCGTGAGATTAAATTTTGATAATCATAATTTTTTTATATTTAATTAATCTGAGGAATATAGAACAAAAATTATTGAAATAAAATCGAATGCACATCTGTATGAATATACATTACGTCATCGTATTTTTTCAATTACTTTGAATTTATAATTATACACGTTGATCGTTAGATCAAATACTATATGATCAGAATAATATGTATACATGTATGTAATGCATAACTTTTACTACATATCACACATATCATATACATACGTGTAAATGATTTAGTTTTAGTCATTTAATTTCATAATTCAACAAAATTCATTGAGAATCAAATAAATGAATGAATTGAAGATGTGCGATGATGTCGATAATAATAATGACTCTATATGATAATAATTATCAGGCCATACATGTCGATATATGAGTATTTTTAACTGAATTTATTAATTTATTAATTTATGAGGTCAAATAAGTTTTAATATATTTGTCTTATTGATTGATATAGTAGCACAGAGATCATATTTTTTTAAGACAAAAACGTGATTATTGAAAAAAAAAAAAAAAATTAAATAGAAATTAAATTCAATTTTCAATTTCTTAAATTTACCGGATCAAAACGAAAACGATCTTCTCCTTGTGGCACACCTTGTGGATATTCGCCTGGATAATGTTGTCCAGGATATTTTTGTCCATAACCATGCGGTTGATACCATCCATAACGACGATCATTAAATGTATACGTTCTAAAACGAAAAAAAATAAAAAAAAAATCAAAAACAAAAATAAATAAATAAATATTAAAAAATTTTGTTATCTCTATTAAAAATTTGTAAAAATAAATATGCGAGTAACATATAAAATATGTAGTGTAAATGTATATGTGTGTATGTGTGAACAAAAATAAAATATGTACATTGAGAAATTCGATATTCATTATATAGATATAATATGCTTTATGTGAATTTGAAAAATAAAATTTTAAATATGTATGTACATACATATGTATAGAGTATACACTATACAGTGCCTCAAAAAAATGTTCACGAGCTACAGAAAAATCAAAATAAATGAGCATATCTCGGATATTTGTAGATATTTGAATTTAATTATATCTTACATATTGTTCTTCCTGACTTGTATCTTGATCATTTTGGCCGTTAGAATTATGCATGTTATGTTATTTGAATATTGTGATGTCTGAGAAATTTCAACTGCCGTTAAACAGTTTTTTGGCTGTTTGGTTTTAATATAAGAACAATTTAAGTAATATTTTAAGCGAATTGATATGAATTTAAATGAAAATCAATTTCGAAATGATAAAAATAATACTTCAAATACATTTTAAAGAATATTTGTATTCATATGTCGTCAAAAAAAGTACCGTTAATCGCATTCTTTGAGTGAATATGAAAAGAGCCTTAATTTTCGGAAAAAAAAAGCAATAAAATTTTACATAAAAGTAAAAAAAAATAACTCAAAACCAATGTTCAGGACATCGTTGGTGGCTTTCTAGAAACGCTTTTTTCAGGATCCCTAAGAACAAGGCAAATATTAATCTTAATGAGAACCATCAAATGTCCTATACAGAGATCGATAACTTGGATGACGAAACTTGTGGAATGATGTAATCGTAAGAATCTGTTTAAAATATTTGATTTGAAAACTAAAAATAAAGTTAAAAAGCCACTGTTAAATTGTAAATTATGTGGTTCTTGGAACATCTTTTATTAAAAAGTGGTTTATTGTGTAAAACCCAGGTTAGTTAAAATTGGTCAAATGAAACGTAAATAAATCGTTTTATAGCTCCAATGGTCATTAGTATTTTGAGATTTTTCTAACTGGTAAATAGTTTTTTGAGTCACTGTATATTTATGCTTATATACATATTTATAGCATTTAATATAAACAAATCAATATCAGTGGTTACATTTTGCCGGATATAGAATTTATGTATATAAACACAGACAAGACAATGTCGTAGGCGGTATATTAAATATGCTATACTCATATGATTGATTTTTAAATGATCAGTGTATTCTTCTCTTCTGTTGATAAAATATTGCTGATTTTTATTTAGATACAAAAATTTTAATTAAGAAAATAAATATAAAATGAAATGAAACTAACGACTTCATTAATATGTATGGCCATAAATACAAGTACCTAGTACCACTAGTATCATAGTACGTACACATATGAGTATTTTATTGCTTCTAAAAAACAGTCAACAACTGATTAACATTTTAAAATTTTTATTTTATTTTATTAACAACAAGAAAAGGACAAATAAAACTGTTTCTTCTTTGTCCGCGCCATGAGCCGCTCAGGCCTTTTTCGCGACAAAACTTTTAAATAAAAAAATTAATAAATAAAATTGTATTTACGTATAGTCTGGATCACCTGGATTTGGCCATTTATAATTTCTATCACCTTCTCTTGAATAAAATCTTGGATCACGTGTTTGTCCATTAATATGTTGTATTAAAATTACGATAATTATTATTGTTGTACATAACAAATTTCCAATATGTGAAGACAATTTCCATTTTTCTTTTTTAAAAATTCTTAAATGTAATTTACGTTTACATTTATCATTATATTTCATTTTTTTCATTACACTATTACTGCCATTATTATTGATTTTCACAATATTATTCATATTTTATTTTTATTTTTTTATTATTATTTCTAAATAATTTTCAATTTATTTTATGAGTCATCATATTCATGTTAATTATTATAATATGTAGATAATTATTTACTCATCATATCGTGTATTACATTTTTTTTTACTTTACTATGTGACTGTGTGTTGTTATTAAAATTTTGTAATAAGAATTTTTCTGTCGATCACTATAACAACGATTAAATGTGGTTTATATACTATATTATTATGCTGTCTATATATGCTTGTTTCATATGTGTATAGAACAGAAAATGCATTTTTTTTTTAAAAAACACCCTCTATTTAAACAGGTAAAATAAAGTAAAATATCTAAATATGTACAAAAATCACAATAATAAAATATATAAGAAACATTTGTGCTTGTATAATCGATTCGTTATTCTACACCATTCATCAATAATAAAATTAACGTAATGAAGCACAAAAAAAATAAATAAAGAAAAATTATGTTCTTCGTTTTATGCTGACGATATAACGAAAAAATAAATAAAAAAAAAACCAAAAAAAACGTTAAAACATTCGTGCAAGAAGTCAACAAACTTTTTAAATGCACTTTTTTAACAGATATAATACAGTGAAGTGAATATTATTTTTTTTTTTCTATAAAAGTGGAATTTATTATTATACATACATCTACAGGTCCACATATATGAATATATAACGTCATCGATGCGACTCATATATAACTACTATTATACACTGTATATTAAAAATATATTATAGCACTAACTTCTCCTTATTTCTTATTAAAAAAAAAAACAGAAACTTTTTTTATTATGAAATTATTATCGCGATTATTTTTATTAATTTTCTGTGTTCTACTATTATTATTATACCACAACAAAAAACACGACAACAAACAAATTATAAAAACGAAAATTGTTCTAATAATTATAATGAAACTCTAAGAGGCACACCTTTATTTTAGTAGTGATACGCAACGTATAACTATTGTAAAAATGTAATTTAATACTGTGCAACTGCAGAAACAGAAATTATAATGAACGTTGTGTACGAGGTATACGAAATACGAGTACATAATTTATTATGTATACTCATATTCGATATTCCTATACTTTTGTTCACTTCACTTCACTTCATTTATGAAAAAACTAATATCAGAGACCTCCCGCGCACATCTACATACAATGAATTGAAATGAAGTTTTATAACTTCATAACTTTTTAACTTTTTAACTGACTTTATAACTTTTGATGTTGGTTTGGTGGTATACAACTAATGCATATACATATATAAATTTTTATGATCGCTTATTCAATAAATTATACGAGTACATATAGACGTACAGAAGTATATACATAGATATGTAACATGTAACGTACACATAAATACAATACGACAATATTTTATCATAAAATATTATTTTTTTAAAATTCATTTTTTATACTAAACTAACACAATGAATAAGCAAACATTCAAAACTATATATATTGAATGTAAATAAGTGTGTGTATCTATATTACAAACACATATATAATATTTACATAAAAAATATGTATGTAATTATATAGAATATGATAGAATATAAGGTATTATAAAACAGGTTTATTTACCTGTACAGGTACACTAAGGTGTCGTATATACAATATTTGTATTATATCTTAGATTATTTATTATCTTTTTCTTATAAACACGAAAAAGTAACAAATCGAAAAGAAACCAAAAAAATAAATAAACATAATACATATGGAGAGACATATACTATAATAGTACTCAAACACATTACATATGTATGTATATTTTAATCAAAAACTTATATATTGTCGTCATCATTCGATAAATTTTTTTTTCGGTATCAATTTTCCTATGACTATGTGACTCGTAACATATAAAAGTGTAATACACTAATTAAACACATGTACATAATTCGAACAAATACAATCAAGTACTATGAATACGTTTACATACATACAATGAATATCACAAGTCTTTGTACAACTTTAAATTTAAATTTTGGATACCATGTAAATCAAAATCAAACGAACACATCTTCACAATTTTTGCACAAATGAAATCCTAATATGTTCTTAATATATAATTCTGGAATTTAATTTTAATACCTCTGTTCATTCTCAAGTTATATAGAAAAATAATTAAAACAAGTCCAAAAATTACAAGACAAAAGTGTTTGTTTTCAAATGAAAAATTTCTTTTTCGTAAAAACTATTTTTTCGATTTTGATGATAATTATAGTATACTTAGAAGAAGAAGACACTGTGGCCTTTCATATACAATTTAATTTATGACTCTATCTTTCATCGTTCATGAAAATTAAATTTTTTATATATTAAACATGAATTGATACTAAAGATGAAATATGATGAAGATGATGAAAGATGATTTTTGATACCAACTTTTTTTCCCGAACTGAACGTTAAGTGATCACGTTAGTGAAATCAATTTTGTATTTTATTTGAAGACTTTTCTACTGAATATATATAAAACACGTTTTAATTTGTCAAAAGTTTATTAGAAAGAGAGAGAGAGACAGAGAGAGAGAGAGAGCATTTTACAAAAATTGGAAGGTGTAAGAAAGACTTTTGTCGTCCATTGTATAAACAGATTGATATATACAACAGGTAAAATAATCTATAATGATAATGTAACAACAATAAAATAAGTAATATTCGTGATATTTGTATTTTTATTTTTTTTTTTATATAGAAGGAATGAAATAAAGAAGAAAAGAAAAAAACAAAAAAATGCAAAAATGTTAAAAAATATGTCTGAATTTTGAAATTAACATTTTTATGCACAGTGAGTATATAAGTATAGGAAGAAGAAACTTTTTAGAAAATTATTTTTAAATTAAAATCTTTGAATCAAAATTATAGTATTTCAACTACTTTTAAAAAGGGAAATTTATCATTTTTACATTATATCACAATCACATTATTAATTAACTATATATTTACACACTCAGAGTAAAAAAAATATAAAATAAAATAAAGATAAAGCGGATATCTTTATTTTGTATTTATATTTTTTGTTTCACATATTATTTGAATTCACCTGTAATTTAATCACGTATTATTTTATTATTCACATTTCTATAAATACGATATGTGAAAAAAAAAAATGTGATGATAAAGTATGCATATCTATACCTATATCGAATAATATTATTAAAAAATTATTCACTTACAACAATAAACAAATTAATTACGACACATAAAATATGATAAAAGTATAAAGATAAGAAACATGATTTAAGTTACAATGAAGTATAGTATTCGTTATTAATTATAGAAAATTTAAAATAATATTACAAATTCAAAACCAAAATCAATTTAAGAATGAAAATTATAAAGAAATTATAGGAAAAAGAAAAATTTTCATGAATAAAATAAAAGAGAAACGATAATATGTCGACTAAGTATAATGACGCCCGAATTCGAATAACTCTATAAATGTATTCCAATATGTGGTTAATAAAATAAAGTTAGCTTTTTTTACATGCATAAATGAAAATGAATAATATAATGACAATTTGATATTAAGTACTACATATATGAAATACACTGACACTTTTAATGAAAAACTAAACCACACAATATAGTGACTAATATAACAGTTATAGTTAAATATATACACATGTAAAAGTATATAGTTAAGCTTAATCAGTATATGTATTATGTATAACCAATATATGAATCAAAAAAATACATTTATAACGTCTGAATAACTAAATGACTGTGACTGTTTCAAGTTTAACCTACTATTGTTGGTTTGTTTAACTTTGAATATGGTCGTGTAAGGGTTAAAAATTAAGAAGCCATATAAGAAAAAATAATAACAATAACAACAACAACAAAACATCGCGACGAGAACGAAAAAAACAAACAAACATTAAACTGTACTTATCTGTTATTATCTGATAACAAATATGTATATAGTAATGTAAAGATAAGTTGATAAAAAGGTCTGAAAAATCAAAAAAAAAAAATGTTTTGTAAATTTTTTTTTTTGCTCTAAATATTTTTAGATCATCAGAATCGAAATAATTGCGATCAAAAAACAAAAACCAATAAGAGCAGAGTTATAATAAGAAAATACCTACATACATAAATTCAATTAAGTAATTTTCTCACAAATATACAGAAGATAATAATAAAACAAATAATTTTATAAATAGTACATACTGTATGTACTGTACGTATGTACATAGTTTATGTACATACTGATTATAGAGCCTGGGTGTATTTAACTTCGAATTTTGTGTAACTAATTTTATTTGGATCAATAAGTCTCGAGACTATAATATAATTAACAACATAACAATGATTTCTTCGAAAACTTTCAAGTCTTCTCTGCGAGTCATGTCACGAAATTTTCTAACATTTCGATCATTTGTATAGTGAAGCTACAACAGAGTCGTTAAGTGACGCTATTTTTATATAATTTCCAAAAGAATAGAAAAATCTGAAAAATTTCGTGTATCGACAAAACTACAAATCATTGCTTTTTAATGGGGAATAATATTATTGAAGTTCAACAATGATATAGAAAAATATTATCAGGGCTTTGCTCCATCAAAAACTAAAGTTTTTAGGTGATACGCTGAGTTTCAAACGCGGTCGTATAGTCACGATAGAAAGGCCGAACAAGAATAAAGAAAAAATCAAAAACAACAACACATATGGATGGTGGGAAAATTGCACAAATTTGGCTTCGAATTACCTCCACAGCCAACACACCACACCGTATTCTTCAGATTTGGTCCTCAACAACTATTATTGGCTATTTTTACAGACTTCAAAAAAGATGCTTCAGGAAAAGATATTTGATTTTGAATCCAATGTAGAAGTTATCGCCGAAAATAATACCTAGTATTTTGAGACTATAAAGGTAAATCGTTCATCACCGTCTGCATAGAGAACAGTTAGAAAAGCATTTAAATGAATCTATCACATTTGTAAGAGAATATATGTTAATAAATAAAGAAAAAAATTTCTAAAAAACTGTTGTTTTGGTAGTTAGTCCAGAGACCTATTGATTCATGTGTTAATTATTATCGTATGTGTAATAAACCGTTTGAAATATTCAATTTAGTTTCTTACATTTTTTTTTGTAGCGTTTATTAGAAAAATGTTGTTCTGCTATTATTGGCAAGACGAAGATAAATCTAATTACAAATATATCTGCAATGATCGATTATAAAAGCAAAAGCAAAAAAAAAAAAAAAATATCAAGAAACACCCTATTTAGAAATTAGCTGTATGAACATATGTATACGTAAAGTACGTAAAAATATTCTAGATCGTAATGAATCGATTGAGTGAATTCATTCATAATATTTTTGTGTTAAAAACCGACCAAGAACAAAAATTAAATACGATACAATATCCATATTGTATACGGTTTATGTGTATTGTGTATGTATATGCGGTTATATGCGGTTATATACTATACAATCATGAAAATTAACAAATGTAACTTTAGAATAACATAATGTGTCAAGTTCTTAAGTATTTAAATGAAGTTAATTTCTAAAGGTCAAGATATACAGTATTTATTAATTGACATTGATTAAATGAATTAAATACTCAATAATATATCTAACCCTTATTATTCATATATGCACACATATGTGGAATTATATATATGATATCCAATATGTATACACATAGGTACATAGAGTTTAGTCAGAATCACTTCAGTTACTATAGCTACAACAGAAAATGTGTTTGAAAAAAGAAAAAAAAAAAATCAAAAAATAAATTGAGTTAAAGAAGATGAGTAATTAAAATTATGAATGAAAGATTTTATAAAAAATTAATCGTATTGAGTTTTCTTTCTTTTTTATTTTTAATTTCAAACAGAAGGAATTGTCGGTTTTTGAATTTACAGAGACAAAAAAAAATCATGACAATTAACTCGGAAATATTTTTTAAAAACATTAGAAAACTTCCGAGTTTATTATTGTATTTTATTGCAGGGGCCTCCAAACTTTTATGATTAAGGACCCGCTCTTATAATAAAAGAAAAACTGGAATGAAATTTATTTGTAGTCTTATTCAAAATATTGATAATCTACGACTAAAGTAACATTTTTTTAAAAAAACGTACCCACCAGTGGGTCACGACCCACAACCTAAGAACCTCTGCAAAATTGTGTTTTATTTTTCTTCTACATGCATATTATCCCATCATCTAATTTATTTGGAGTCGGTCGTCCTAGTTTTTAGCTTCCGCTTACATCTCGTTAAGAAGTTCTGCTTGCTTCACATCTTTCTAAATTAGTCGCAATCCAAGGTCTTTCTCGTAATATCGTCCAGCTTCGTTTCATGACATGTCCATATCGTATCAAGCGAATTGATGTTATTTTATTTGCGATTTGTGTTACCGTACTATTTTGAAACTCCCTCTTACATGGATTTTTTAAACTTTATTCAATTTTGTAACATCACTTGACCACCTAAGAATTTTCATTTCTGTCAACATCTTTCTTCTTGGTTGCCCAGCATTCCGATCCCTATAACAAAGCATTTCTGATTGCTGTTTTATATAGGTACTTCACATTTAATTTTAATCAGTATTTTTTTTTGTCACACATAACGCCAGAAAAAGTTTTCTATTTTAACAATTCAGTCTTTATTCCTTGTTGTATATCGCAGCTTCAAATATTGCAGTCATTGGTAATTAGTTAAACACTTAAGATGGGCTGGCCACCTAATAAGAGCTGTGATCACAGCTAGCATTTTCAAAACATTCAAGGAGGGGTGGGCATATAAAAAGCTAGATGGTATGAAAATTGGGCATAAACAATTGGTTGAAGTAGGCCATGTCTCTCAATGGGCAGTAGCGCCATGGAGGAAGGAAGATAATTAGTGATCCTAATCTGAATCTGTCTACCTGGTTTAGTCTATGGTTTTGGATGTAGAGGCTATGCTTTGTGAGATATTTTCAGAAAAATTCCAGTGCATGTACATAATGTAAAATTTTAACACTTTTTACAATTTATGTAAATATAATAGCACCTATATAAATAAATTAAAAGAAATCAAATTAATTACAGAAATTTTAATAGATGTAAATATATCACATAATTTATTATTCAGTTGTCTTTTTGACTGGTGACTACAAATTATTCTTGATTGAATAAAAATTATGTAAAATTATAATAATTATAATTATCATTTATAAAACATATAATGTATCATATAAAATATATAAATAAACAGAAAAAGGGAAACAGAAAAATTAATCAATTGTTTATTTCTGTAATATAATATATAATATTTTAAGTTTTAATAAGTGTATAGTTGTAACTGAAAATTGTATATAATAAAATATTTATATATTTGAAAATTTGTATTTAAGCAAAGACAACAACCTATGTTTATCATAGTTTTTACACCATATTTTCTTAATGGACTGTATTATCAGTTTTTCATTTTTTATTGGAATGTTGGAATTCAATTTAGTCCATTCCATTTCCATACTCCATCCACTCATCCTCTTGTAGAAAATGAAATTATAAAAATAATAATTTTCCTAACATGGCACACAATGATGTAACGCATTCATAATAAATAAAAAATCGCAAAATAATCAACATTTGTAAACCATAAATTTTCACATTCAATAAAATTGTTTATTTCGATTTTTTGTAGTTTTATTTCGTATAATTATAAATACCGGAAAGAAGTTTGAAAATTTGAAAGTTTGTTCACTTTTTTTTGTAAATATGAATTGTCTCAAATGATTCGGCCATTTTGATAACATGATTTTAACTGCCATTTTTAAAAATTTGTGAAAACGGTCAATGGAGAATTAGTTAATACAATCACGAATTGTGTCAGGCTTGACGATAACAAGATATCTGACTACATAAAATGTTGGAGATTAAGATAGATCGGACACGTGGTAAAATTGGAAGGCAACGTAACGTAAAAGGAGTGGTCTTCCAGAATGTTGATTTTGATGGTAAAAGAAGGAAAGGCAGGACATTGGGTGATATTGTAGATGATATAAGAGCACTTGGTGTAAGAAACTGGAAGAATAAGGCGTGCAAGGTGCAACAGTGAATTCTGGAGGGGACTACTGCTGGAGGTCAATGCTCGGAAAATACTGTAGCGCTGCTGATGATGATGCTTATAATAAGAATTGGTAATGAGGATCAATTATTAAATAAATTTTCATAAAGTATTGTATAATATGCTACTACGATTTAATGATTAAATGAAACGAATTAATGATTTAATATATACATATACTCGTATACGTAGATAAATGTACACAAAATATTTAGTATTGATGGCAATTTTGTGTGGAACTCTAGAAGAATCTAAAAGTATCAGGCGTTGAATCATTCCAAAATTAGATAATACTGAAATGAAGGTTTTATTATTTTTTAAATTGTTTTTTTATCCTGGTGTTTATATAGCTATATACTTCTGAAAATTTCAACAGTTTTTTTCCAATTATGTATATTGTGTATTTATGCAGCATCACCAAACCTCTTATATATACAATATGTTCATATATGTATCAATCAGTACTCATCAACAATATACAATTAGTTATGTTTATGCAAAACTTCAATTATACTTTGCTGTGTATTGAATTCATTGGCATATATGGAAGGAAAAACCAACATTGATTGGGTGTGGATTTTAAGAATAATTATTACACATACATATACTCGTTACATTATACATTCGTTACAAAAGCGCTGCAATGCTTGAAAATCATTCATACTTCCGTGTATTGTGTACAAAATATGTATGTGTAATACGGGAATGTATTTTTACAAACATGAAATACAACATTTTTCAACACGAAATTCTCATGTTAAAATGAAAAAAAAAAAAAAATAATAATAAAAATAAAATAAAAACAAGGAAAAGAAAGGATAAATAAAATAAATATAAAAAATAAATGCAAAATTTATATAGAAGATAGTCCAAATCCAAAAATATTGTGCGATACCATAAATGATGGGAATTGAGGAGTACATTATTAAAATTATAGCTATATGGGTGGAGTATATGCAGTTTGAGTTGGTATTCATAATACAGTGTGACTACACAAAATGAATAATTAACTCATTCATACGAAAATGTATAGAGATATTTTTCTAACAGTTTTTAGAGTCACACTATACGGCACTGAAAATGAAATTCTATAATGATAAAACAAACAAAATAAAAGTCATGAAAAAAATTCTTTCAAGGATAATAAGGTATACAATTTATTGTACAGTTAACTTGATATCCTATAATTATATTCTAATATTGACTATAATTAGCCTGAATAGCTATAAACAAAGAAATCCCACCGACTATATACACTGATAAAATGACTAAATTGTAATACTTATACTTTTTCTACGACTGACATTCAAATTTCGAATTAGAAATAAATTTTATGTTAATAATAATATACAAGCGCATAAACATGACATGACCGTATATATATACGAGTATCTGCATATTTTCATCGTAAATTATATCCTTTATTGTTTATTGTGCTAAACATATTTATTTTATTTATATACCATATACTATGTATATCTTAACCTACCTATACATAAAATTTTAATAAATTTTTCGGGACACGAATATTAAATACAAACCAGAACCAAAAATGATAAGGACACAAGAAACAAATAATATTAAATTTTGAGTTAAATACAGTATTTTCATCATGATAATTATTTTTATCATCATTATCATTACTTGATTATTAAAACATCATTTAGGTCAATACAATTATTGCGATCTAATTACAATCTATTTCATTTTGCGATTTAGATAGTACATTCACACTATCTACATACTTATATACATAAAATTACATTTATATTATCTATGAGGTTAAAGATTACTGTATGTAGAGTTAGAATCGGCGAAAACATTTCGGAGGAATTCATAAACGAAAAGAAGTCTGAGACAAGGGGACACATAATCGTACTTAATGTTTAACACAGCTGTTGAAAAGACAGCTATAGGAACGCTTGAGAAGTCAGTTTCTATTTTAAATAAATCAATCCTAGTGCTCGCATATGCGGACGATGTAGCTCTATTTAGAAGAATCCTATAGCAGATATGAAAGAAGCCTTTATAAAATAATAGAAAAATGTGCTAAGATCATAGGATTAGAAATTAATGTATAGATAAAACAAAATACCATGTATATGTGCATCAAAAAGACAGAACAACAAGCAGAACTTGACGATAGCTATACACATAACATTAAAACAGTTAAGGAATTCAATATTAAGGAATAAGATTGGACAACGATAAAATAGCTACAAATTAAACTTGTCGTACACTTCTGTCGTCATTGTGTCAGCATTCATTTAAAAAGCACTGAAAGTTTGTAGCAGCAGGTTGCTGTCCGATTTGATTTTGTTTAGTACCTAAGAATTTACCTATAGCCAATAAGAGTGTTACTACGGACTACGAAGACACTTCGCATCATGTAGTATATTGGATCCTTCCAAGGATTAAATGTTAAATGTTATCAGTCCTAGAATAATATGAATAATAATCAGTATGTACATATATTGTATACTTCATCATCATCATCGGTGTTACAACTCTTTCCGAGACACAATCTCCTGTAAAATAATCCTCCATGTTTCACGGTCCAATGCCATATTTCTATCCAGTCTTCGATTGCCAAGATTCCTTCGATTTATGTCCTCTGAAATGCCATCGAGGTATCCTTTTTTTGGGTCTATACCTTTTCTTTTTTTATACTGTATACTCAGGATTTGCTAAGTTTACACACATTTTTGTTAATTAAAAAAATAACAAAAAAAAAAAAGAAAATTTAAGGACAAATTATGTAAAATAAAAATAACAGATAAAAAATTATAATCAAAAAATGAAATATACAACAGTGTTACAATTAAAAAATTTGTAATGGAACAGCAAAAACGCAAAAACATAATCAAAATTTCACGGGTGTGTACAGCAACGTACAATGTGCGCATTGAAAAAAAAAACAAACAACATCAAAATGTAAATTTTTGTACATGAAAACAAACACACACGTTGTAACAAATGTGTTGTGTACTGCAGAGTATACATGTATAAAGGCATACATTTTTGTTGACGTACAAAATGTATGGGTGAATGGAGGAGGTTAATGAAATTTTTAAAAAACAGCAAGACTCGTATATACGTTTTACATGGTTTTACCTATAAATTTTATATTCGTAAATACTACATACATACATACATACCTAACTAGAAATATAATAACAAAATACAAAAAGGATATTATGTTTAGTGAACGAAAAGGATGAATAACATGAAAGTGTTTAAAAGAAGTTAAAAAAAACGACAAAAAATCAAATAAAAAACACATTTGATAAATTTTTTTTTTAAATGTTATTTAGTTATTTGAAATGCATTGACGGAAAGTATTTAACAAAAAAAAGCATATCACATATAATACTGTGATAAAAAAATAAAATTAATTTTCTATTAAATCTATTAAATGATTAGATTTTTTGACCTAGTGGCTAGTAGTATTCCAATAGACATAACTGCAGTGACTTTGGAACGATATGAGTCGAATATTTTGGGGCGAAATAGTCACACATAACCAAATGCAGTATGAGACGGTGCATTATTTTGATGAACTTTTTCACTAATTGCAAAAATCGATAACTGAACTTTTTTTGCATAAAAGTAATCAAGATGGAGCTCGATGGATCAATGCTAGAGCAACTATAGTCTACTGATCTCGAAGTGCGAGTTCGATTCATTTCCACGGTCAAAGTAAGAAAAATATTTTTCAATTTTTCATTGTCTATTTTCTAACTTTCATTACTCCCAAAGTTCAATCAGCTTTGAATGATTATTATCAGCTTGCTTGGAAAATGAGCGTAGCTGCACACTTCGGTGCACAATCACTTCGGTGACACTGTGCTCCCAATAATAAGGGTAAATGCGAAGGAAAAAAAATTATGTGTATTTTATTAACTGATTTAGATATTTATATGAAATTTAGCACAGGTATTTATTAGTGTACAACTAATCTATTCTTTTTATTCATTTTCTTCTTTCATAGCATTTACAGTTCTTTATGATACATTTCTTCCTCTAGCACTCGATGCGATTCCTTTCGCTCTCTGGCTGATGTACTACTAAGTACTAACCTAAAGTCAAAAATCCTACAATCATTTGGTTTAGCTCTTATATGATTTTAAAGTAAAACTCACTTTATTTTTTGATCATTGTAGTACGCGTGTACATATAATTGTCGTATGTATATGCTTTGAATATTTAAATTGTATACAAGTGTGTATATGGCTATAAAGTTGTGAAGTAGCTTATAGATGAACATGCATATAATACTATATACACAATTTAAATGTATGCACATAATAATGTAGGTACAAACAAAAAGAAAAATTGCAACGAAATGGATACGATGTTTTAAAGTTGAAAATGTAAAAAAAAAAATTAAAAAATTCAAAAACAAAAAAAAAAAAAATAAAAAAATAAGCAAACTTAAAAATATAAAATAGAAATTGAGAAATCGAAATGAAATAGTAGGTTAATGTGAATAAAAGCTCCACCAACTTCCTGTCTTTATTATCCTTAATGTATTTTCGTTTCTTTTTTCTTTGTTTTTATTTTTCAGTTTTCTTTTTGTTTCATTTTATTCACTAACATCAATAGCTATTTTATTTTGTAGGTATGTGAATATATATCCTTTAACCTGTTTGTGATCACATATAAGTACTTTAAAAATATCAATTACTTTAAAAATATGCATCTGTTTACAAATAATCTATCCATCCATGCCTATAGCACTATAGCTATCGATTCATTTATCCATTCATTCTATGTGGTTCTATAAATTTATTTATGTGCGTGTGTGTGTGTATTGCATTTATATATGCATGCAAATTTTTACCTTTGGCCTGTATGTATACACGAGGGTTGTCTAAAAAGTTTCTGGCTTAATACAGAGACAACAAGTATTTTTTCATTCAAATTATATGTTGTATTTTTTCCAATGATGTTCCCATCATTTCTGCTGACTCATCTAAATAATAGTTCTCGCCTTGCTTTGCAAAATATGCTTCTATACGGATACGATGACCTCTTAATTTAATGAAAACTTCTATCTTGCGAGCCAAAACTTTGAGTCTAGGTAGCAGGAAAAACTCGCTAGGGGCGAAATCTGGTGGATAAGATGGATGATCAATCAATTCAAATTCGATTTCATGAACTTTTGCCATGGCATCCGCTGAAATGTGAAACGGTATTCGACTTTTTCAGTTTTTACAAAAATACTGATATTATATGAGCAACACAAAATGACTGTCAAACACCGAATGATCGTTCGAAATGGTTGCAAGTTTGACAGCCCCCTTTCAAGGAATGTACCATCGTTGTATTAAAATGAGTTTAAAAAAAGAAGCGTCATTTTCATGTCGGTACTATGTACTATAGAAACGTTTTAGACAACATATGTACATACCGATACTGCCGATACCATCTCCTATGTATGTATGTATGTATGTGTTGGTGTCTTCTACTTCTACCTATAAAATTTTGTTAGATTACTTTTTAGTTTGCATAATAAAATTTATTCGAAAAAATTTTCCATCTCTTTTTCAATTGTACGTACATACATCCTACAGACAACACACAAATCATACAGACATTCAGTCATAAATACATCCAAATATAGTATTGGTATATGTTTCCTTGAATTATATATGTAAAATGAATAAACATTAAATTTAATGAATTTCAACATTTTTGAACTTTTTTTATCCTTTTTTTTTCCTATTTTTTGTGTTGTTCTGTACTTATGTATGTATGTACATATATCGATTGTATAGTCTACATAGGAATACAGGGAAAAGGCAGTAAATGTACTCGGCATTCGCTTTTTTTTTTCCATTTTTTTCTGTTTTGGTAATTCAAATACAACATCGAAATCATCATAAAAAACTGGAATTTAATGGAATGAAATTCAAAATGCCAAAACAAAATAAACAATAAAATACAATAACAAAAAAAAAAAAAATGATAAATCAGTACATGAATGAACTATGTACAGGATAAAAATCTTTATTTAATTCAACTTTATTTATATATATTTTTTTTTTATGTTTATTCCTTTTGCTGTGTTTTTGTTGTTGTTGTCGTTTTTGTTTTTGTAGTATTCTACTTGTGAATTTAAAGTTAAAAGTTAAAATCTGATAAAAATTAAAAACGAATACAGACGTATAGGCGAATTTAAGGTATTTTTCACAGATTTCATTTATTTATGAACAGAACGAAATTCAGTTGAATATTATAACCTGTAATGTTGAAGGAAACAAAGAAACACACACACACACACACAAGAAAAAAAAAGATTTTAAAAAAGGACAAAATAAAATTGAATATTAAAAAACACAATAACAACAAAACAATAATAAACAACGAGGAAACTTTGATTTTACGAATTTCTGTTGAACAAATAAAACACAAAACGAATTAAAAAAAAAATATAAAAAAAAAATTAAAATTAAAATTCAATCTCAAAAACCAAAAATCAAAAACCAAAAAAAAAAAACCATAAAAAGTAAAAGAAATTTTTTTAAAAAAGTATCGAGCAATGAGAATAACCAAAAAAAAAAAAAAAAGAAAACACGGAAGAAGGAAAATTTTTGTTATTTCTCTTTAATTTTGTAAATTTTAAAATGAAATGAAAATCCATTTAAAAAATAAAAGTTACTTAAGTTCGTATACGTCCGTATTTAATTATCCATCATCAGTATATACGAGTATTATAAGGATATAGCAAATTAATTTTACATTTTTATTACATTTTCATTTAGATTGTACATTAAAATATAGAGTTAAATTATAAATGAATTCATGAATATGTATGTAATTGTTGTACCTACAAACGGATATATTTATTTTATGCATGTACGGATATTATCCTTTTTCTGGATAAAAACAAAATTTATAAAAAAAAAACTTTTACAATTATTTTTGAAGCTTGTAGTTTTTTTCAAGTTTTTACATGTGTTTCAATTTTAAACGAATGCATGTTTGTGTTTCTAATGTTTGTATTTGTAATGAAAAATTGATTATAAAAAAGAAATTTTTTTTTTTTTTTTTTTTTGTTAAATTTAACTTTAAACGAAAAATAAATGAAATGAAAAAACATTAGTCAAAAATAAAACTTTTATAAATATGTAATTACATATGTTATAGAAAAGAGAAGAGATATCATGTAATAGATGAAGGATGAAGAGATTATGAAATATTATTTTTTGATATAAATTTTTTAATTAAAACCAAAAGTAACATAAATGAAACGAATGAAGTGATATGTAATCAATCATGTCTATAAATTTATATTAAGGGTAATCACTTAATACTCTGTTAATGAATTACGTGAATAATTTGAAAAATTTAATTTATTCACTTCGTGTGCGTATAAGAAAATACAAAATCTTATAAAATTGAGAAAATGGTGTAAAAATACACGTTATACCTAATCGGTTTGCATACCTTAACTGTTTTAAATGAATACCCTTATCATTTCTTGTGTTATTTGTGATGCTTTGCTCTTGATCCAACCAATTTATTTGATTGCGAACAAACGGATTATTATTTACAATAAAATCTAAGCTCAAATTTATATAGGATTTTTAGGTATGCGCAGGAGGGTTCATTATTAATCAAAATTTGATTACTTTTAGTTGACGCCACTCGTTGACCATACAAATGGAAATTCAATTTTTAATGTTTGTCTTCAGGTCTTGTAGGGTCCTTGAACGGCTCGTGGAAATCCGAACTAAAAAAAAAAAAACCACAAGGAGCCAAATCAGAGGAGCGGACTGGCTACTCCAAATCTTTTCTTATTGAGATGAAATTCCTTCGAGAATTGAATTCGTGTTCGAAGAGTTCCTGCACAATCAGTAATTTGTACGGAAAATGCAAGGGTAGATGCATATTTATACACGAACTGGCATGGTGATTGCAAGATTGAAGCTCTCACTGCCTCTATGTTCTCGGGTGATCTAATGGTCCGAAAAACAGAAGTGCTTGATTTTGTCACACTCACGATTTTTCTGTAAGTGTCGGCCCATTTAACAATTGATTTCCGATCTGGGACAGGGTTCAGCGAAGCTGGGATTGAAGGGATTTCGACTTTAGAAGGAGCTGTTGGGTAACTTTTTAAAGCTACGATTATCACTAATTTTTTTTTTTCATTTATATTGTGTCAAATCGAGTCTTGACCTCCTACAGACTTTGCTTCAAAGATCCCAATTTCTCGATGCTTTTCTCCAGGTTTTGGTATCAAGTAGGAAACTCGCATCTTAACTGACAGGTTTTGACCAACGCTTTCTAGGATTTCTTTGCAATGTTTTGCCTACCATTAACATCAAACGCTTTACGTGGAATACGTATTTCTGGTATACGTACTACGTGTCCTGAAGAGAATAGTAGTTCGTCACATTTGTATATATTTGGTGCGATTCCAGATTAAGGTATGAACATGCATCATTGGTCAGTTTAATGAGGATGATTTTCATTCTACTCAAAGAATAAAAACTTTGCTATTTTCTTTCTTCTGGTTATTATCTGAGGTTTACATAATTCAACAGTCGCATGGAATTTCAAAAAAATTGATTTGAATTCTCAAACACAAGACAACATTTTAACGCGCTAAAAATTAACGCGATATTTGTGACAATTCATTTATTTATCAAATTATTTTAAGATTACAGAATATATTCACCATTTCATTTGTGATTTTTTTTTCTTCTCCATAATTTATTGCTTTTCTTAAAATTTGCTTTTTACACGAAAAAAGAAAAAACTTTCTCCGCAATGAAATCGAAAATTACATATTTGAGAAGGTAATATTTTATTTCAAAAAATTTTTTTTATTTTGTCAAAGATTTTTTCATTATAACTTTTCACCTTATTCACTAGAATAAGTTAATCTGTGACTGTTATTTTGTTATTTCCTGGAAGCTGTAAATACCTGCAGCATGTATGTAAATATTATAGGATATTATATCCGTTTCATCTTTAAGAGATTAACTTACAAGGATGAATAGCTAACAAAGAAAAAAATATTCATAATTCATAAAAATAACAAAAATCTTACATTAATTTTTTTGTAGGCTTTTCATATATCCTTATATTTTTAATATGTTGTTGACTTTACAAACTGAAATTTTACGAAAAAAGGAAAAAAAAAATACCTACATGAAATGAAAAATTTAAAAGAAAATATAGAAAAGAAATAAAATTCGAATTCATTCCAGTTTTAGCATTTAAATCCGTAAATCCTTACCATTCGTTTGGGCATTAAAATGATTTTGTATAAACGAATTCTCAGTTCAGGTCACTATACGATATTTTTTCATTAAAATTATAAACGTACTGTATATAATGTACTTGTATCCTCAATTCCTCAATATTGTTGTAAAAAAAGTTTAGAAAATAAAATAAAGGACATTCTATTAATGTTTTGTAAACATAAAATTCATAAAAAATATTTTAACAAATCTTAAGTCTTTATATGCCATAAATAAAAAGAATTTTCGCAATTAAATTTTTAGAATGAAAGGATGACACAAGGAAAAAGTTTTAATTTTCCAAAACGTTTTAATATACAGAGTGTCTCTTTTCTAAACGAGAATATGTACACACATATTCTTCAGACTATTTCATGAAAGAAATTTTACTAGAAAAAATTTTTATATACCACATTTTCGACGCTAGAGGGCGTTAAACATTTTGAGTTTTGTGCAACATCTTTCAACACAAGATCACATGGAACACGCACACGCCTTAATTATCATTAGTGTTCTAGATAATGATAGAAAACAAAATAACCTCTCTTTTGACATAAATGTCCTATAGAGCGTGTAATGAGGAAATCGGTTCTCGACAAAAAGACGCCCTATATTGTTCAAAATAAGGTGAATAGAAATTAATTCGACGCTAGAGGGCGTTAAACATTTTGAGTTTTGTGCAACATCTTTCAACACAAGATCACATGGAACACGCACACGCCTTAATTATCATTAGTGTTCTAGATAATGATAGAAAACAAAATAACCTCTCTTTTGACATAAATGTCCTATAGAGCGTGTAATAAGGAAATCGGTTCTAGACAAAAAGACGCCCTCTATTGTTCAAAATAAGGTGAATAGAAATTAATTTCTGGTACAATTTTTTCATGGAACAGTCTAATGGAATAGGACGTGGTATACCCATTTGCGTTTAGAAAAGAAACTCCCTGTATATATCCTTTAAAAAAAAATTTGTGTATATTTATGATTATAAGATACAAATCTACAGAAATGATATGTAATTGCAGTGACTCATATACATACAAAGCAGCAAAATGAATAGAAAAGGTGCAAAGATGTTTGTTAAATATACACAAAAGCTTTTCATATTTTATATTGCACGACAACACATATACAGAAAATGACTATAATGATGACAATATAATGATGATATTATAAAGAAAGGATATTACATTATTGAGCTTTAAAGAAACGACTTATGTGCGTGTTTTTTTTTGGTTCTTTTTTTTTTCTTTTTTTTTATTGTCACTTCAAAATACATCTTTCAGAAATGCTATATAAATCTTTTAACGCAAATCTATTATATCGTATTCACTTGAGGTGAGTTAACAAATTTTTATCATTTTAACGGTTACGTAAATAAAATAACACAGACAGTAATATGTTCCATTCTATATGGTTTGAATAATTTGTAGCTTTCAGTAAATGTTCCAAAACAGTTCATCTGAAACAAATTGAATTTACAAAAAAAAAAAAAAAAAAAAAACAAAATAAATAAAAATAATCTCTACATTGAACGCAAAATATTACATTTGAACCATTTTGAACGTTATAAAGAACTCGTTCATCTGTTGTGAATATACAAAAGTATAATAGAAACACTGTGTAAAAATTTTATAATTTTCTTATAAATGAATTTCGGCAAGGATAAATACAAAAACATTTATATGTATGTACGTATGTTTATTCTATTCAAAGGATTCAAAGTCTGGATTGCCTTTTTCACAGTGCAAATGTTTATTATGTGGGATAAGAATATGAAAAGAAGTAGAATAATAGACGGAAAATACTAAATAAAGGATTTTTTATCATTTGTGTTGATGAGATGGAGGATAATCAATACTTTTTCACGTATACGTGATCAGATATTGTATTATGTTTGAAATTAAATAAAACTTTTTTAAAAGCATTCTCCTTATTTAAAAGTAAATACAAATAACTAAAGGAATAAAAATATCAGAGAAAATGTATTTGCATTTGTTATCGATTTAATTCATAGACATACTCTCTTTAGATTACGTTCATAATAAAGTGAAATTTGTGAAGAATTTTAAATGTAAAAATTATGGGGTGTGGGGTAACATTTTTTTTTCACTTCCTTGTAGAGAATGAATGTGGTAAATAGAAACCTCTTAGTAATGAAACAAGTATAAAAAAATCGTAAGGATATTTCGTTTTTTCGTTTAGTAAAATATAAAAATTGTATTGCAGTAGTAGAAAGTTAATGAAATTATAAATACTCGTAACTAATGAAATGTGGAGAATATTCTTAGCCTCATTCATAAAGCTCAGATGAGTAAGTGAAGAATTATGCAGTCGAACGATTGAGATTATATGCATTTATTTTTTGTTGGGGGTCGGTGGTGCAGTAGTTGACTGACCTACTGATTTCGAAGTTAGGTCTTCGATCCTGTTCCAAGGCAAAAGTTAGAAAATAATTTTCAATTTTTTGTTGCCTATTTCCAACTCTCATCACTCCCAAAGTTTACTCAGCTTTGAATGAGTACCAGACCATCTTGCTGAGAAAAAAGAGCGTAGAAAATCTGATTAGTCTACTTGTTGATGACAAGTCACTAAAAGTATTATTAGATCACTCTAAAAGTAGATCAGTCTAAAACTGAAGGCCCAGTGTACGCATTTCATGCTTTTCACACCTTTCATTTGTTAAGGTATGTGAAGCATGAAAGTTAAATAACATTAAAATATATGTAATAAGTTCTAACGATGACGCATTAAAGTGTATGATGTCGACAACGGATAGATGCGTATGATGTCGACAATTCTATGCGGCAACGGATGAAAAGTTTGTGAGGAGTGAAAAGCGTAAGAAGCGTGAAAAATTTTTCTTCTGCATTGGGCCTTCAGCTTAAGCCCCCTCATGTGAAAGAGTTCGTTTATAAGAGAGTCCATAAGCAACTCGATGGTGCACAAATTATTGTAAAAAGCCTTTGAAATCATTTCGGTGGCACTGTGCTCCAAAAAGGAGTAAATACGAAAGAAAAATACTTATTTTTTGTACTATTTAATTGCAGCAATAATAATTCGAATATCTTCAAACACTGTGTTTTAGTTCAGACATAAAGGGGTCACCGAATGGTAAGTTATTGAAAAAATTATGAAAATTCATTCAATAAAAAATATACAAAATGAATAAATTTGGTTCAGATTTATCGTTTCCGGTTTTTGTTTTTGAGTTATAATGTACAATGTGATAGCGATGTGATAAAACGAGTATTAACATGTATCCTTGACGAACCCGAAAAAGAGAAAGGCCAAAATTGCGCTGGATGGATGATGTAGAGAATGACCGAAAAAAGTTTAAAGTGATGAACTGGAGGAGTAGTGCGAAATGTAGAGAGGAATGGAAGCGAATGTTACAGCAAGCCTTTGCCCACTACGGGCTGTTGAGCTAATAAAGAAGAAGAAGAAGCAATAATGGAAATTGTGATGATTGAAGATGATGACAATAAGGAAATGTTTCAAAAGCAAAATATAAAAAATGAAAAAAGTATTAATATCATTTCTTAAAAATTTTTATTTTATTTCTATTTTGTTTATTTTTTCTTTTTTATTTTTTTTAAGTTTTCGTTTTTTTGTTTTTATAATAATTTTAATTATTTTATTATTTTATATATTTTATACTTAATTTACAACAATTTTAATTTGTCTAAAATTAGGGTATTTTAATTTTTGTCTATAGTTTCTTTAAATTAAAAAAATTAATATTCTGAACAGAATTGACTAAACAAAATATTTTTCTTTAAATTTTTAAAATAAATATGTATGTACATAAGTACTTATTACTTTATTTTATTTAAAGTTACATTTACATTCCAGCGTAGATTTCATGCCAAAGTAGATTTCACATCATCTTAAATAATTTTCACACAAGAAATCTTATAGCTCTAAAGCGCTATCCATTTTCCGCTTTTCACCTTCAAGAGTAGATTTTACTAGATTGAAATTCAGAATTAGCAGGTTATACACTGTGAGGATACAAGACAATCCTTCACGATACAATCTTTTTCCTCATAATGTATGGACAATATTGAGTACAAGAAAGAAAGTTCGGGAAAGTTTAAGGGAAAAATATTGTATCGTAACGAAAACATATTTGTTAATTGTTGATGTTTGATTTATCGTGACAGTCATTTTCGTGATGTGTATCGTGAACATGTGTAGATAATGAGGATACAATAATCTTTTTCCCTTGAACTTTCCTTCACCATAAAGATTGTCGTGAATCGTGAGCAGTGTATGACTTATTTTAGTATCTATTTTTAATCTCACGCTAATAATAGTCAAAATTATATATACTGAATCTACGCTCGATTGTAAATGTAACTTTATATAGAAGTTAAACACAATCTCTAGTGAATATACTATATGTTGGATTGTTCTTAAATAAATGAGTTCTTATTATTATAATTTCTTATTTTGATTTAGGATTTCGAAAAACAAAAATATATCAAATATGAATTCAAAAATTAAATACACAAAATAATATCTGAATACAAAACTTGTAGGTACTTGAAATACTAATAAATAAATACACTCCTTCTACTTCTATGTATATCCTTGGCAAATTTTTTTGTTCTTTTTTATTTTTATTTTTCAATTTTTTTATTTTGCTTCACTACAATTATTTGCTTCCTGTGTAATTATACAGTATAATGTACTACTAAATTGTGTGTATATGTGGGTTTTTTTTTATCTTTATTTATTCATTTATTTTTTTTTCAATTACATACATATTTTTTGTAATATGTGTATGTATTTATATATACAATACATATAATATTTTTTTCTAATTGATTTACATATACATACATACGTAAATATAATATCACGATTGTCCTTTTTGGTATGAAATTAATTTTTCGCGTTTTTATCATTATTTTATTTTATTTAAATTTTATTTTTTAAAAAAAATCACTATTTTTTTATGCCTATAATAATAAATTTTAATAAATGTTATTATTGTTTATATTTTTTTTAGTTATTAGATGCAAAACGTCTTATTTGCCTGCGTTCTACTACAGTAGAATACTAGACTAGTAAGTATGTAGTATTTTTTCGTGGAATAATAATTATCGGAATTTTTTCTTTAAAATGATCGTTTTTTAAAATGTATACTAGATGGCATAGTTTATTGTATTATTTATAAAATTTTGAATCTGAATTATGCATAAATGACAAATCGATCAATAACATGCAATTTATACAATGAAAAAATTTTATAATTTTGAAAATTTTACTACCATAGACATGTTATATATTTTCGAATTATTTTTCTTATGTAAATTTCAAACATATATATAGGGTTTACCAATAGGAATGTCAGAACTGTCAATGGCCACAACGAAAACACATTGATCGAAAATTCAATTTCAAAGTTTGATTGCTGTGCTCAGAATTGTATGACGAGTGATTATAAGAGAGCACACGACTCAATAACGCGTACAGAAATCATTCGAATTCCATAATTTTTCGTGCATTACGACAAATTCATAGAGAATTAGGAGAATTTTGCACCATGATCTTCATTCGAAGGCTTATAAAGTTTAATCGGCTCATTAATTCAAACGAAATGATCATGGTTTGCGTCCAACTTTCGATATTAGGAGTTTGAAGCTGTTGGAAGTCGATTCAGATTTTGGGAAGAAAATTATCTTTATGAATGAAGCGCATTTCTGTCTTTGAGCTGAACGAAGTCAAGGAGGACATTTAAACAATATTATTTCCGTACGTAATGTCATCGATTAGTTCTTCAAAATTAATAAACAAATCACGTGAATATCATTTGCAGTTATCATTGTGCTTCATTTTAAAGTTCTGACGTATTTATTGGTAATCGCTATATGTATTTGTTATGTGAAAAAAGGACATTCAATTTTATTTTTTTTTTGTTTGTGTTTCTACTTTAATATTCAATTAATGTTCTATTCTTTATTTTTTGCGTTTATTTTTTCATTTAAATTTATTTTTTTTTGGTTGTTTTTTGTTTTTAGTATAGGAATCATATAGTACATCTTTTGAAGGCTTACAGCTTTTATCCTTTCTACAGTTAATTTAAATATATTTGTTGTTGTTGAGTATTTTAAAAAAAAAAACTTAAAAATACTTTTTACAATTTGTTATTCATTCGTTTATTCAAACATCTGCTTTTTTATAATTTTCTTATAAGTAGATATTCCATTTTTTAGTATAATTACCATATTACAGTGCATGTGTGTAGTATGTATTTGTATTTATATTTATATTGCTCTTATAAGTTTTTTATTTATTTAAATCAAAAGATCACACTGACATATTTATGATTTCAAAAACAACTTTTGATACACATAAAAAATATTTATGTATATTTCCGTAATATCACAAATAAGGATATCCTTATCTGTGGTAATGTAATATGCACCAACAATACCATCTATATATAGTATAGAAGGTCATTCACGCATGTTATACAGTCATAACAATACATTCATCCACAAAAATACATACATCAGCATATACCTACATATTTATCATTTATAATTTACATATAAGTTGTATTTTATAAATAATGTATCGTTAAATGTACAAAATTTTATTTACAAAACAAACAAAATATTGTTTTTCATTAGCTTTCTTTAATCTTGTTATAATTTTTCTTCAAAATTCTTATCAATTATTTTAAGTAATATTCTACAAACTACTTATTTTACATGTAACGTACTTAGTAGTGGGCTTTTTATTTTCGAAAACCTGTATTTTATAATGTAAGTAGATTGAAATTTTCATGATCTCGTTTATACGACGGTATTGACATCGACAGCTTCGCATTGACACAGTGCACTCCTATAGACACTTTTTCCAATACGATTTAAAATTTTAATGTGCGTTCGTTCAGTTCAGTTTTTCAAATGAAGTGAAACTTTTCAATTAGTACTTAAAATTCGTTTAAATATTTTGAATGTGCATTGAAAACTGTCAATACTCGCATAACTATTTTGTTAGCTGTATTCATTATCATCAATAGTACTACAGACCTAAGTGAGCCAAGGCTTTCACCGAAGTGGATTGTGATCCACTGGGTTGCTGGTAGAGATACAAACTCTTTCACATGATTGGGCTTAGACTGATGTAATGCTTTGGGTTACTTGTCGTCTGCAAGTAGATTAATCAGCATTTGTAGGCTTTTTTTCCCCGGCAAAATGATACTCATTCAAAACTGAGAAAACTTTGGGAGTAATGAGAGTTGGAAATTGGCAATGAAAATTTGAAAATTATTTTTTTTTACTTTTGCAGTGGGCAGTAATCTAACCTGGCACCACAAGATCAATACCCAGTAGCACTATCACTTGCTCTACCATCTTGTTAGCTGTATTCACTGAACGAAACTATCTTGATTTCAGGGTGCATGAACTCAATGCGAATCAATGCTCTATCTCTATGTATAAACATTAAACAAACCGAATTTTTTCATTGCAATTCTCAGTTCGGACTCAATCTGAAGCATAAACAAGGTAATACTCATTTATTCTTATCATCATTTCAGTTTTTTTCCTTATATTTTTCATTTAATTTATAATTACAATATCGATTATCATTTATTTATTTTAGGAGGAAAAATATACATAGTATATCCTGATTTACATTATGCCGTTAAAATTTATCAAAGATTTGTCAATTTTAAATTATTTTTCTTATTCAAATATATGGATATTTTTAAATATTTGAATAATAGCGCACTAATGTGTGTGTGCGGCTATATATATAAGTAATATGGGGTCATGAATTAAGAGCTTGGCCCAAATCAATTGTCATATTCGTATTATAATAGGTTGGTATTCGCAGAAGAAAAGATACTTACATAGGTATATGCACACAATTTATGTGCGAAAAATAAACAAAATGAGTTGTGTACATACATACTCGAGTGAAGATTTCTAATATTAGAAAGTAGGCAGAGCTGATATTTTTTATTAAGATCAAAATTTTCTATTTAAATATTACATTGCCTGAAATTTGCCAATTGATTTGGGCCACACAATATTATGTTTTTATTATTTTTCATTGAAGTAAATACTTCTACATTATTTAGTTTAGTTGATAAAAAGAAATAGGTAAATTAGAAATCTTCAAAATACAATTATCCTTTTTTAATTTTAAATTTCACTTTTGTATAAATTTGTTACTATGCATAGATTGTATAATAACGTGTATACATACATATACAAAGAAAATAAAACTTCTAAAAAAAAAATTAACAAATTAACAGTTAAAAATATACAAAGGATTTTATTTTTCTTATAATTAATTTTCACATTATTTCATAATATTTGAATTTTAATTTGTCATTTTTTTTGTTGTTATTTTACATCAATATTATAAAATGAAATTACATGATAAATTCAATAGTAATGTGGTTTTTGTCATTATTATAATAATTGGCAGGAAAATAATTATATAGAATAATAGAAATTTAATATGCTTCGAGTATACAGCTGAACTGCTTAAGGCGCTTGCATGGCATAATAAATCTTCTGGGAATATTGCCAAAATATATAGATTACGTCCAGTTGTCGGATCATGACATGTATTAGTGCGAGCACGCTATAAAAGAAAAAAGAAAAACAAAACAATAAAATGAAAAATTTTTAAGATGAATACCCTTATGTATAAGATTTAAATAGTTTTTTTTTAAAAATTTTTTGATAATTATATACTTACGAGTACCATTCGTTTTAGTTCGTCTTTTTGTATCAGATTTATTTGTGCTGATTCACGTAGCCATCGTCTTAACCAATGACCAAACCATACCAGACCACATTCACATTCTAATGGATTATTGGCTGTATCGAGTCCACCAATTATATTTCTAGTACCAACAGTATCCCAGAATGTTATATTCGGATAAAAACTATCAGCAGCTAATGTTGCTAAACGATTATCAGATATATCGATTTGTAAATGCGGCACCATTCTTAACGGATAAAATATACTGGGTGGTAAATCTGATATTCTTGTGGTATGTAATCGTATTTTTAATTTATGATTTCTAGATAGACCGACGAAAGCATCATGACTGATTGTATGCACATTACGTCCATAGATTTCGATTAAATTTAATTTTGTATTATTTATTAGTTTTGATAATAGATCATCACGAATCGTATTTTCTAGAACATGAACATATAATTCCTGAAGACTGGGCATACGTGATATAATATCACCTAAATTGTGTATCGTTGTCATTCGTAATTTACGGATGTAACGTAATTTCGAAAATACATTCGGATTTGGTATTTTGACATCGAGCAAACTTAATTCATCAATATATTTTAGGAATGACATATCATGAATGCTAGCACGTCGTATCGGATTGTATGATAGATCGAGTACACGTACAGACATCGGTAAATGTTCAACAACATTACTAACATTTACGATTTTATTGCTAGATACATTCAGTATACGTAGCAAACGCATATCATGAAATGAATATAACTCCTGCAAGTAATTATTGCTAATATCTAATTCGGTGAGAAATGGAAGATTTAAATTCGGTAAAATATACAGGCCCATACCGCGTAAATTCAATATTTTGACACGGGGTGTATGAATGAAGATCTCTCTCAGATTACTAGTCACTAATGGATTATAGCTAAGATCTAAATTTGTTAAATTATTAAGGAACGTAAATGTGTTATCTGGAAGTACTGTAATTTTGTTACGTGATAAATTAATGTCGATCAGGAACTGTGAATTTATGAACATATTTGAATCCAAATACTCTAGCTGATTGTTAACGAATTGAATATTACGTAGAGTGAAGCCGACATCTGAAAAACTTGATACTGGCCATACAGTTAGAAAATTATTTGATATATCGAGATATTCTAGCCGTGTATTCATGAATACTTCACGTGGCAGTGCACGTAATCGATTATTTCGTATACGTAAGATCCTCAGTTTTTTCAAATTTGAAAATTGTTCGACTTGCAGCTGCTCCAGACGATTATAACTTAAATCCAGATCTTGTAGACTATTCAAGCCTTGAAAACTTCGTCGTCTCAGTGACGTTATGTTGTTGTGAGATAAATTCAAAATTTC
The DNA here is from genome assembly GCA_951394055.1 of Villa cingulata. Taxonomy (NCBI): domain Eukaryota; kingdom Metazoa; phylum Arthropoda; class Insecta; order Diptera; family Bombyliidae; genus Villa; species Villa cingulata. The sequence continues at coordinate 29,854,256 of OX596022.1, read as the reverse complement.
CAAAAATTCTAGATCACCAAATGCATGATTACCGAGCATCGTTAAACTGTTGTACATCAAATCGAGTATTTTTAATGTATTGCCGAGATTACTGAAACTCAATGAATTACTGATCAAATTCCGACTAATGTCTAGATGATAAATGTACAGATAGGAATTTAGATCATCATCAAAGTTTGAGATGCGATTGTAACTCATGTTCAATTTAAGCGGTAGACTTGAATTCGAAACAAAATTGAACATTCGCAACGACACAGAACATAAGGAGTTATGCATTAAATCCAGATTGATTAGACGCGGCAAGTATGAGAATGCCGATATGGAAATGTTTTTCAGTTTGTTGTAAGATAAATCGATGTACGTTAGAAAATTTAAATTATGGAAAGCGTGACGTTCAATTGTCCGTATTTTATTCGATTGCAAATTGATTGTTTGCAGTTCAGACAAACTATCAAATGTCCTTGTAACGATTCTTTCAATTAAGTTGTACGATAAATCGACTTCAAGTAAATGACGATGCATCTCTGGATGGAACAGATCTCTTGGAATGTTCGATATTTGATTAAAGCCCAAATTAATGTAACTTAGTTCACACATGGTAATCAATGATTCGTTTAATAGTAGCTTTAGGTTATTATTATCCAATCCTAGCCACATCAATTCATTTAATGAACTCAATGCTTCCATTGGAAATTCATCCCTATACATTGCAAACGATAGTTCAAGAATTTTCAATGTTTTCGATACGTTCTCGAATACGAATGGATTTGTGTAGACGATATCGTTAAAACTCAAACTTATCTCCTTGATTGAATCTAGACCATTAAATGATCCGTATTGTAATGCTGTAATTTTGTTGTTACGTAATAAGATCGTTTGAAGTTGTTTACCCCAGCCCACAAATACATTGTCAGGTATATCTGCTATGGAATTGTACCCCATGTTCAGATACGAAAGTTCTGTGTAATTTTTCAATCCCTCAGATGGGATCGATGTGAAATTGTTACCACTTAAGCTTAAGACACGAAGATTATGGGTTATTTGCGGTAGATTACTTAAATGAGCAATGCGATTCGATGTTAGATACAAATATTTCAATTTATTTAAAGTTTTAATGGCACCCGGCACACCATGTAATTCGTTTCGTTCTAAATCTAAATACTCCAGAGTATCTTGGATACCGGCAAATGCATCTATATGAATTCTTGAGATTTCATTAAATGCCAACACTAAATGCTGTATACCGGTACCACGGAATGCATTTGACGGTATACTCCGAATGAAATTCTTCTCTAAATTCAATGCTCTTATATGTACATCACTGTAATTATTTTGGAACCAATCAGATCGTATTTCTTCGATTTGATTTGAACTCAAATCCAATTTATCCAAATGTATACGCATCAGACGTAATTCTTTACATGATATCGTACGTATCAGATTATCTTTAAGCGACAGTATACGTAAATCGTACAAATGTTCGAATAATTGTTGAGGGAAAATTTGTAGTAGATTCCTTGATAAATCGACAGTTACCAATGATCTTGGTAAGCCAGAATTTGATATATGCGATATACGATTACCACTTAAATCGAGCCAAACTAATTTTCGAAGTTTCGAAAATGGTCGTAATGTTAAATGATTCGATGTCGGTGAATAAAGTTGATGTTGTAACAAACTATTGACTGATGATGCCAATGATGATGATGATGTTAAATTCATTTTTGATAATAGTGTTATAGCTGAATTATCATCATGTTGACCAGATGTTATTTCATAAATTTTATTACTGGATAAATGTAAACTTCTTAAAGTATCCGATAAACTACCCCAATTTCCATCTAATGTTGTTATCTGATTTCTAAAGGATATTCAATAAAATAAAAATGTAAGTAGATATATTTTTAAGGTGAATGTAAATGTAAGTAATTAAATTAAATGAAATTCTATAAAATTGTAAAATGTATGCAAATGTGTTGGTAACATGTAAAAGATAGATACAAATTAATGTTCAAATGTATGTATTTATCGATGTTATCTGAATTCGAAAGGATTTTAAATAATAAATATAATAGATCTGGATATTTATGTAAAGGGATGAACATGAATATAAAATCAAAATGAAAATTAAATTAAATTCATTTTAAAATTGCTTTTCTTTTACTTAATATGTATATTACATATACTAGTGCATATTAGTATATAATAGGTGCTTAGATTTAAATTATTTAAATTGATATTAAGAAAAAAAAATCATATTTGTATGTACATACTCGTACACATATGATTCAGTTATTATACATATATGCATACCTTTGTGCCACTAATCTGGTAAGGACATGTAAATTCCTGAATGCATCTAATGGTAACTGTTGTAGCAAATTCCCGGATATATCTAATGTCATTAAAGAATGTGACATTGAACTGAAATATAGTAAACAAACAAAACAAAATGAATACAAATACAAAAAAGAATAAAATGTTGAAAAGTATACATTAAGGGCCGTATTCATCGACCAAGATTATTTGCGATTATATGTATTTTAGCAGGATATAGTTTCAGTTTATTTATCAACCAAGATAGAATTTGTTTTCGAACTTCGTTTTCGAAATGTCAAACATGTCAGCATTTTTATATGACAAAAGTGAAAAAGAGGTTATGTGGTGTGATGATTACATGTGAGTGTTGTGCAGTTACTGTTAATAACAAAGTTATGTTCAAATGATATTTATAGTACCACTTCTAGATTGTCCTAAAAATATCCGAATATTGTACAATCGAGGTTATTGAATACACTTTAACGCAGATAATAAAAAGATAATCTTTGTTGGTGAATACGATCCTAATAGAGAATATTGTACACGAGTATAAAGTATGTAAAGGGTGGTTCTATACAACGTATAATATTGATATCATGGAATTTTTTGGAGTGTTTATTGATCTTTAATTATTTGATAACTGATCGTACTATATCGAGCTCAATTTTTGTCTTTTGATTTCAAAAATAAAAAATTTTTCCGTAGTGCACTCTTCTTTTAGGAACCCAATTTTTACTAATAACAATAAATTCAGAGTTTTGGATTTGGATTATTTTTTGTTTAGAGCAGAATCCTTAATAATATATTGTAGTATATCAAAAGAAAGGTAATTTTGTTGTCTATTATTACTTAGAATATAAAATCATGCTATGTAAGATATACAAAAAGTTATACATGATTTTGCATAAAACTCAAAATTTTCAACGTCCTATAGTGTGAAAACTAGACTCACACAATTTTTTTCATGAAACTTTTCTATCGAAAGAATGTCATGACGCTGTATCAATATTTGTATACGTTGAATAGAATCATCCTCTATATGGTCAGGACATTTGGATAAAATAAAGATTGAAAATCTTCTTTAATTACATAAAATATCGTTGTGATGGTCATGCATGCATTCGATAAAAATTTTTACACAAACACATATACAAATGTGTGGATTTGGATTCGTGTTATAAATGTTGCAGTATAAATGATAACATTCCTTCACATACTTATAATATGTATAGTGAGTGAGTGTGTGTATGTATATAATAAGAACATAAAAATATAGGATATTCTCATTTAATTTTTCAGTTAAATTTTATAGATAAAGAAAATTTCTATTTTAAGTGGGTGGTGAGGGAGGTTGGTAAATACGAAAGAAAATATAACCAAAGAATTGTGGTATTTTGAAGAATTTAATTGAATTTTCTTGAAGATAAGGTAAAAATTTACTATTTTAAAAATATATATCTATACTTGTTTTAATTGATTTTTATGAAACTTTTTAGATAATTATATAGAAACAATCCTGGAATTTGAATTATACAAAATCGAAATTCAATTAAAGATTAAAGAATTATTTGTAATCATCGTTTTTAAATTGATTTCTGTGATGCTGTATAGAGTATATACAGCATAAATTTCGATATTGTCACGAAAATTGGAATTTCTCTAAATTTCTTTAAAAAAAAATTCCACAGAATTTTTTATTGATTCTTGATATCTTTTCAATTTGCCAATATAATCACACACAACAGAATTACTAATTGGCAGGAAAAATATAAAATACTCGTACTTTTTTTTCGAAATTTTTATATTTTATGATAAAAGTGTAGAGGATATGAACAAATAAATTTTTGCCTTCCAGGACATGGATAACCATCAAGTCATAAAATTTTAATTTGAATTTTTCATTTTTTTTTGTGTGTATACTTAGTTTTTGTGGAAATCTGTTAAAAAATCGTTTAAATTCGAAAGAAAAATTAAATTATAATAATCGTTCGAATATACTCGTAGTCGGTTGGTTTTTTCAATACGTATATGTATGTAGGTGTTCAAGCGAATATAATACAAATTCATTCATAACGCAGACAGATAAAAAGATTTTATTTATTGAAAATTCATCTATTTTTTTCGCTTAAAATAACAGAGGAGCAGATAATAACAACAACGACAGCAACAAATGAGAAACAAAATATTTGCAGTTGAGTAAATATGAAAAAAAAAATAAAAATAAAAAAATTGGAAAATATCTTGAAAATCAAATAAAAAATTAGTTTGATTCTATCAGTTATATTTTATTTTTATTTATTTTTTGTGTTTCTTTTGTACATCGTTTTCCGTTATTATTGGTTTCTTTTTCAAAGTGATGAAAAATATCTAATAAAAAACGATTAAATATGTAGTGAAGATATAAATGTTCGAAAGACGGACAAAAAGAAGAAAGAAAATAAGAAGGATTAAATAGATGAAGATTATAATACGAAATAAGAGTTTTTATAGCATAATATTAATATTAAAAAGGCATAATAAAAATATGAAGATGATGACTTAAAAGCAATATTAATAGTACCTACATACGGTTCTGTAAACGTTCTTTTTAATAAATATCCTTTTCAAGAGTTTTGAAAAATTGCAATTTATGTATTTTTTTTTTATTCTTAAATTGATTCTTTTTTGCATTTCAAGGATTTACAAAGTGTAGATACTTTTCCACAAATGGATACTAAAATATATTCTATGTTCTATGAAAACTATATACGTTTATGTGTGTGTGTGATGTTTGGAATAAAGGCAAGATACTCATTTATTTTTCTTGTATAATTTTGATTTATCAAAGTTTGGCAAAAGAAAACAACCCTGTAAGGACATAGCACATACAAATTTTTTTACAACTACACATAATTGTATCCTCTCCCATCATCATTATTTTACTTACAATGCCTCATAGCCTCACATTTTTATATGAACCATATGCCTTTGCCAATAATTTGAGCCCTCGTTATGTAATCACCGACTTTCATCTTCATTAAATCTTCTGTTACGTCAAACCATTTGCGTCTAGTTCTGCATTTTCTTCTTGTATCTAGATACAATGGTTAAGATGTTTCAGTAACCTTAAGGCTTAAGGTTTATCATTTAACAGCCGCTTTAAAACTTTATTTATAGCTTTCTAATCAAATTTTTCAATCATTATCTCTTAAATCTCATCATTAATCCACCACATTATTAGCCGCTGAGGCTTATTTGATGGTTTCCATTAGGATCAATCTCCGTATTATTTATTGGAATACTGGTGAAAGATCATTTGTATTAATTTTTCTCTAATTCGTTAAACAGTTTTCTGAGTCCCTATATCTATATTTTTGGGGGTGTATTAGGATAGGAGCCTTGGACGTTAGCAACGTTTTATGCACATGATACAGCATCTATTTGCTGCTTGTACAATATCCTTAATTGTGGATAAAAAATTACTCCTAGCACCTCATATCTTTAAGTCTTGAGCTCTTCTATATGGCTAAACAGTCCCTGCCTAAGGTATTTTGTTATTTTCTTCATTGATGTGCAGACAAATTTTAGTAATTTTATTTTCTAATTTTATGTAGATATAGTACTTTTTTTGGGTCAGAAATTTTATTATCACATCCATCATATCCTTGCAAAAATTTCATTTTATTTCATGCTGCATAATTTTTTTCGTTTTTATCGTTTTGTTTTGTTTTTTTTTTATTTTCTTGCAGTTGATTCATTTTTTTTTTTTTTTTTTGGTCCTTAGATTTCATTTTATTTTATTGTCTTTGTTCTATAAGGTTGAAATGTTACAATATTTGAAATAAAAATAAAAAGGATGATTACTCCTTTTTTTTTTTTTTATTAATTCAACAAAATAAGAAAAATGAAAATAATGTGAATAGGACCAACTAACAAGTCTATTAAATGTTTTCAAAGTTTTAGTTTTTTCTTTTTCGTTTTCAAATTTCATATAAATAGTCTTGCAATTTTTGTTGTTGTTGTTGTTGTTGTTGTTGTTGTCTTTTATTATTTATTTTTCGTTTCGATTTAGATTCCTGTCACATTATTGGCAAATATCCAAAGTTATACAATACTACATTATACAAAGAGAGTAGTAATTTCTTCGAAGCACAGAGATATTCAATTTTCTTATTTTTTATTATCCTGCAAATTGGATACTTGATGATCCTTTTATTGTATTTATGTACTCTTATAATGTGCTTCCTTTTTATTTTTTTATTTATTTTTTAATATTTTGTTTCTTATTCATCCTTTTACTTTTTATGTTATTACTTATACTTGCTTTCATGAAGAGTATGTATAACGTGGAATACAGTTATGTAGAGTTAATCGATATGTAATCAATTCGATTTTTATTATTCGCTTTCTCACACATAATATTGCCGGGATTTTACATATATTGAAAAATGACTATATAAAAGTATGTTATACGTATGCAAATGTTATTTTCAGTTATTACCTTGAAAATGAAAATTTGAATTCATCGTGTGATCCTTATGGTAATTTTTTGTTTTTTTTTGTTTTGTTTCAAGGATAAATTATGATATAATAATACTATAAGTACTTGTGTTTTTTCCTTTGAACATGATTTCAAACATTTCAAGTTTATTTAATGTCCCTGGGGATTTAAGGTAAATTTCTTTTACTTAATTTGACTTCACATTCAGTCTATTTTGCATAAGGTTGAAATAAGTATGGTAAGCTAATTTACGATAAAATTTACATTTCTTTGCAATTTTGAATTTTTTTTTATTCTTTTTTTCTTCTTCTTAACTTGTGGTTATGATTTTGTTTCTTGCTTTTTTTTTAATCAAATTTTTTACTCTACTAGATTGTTTCATATTTTCTTTAAATTTTATTTTATTTTGTGGTTTTTATACAAAGAAAACAAGCGTGTAGTATACAAATCGCTGAATATAATGTGTTGTATATCAGTAAGTTTTGTGCATCAAACAATCTTCTTTTCATTTAATTCTCTAGACAAAAATTTTTCTATTCAACTAAAATACTAAAAAAAAAAAATGAAGAAAATGGCTAACTAAAAATTCTTTTGAAAAATACACAAAAAAAAAAAAATTAAAACGTAAGTCAAGGATGAAAAACAAATAGTTTTCCATAATGAAAACATTCTGTTGTTAAAATTAAATTTTTGTTCTCCTTGTTGTTGTCATTGCTGTTGCTGTCATCCAAAAAATCAGGTCAAATTACTTCTTATTTAAATTCTTAGATAATTTTTTATGATTATGATTAGGATTATGATATAGCAGACTAAACATAATATTTTTATGTACAAGGTTATGTATGCATGTGTAAACAAATAAATTAACTGACATAGGAATTTCCCCTAAAGCTAAAGATAACAAAACGAAGAAGGTAGGATGATATTAGGCAAGAATGTAAATTATTTCATACGTTAATTGGCGACCAGTGATGAATACATATTCAAATTTGATAGATAACAAGAGTATCTCTAGATGACATGTAGAAAGTTCTGTTCTGTCTGCTATATTAGAATTTATATCGTGACTTTGTTTTTAGGAAAAAAAAAAGGTAAATATTAAATAAATAAAGGTTCTCAAGTGTTTATTCATTTTAACCTCCAGTCGTTATTATATTTTTTTTACTTATTAATATTGATTTATTATTTATACATTCGATTATAAATATTTTGGAGAATATTTTTCTTTGTAATGAAAACAAGCACACTAATCCAATAAACTAAAAACCAAAATAAAAACCAAAAATAGAAGAAAAATGAAAATCAAGAAAACTAAGGATGAGAGATATGAGACGAAGTACGTAATAATGTGTAAAATTTTATCGAGAATATAATTTTGTGGATATGCGAATAATGCACGCGATCTAATATTTCTTTTGTTATTTTCTCTGTATTTATTTTTCTTATAAAATATTATTTCTGTACAAATTGTATATGTTTGTAATCCTAATCAGTATAGGTATAGTAAAACGAAACGTAAAACAAAATTTTAATGCATGAAAACTTAATAATATACTATAAGTAAATTTTCCAAGGAAACTTTCCAGATATATGTAATCTGCAAAAAATTTCCTAGTATAAATAAATGCTTATACTCGTATACGCGTGAATTTTCTTTGATATTTTTTTTTCATTTGCAATTATCCATACAAACTTATCAGTTAATTTTACTGCAAAATTTATTTACATATAAACTCTTCAAATTTTTGCCATCACACTTATACCGAAATCACATTTTATTTCGATTTCACAGTGTATCTCAGTTCGTGAGTATTTCTTATCAAATTGAAAGTCAAAATAAAAATAATATTCTTGAAAAAATATTTCACAGAATTTTTTAATAAATTTCAAAATTCAATATAATAATTTTTATCCGCAATTAGTTGATTTTCGTTTGATTTTTAAGTTGACAGGATTAATTTTAAACAAATAGATCAGCTTTCGTTATTTAATGTTCTCAGTTTGCGATATATTTTGCAAATATGTAATATGTATGATGAACACGATGAATAATTTATGTCGTTATCAATCTATAAATATTTTATTTTCTACAAAATCCAAAAGAAAAACAAAAACAATGGCCCGTACTAATAACATTCTACTAAAGTCATTTTTATATTAATGTCTACTAACATGAAGTTAAATAAATTTAAAGTTATATTGTAGACATACAGAGGTTGAAATTAATTATTTTGCTAATTTCAGCTTCGAAATCCAGAAAAAACTACAGATTTGGGCTGAAATCTAGTCAGCGAAATTACATAAAAAATACGTAATAATCGCTCGAAATTTACTCATGTTATCCTCTTTACGTAGAACAGAGACATCTACTAACAAATTGTAAATCAAAAAAAAAAATGTTTTTTTTTTTAAATTTTCATTAAGAAATAATTGAATATAAATGACAGTTAAATTTAATAAAAGAAGTAGGCTATGTTCAGATAAATTAAATTAAAATTAGATAAATTAAATAAATTAGACAAACTGCTAAATTAGAAATCTACTTAATTTCAACCTATGTGTGTCGAAGACATTAGCTATAAATTTCTGTACTAAGTAATAACACTATTAATTTGTACATTGTTTTAAAATATAGTTTGATGTATTAGTATTCCAGCCAATGATCGTATATCATCATAATATGATATGATGATATTTAGCATAATATGAAAATGGACGCTGGTATGTATTTTAATTATAAAAACTATAAAAACGGGGATGTACATATTTAAAATACAATATAGAGGAAATAGGAAATTGAAACAAAAATTTGAGAAATTTTTTAATAGATGGCTCTATTTAATAATAGCGACATTCTCTTTCCCAATAAATTATGAAATCTAGAAAATATGTTTCTTAAAAAAAATCGGGATGTACATATTTAAAACACATATTTAATCTGCGTCCATATCAGCTGAGTAGTATATGGACGGAAATGTTAACACATACTATTTGACATTACATATTGCTGTTTGCGGGTATATGTGGGTATGGGTATATTATTATGCGGGTATATTGTGGCAGCAATAAATTCATTTGCAAAGTATGAAAAAAAATATGGTAAGCACAAGTTCAATGCCAGAGAAAAATTGCAGGACATACAGTGTTTATACATAGTCAATTTCCATATTACCATTTCCGACCATATTGTCAATCAATAATATACTTAGTTGCAGGGCGTAAATGTGTCGTTTTGGAGAAATTATCTTTGATGCAGGGTTAGATAATTTTAATGCAATTATAGACGGAAAAATTAAAATGGATAATTGACAAACTGTTTAATAGATGGCTCTTTTGAAAGAGGAAATATTATGAGGAAAAATTTACTTATAAAAATGTGTACAAACAAAACGAAAAAAAAAATGTGTAAAGATCGCATAACGAAAAATAAATGGAGAAGTAAGATTTATAAATTTCGAAATTTTAAAATATGTCACGTTCATTAAACTTAAATGAATGTTTTCAATAATTTCCACTAACAAAGTTAGGACAAAAAATAGAATAGAAAAACTTTATATCTGACAAAAACAACTTAAAAATTATGATAAATTTTAAAATAAAATAAAAGGGTAATAACTGAATGCCGTAAAAGGCTTATTAACCTAAAAAAACTTTTAAATTATGTTACATGTGTTTACACGTTTTACTCGGTTTACATGCCTTTTACTGCATTAAGTTAATACCCTTAATATATTCTTTTCTTATTTATAAGTAGTGAATTTTAAGTATATCTTTCTTAACAAAATATTTTAGTTAAAACTTAAAAGCAAAGTGTAATTTAAAAAAAAATTCTCTCTTATTTCACTTTTTATTTTTTCAAAAGTGCATAATACATATAAAATATACTTGTATCTCTTGTATGTATTATATATTATATATTACGTTATATTATGGTGTATACTTACTAAAAACTTCTTTCAGATATTTCCATTAATTTATTATCAATCAATTTTAAAGTTTCCAAGCGTAATCCTTGAAATGTTTCATCGTCCACACTTTGTAATTTAGTTTTTGATAGTTCAATATACCTGACTGAACTATGAAGGAATTCTGTAAAAAGTAAATAAAAAAAAAACAAAGAAAAAAAATAATTAATTAACATGAAAAAAAGATAACAAGTTTTGAAAGAACTTACAAATATAAAAAAATTGTATTACTAAATTTTTCAAATTATAATTATACAGAGTGTTTCTGTTAACATCTGACAAAAGAAAACTATGAACAGGGCTCATCGAGTGGAACAAAAAAGCATCGTATTGGAGGGGGGAGGGAAATCTCAACCGCTTAGCAGCTAGAGGACATCAAAGTTTTTCTTCTCTTTTTTCACTAAACATCATGTATTTTGGTTAATTTACATCCCAGCTCAAAAAATGTGACAACCATGCGATAGGAGACTCCTTACCATTTTATTTGACATATAACATACCGCTATTGCCCGTCCCCTTCAAAAGCTACGGACAATCGAATTCAAAAACATACACTTTTTTATCTGATTTTTTGGAAAATATCAGTGATTTATCGAAAAAACACCGGACTAACGTTTCATTTTATTTACGTCAGTATAAAGTCTGATTGTTTTTGAAAAATTTTTGTTTTTATCTTACGTTGTTATCTCTTTTCGTTCCAGAGATATAGCAATTTATGTCAGTTGAAGTTTTAGTCAATTTTCTGGGATAACAGAAAAAAAAATATTTTTAATATACTAAGCGAGTATGGTTATACTCGAGTATTTTCGCAGCCTAACGCATACGTGACATTTCTAGAAATAAAAATTTATTCGTATTGGCAACACCAGTCCTTCATATGAACGTACCATAAATTCCAGATCGATCTGTCCAATAGTTTAGTTTAAACAGTTGATTAAATTACACGTGCTTGGCTTGTTTTCCGAAAATGGATAATTTAAAAAATCGTGCAGTGACTGAATATTTGTTTAAAAAAGGATTAAGTGGGAAAGAAATTTTTGATGATATGGTAAACGTATTAGGAGACAGTGCTCCTTCATATGCAACTGTAAAAAAATTGGTTGCTCTATTTAAACACGGCCGTACAGACATCAATGATGATCCGCGTTCAGGAGGTCCAAAAGCAGCAACCACGCCAGAAATTATCGACAAGGTTCATGATTTGGTTTTAGAAGACCGCCGAATAACTGTGGTTGATTTAGCTGGGGCCACAAGCATCTCAACTGGATCAGTGCATAGTATCTTAACTAGTGAATTAGGTATGAGAAAGTTATTGACAAGATGGGTGCCGCATTTGTTGAATTCTGACCAAAAACACATTCGAGTGAAACTTTCTCAACAACATTTGGGTCATTTTCAAAAGGATAGAATTGATTTTGTGCGTCGATTTGTAACCATGGACGAGACCTGGATTTATTACTATGATCCTGAATTGCGACAACAAACAGCGGAGTGGACCGAGTCCGGCTGTTCGGCCCCAAAGCACCCAAAGCAGCCAAAGCTTTCAAAATTTTCAAAGAAGGTTATAGCATCAGTTTTTTGGGATGCAAAGGGGATTTTACTAATTGATTACCTTCAGACGAGTAAAACGATAAAAGGAGAATATTATTCAAATCTTTTAGACCAGTTAGATACAAAAATTCGGGAGAAGAGACCAAGATTACAAAAGAAAAAAATCATTTACCACCAAGACAATGCACCAGCACACAAAAGTGTCCTTGCAATGGCCAAATTGAAGGAACTACACTACGAATTGTTGGAGCATTCACCATATTCACCAGATCTGGCTCCGTCTGACTTTCATTTATTTCCAAATCTCAAAAATTCTTACGTGGTAAGCATTTTTCATCAAATAAAGAAGTCATAACGGCTGTCGAAGAATACCTTGGAGGTCTCGAGGAAAATCACTTCATGCAAGGGATAAGTGAATTGGAAAATCGCTGGAAAAAATGCATTGAGCTTAGGGGGGAATATATTGAAGATTAATTGTATATTTTGGTTCATAAATTCATACTGCTTCATTATAAGGCTGCGAACTTTTTGAATGAACTAGTACATTACATTAATATGTATGGTGTGGTAGTACAGATTATGTTTCAATTCTATAAATTGACGATTCTATGTCAATGTTGCCTGGTAATATGCATAAACACATACACGCATGCCTAAGTGCGATAATAAATGTAGATTTTATTATATATAGAAATTCATATTTTTTTTCAAGAGTAGCCATATAATGTATGTATACGAGCATTTATGTAAAATCACAATAAAAACAGTAATTATTTTCATATGGAAACATAATGAACTCTAGATTTTTTTCCTTATTATTTTAATGACTGTATTTCTTTGGTTATGATGTTAAGTACCTCTATAAAAATGCTAAAACTATATCACAAATATACACTTACGTTCATGATGATATACTGAAAATATGTACATAATATGGATACGTGAAAATGAGGACAGGACAACGAATATACATGTATATACTCATATGTATTTGCGTTTATTTTAAATTAACATTTTTCATTTAGAACCCTTCACAACAGAAACATTTTTTTTTTTTTTTGTTTTCATATTATCACAAAAAATGTTTTTGTCGCATGTAAATTATGTATACATGGTGATGTACATAATATGTATGTACGAATAAAATGTAATGCATAAATAAAAAGTGTGTATATTAGCGAGAAAGTTTGTTTATTCACATACATAATTAAGGATATTACTTTTAGTTTGGTTTTCATTTTTGTTGTTTTTGTTGTTGCTCAATGTATATACTATATGGAACTATTTTCACAACATGTAGCAAACATATATCACATATACGCAGACAAAATATAAATGTAAGGGAAAAAGTATACAATTTTTTTATTTATTTATTTATTTTTTTGTTTATACTTAGTTTGGTTGTCATCTTGAATTCAAGTGTAACCACATACAGTTTGCATAATAAAAATTTAAATAGCCTTGTAATTTTCTTCTTCCTTATTTCAACTTATATTCATTTTCTGTACTTGTCCTACTCTTTTCTTTGTCATACCATGTCATACTTTTTATATATTTGATTTATAATGAGGGTATTCATTTTAAATCGTAAATATACGTAACGTGTAATATTATACGACCCTGGTATAAGTCAAAGCATGACGTGAAAGCACCTAGTAAAACTGTGATCGTAATAATTGTAACTTATGCCGCTTCTATACATTCAATGCGGTGATTTAAACTTGGATTTCGACAAAAGTATAGCTGTCAAGTTTACTGCATTGAATGTAGAAGTTCTAATACATATCCATTAAATCAAAGTCAAAGTTGAAGTCACTGCATTGAATGTATAATCGGCATTAATTCTTCGTCTTCATAAATTCTTATTTTATCACACAAAGTCAAAAATGATAAATTGTCAAAACTTCGCATTTACACAAAATTCATTTACGAGATTGATTCACGCAACTAAAAAGTCTCGTTAATTTACGCAGAGCTAGTACATGATTCACAAAACATAGGAAAAAGTTAAGAAGTCTCATGAAAATACGAGACCAATTACACTATACTTACGCAAATTACGAGGCTCACGAGATATGAAATGAGTACCCTAATTATGAATTTTTATGTATGCATTTATGTTTGGATATACGTACATATGTATTTCTTTATAAAGTATGAGTGTAACTGCTGTTGCTGAAGTCCTTCTGGGATATTTTTAATAATAATCTGACCAACAGAAAATTACTAATATGACTTTGATGTAGTGTGGTAAAGGTACTTAAAAAGTCATTAGCAAAAATTTTCGACCTAAAAAACAGGTGAAAATTAAGTAAAATTTGTGGTAAAATCAAAGCATATTTACATACATAAAACTTTGTAGTAATTTAATATTAGAAATACATACTTATTAGGATAGAGGAAAAAAAATGTAATTTTTTTCATTATTTTTAAATGTGTATACAGGAAAGAGTGAAATAATGCTAATTTTTTACATTTCATTTTATTGTTTTCATTGTTATAATAACTGAATAAATTTTTTTTTTTGTGAAAATTAAACATCCATAAGAATAATTGTAATTTCCTATAAATAAATGTAAAAATGAAAAAAAACGAGGTGAAAAGAAAATACAAAGAAAAGCAAAATTTGAAAAAAGAAATTCACAAAAAAAGGATTCTTTCACATGCATATGTTTAGTTGAATAATGAACTAATAATTGTATGTACTATAGTAAACAAAATATTTAGAAAAAATGAAAATACCAATTCAAGAAGAAAATTCGAACTAAATTAGAATACGAAATTTATTTATTTTGCTTTTTTTTGATGCGGTGGCTCAAGGACAAGAATCACCCAAATACTCTTTGAATAATTATCATTATTACAACTACTGTATTCATTTCATTTGTCTTTAAGAGATAAAAATGCGAGGGAATAGAGGGTTTACAAGAGCGACTAGAGATGTTCTTACATAAATGAGATTTTATTATGATGTATGTGTGCGATTAATTTTACGACAGCAAATATTAGAGGAATTAGAGGAAGCTTTTTTTCAAAAGCTGTATATATTAGTGAGGAACTATGTAGGTGCTTTGAAGGTTTCTGTTTCTATTATTTCGTTCATACCATAGCAGATGTTGTAAGTATGTAGGAGTATGTAGGTAATTCGAGTGTCGAAAATATGCACTTGCTTTTTATTTCCTATGTGCCTAACACTTACACATTTTAACGCCATATTTGTAAGTTGTTTGTGTTCAAGTTTTGAAACAAAAAAAGAAAAACAAAAAAACTGTGTCAAATCCCATAAGACAGTGACAGTTTTGTATTGCTCCATCTTTCACAATAACAATGATTGTGATGTTGATGATGATGGCTAAATTATATGACTGTTTTGTTACGAAATAACAACGATAAATGAAAAATAAAATACTGAGGACATATATATATGTATATATTTTTTCACAGTAATTGAAGGAATTCTTTTTCATTTGAATATGAAGAAAATGAAACTACAATTACACACAGTCAATAGGAGGTACATATGTATGTGTATTTGCAATCAAGACTCAACAATATACACTACTCCACACTCTACACATACATATTATGTATGTTTATCTGTACTGTGTACTGTAAGAAATGCAACTATTAAAATTGCATTCTATATGCAGTAATAGTAACATAGAATCACAATAGTATAATTGCCATTCTTTAAGATTATATAACATTCTAGAACGTACACATTTACATAATTTTTTTTTTCATTTTGACATTTTCACTTTTTAAATTGCAAGAATAACAGGAAAAAATGTACGTGTAGTGGCTCGTGAACTATAAAAAACCAATGATCAGTCAGTCATATTTTTTAAAGGTTCTTTGTTATTATGTGAATGAGAAATAAAATAATAAAAAAAAAAACTTGATATAAAAAATGAGAAAATGAAATGTAAAATATTGTGTGTTATTTCGTTTTTAATTATTAAAAAGCAGAACAGTGAGTAGCAGAATTATCCTTTTTTTTTTGTAATTACTGAATGATATCTGAATATGAAATGAAAAAGAAAGAAAAATGATGAAAAAAAATTAAAGGGAAATTTATTTTAAATAAACTATACGCATCACTACTCATATCCTTTATAACTATAACTATACTCGTATATCCTTTATATGTAATGTGTGTGTATTATTCGTTACACTTAATTTTACCATTATATCTGAATACTAGTGATTCTTTTTGCTCACTACAGGATTTACAATGAACACAAAAGGCATACCGAAAAATAGAAAATAAAACAAAACGAAAAGAGGACTGCCTGCCATCAATGCCATCATAATCATCATCATAATTAATTGTACCGCGTGTACTGTCATCATTTCACCATTTTCACTTAATAGTTGATGGTATATAGCTTTTTCTTTTTTTCTTTTCACTTTTTAGTTTTACTCTTTTTTTTTGTTGAAATTCTTGCAATTTTTACAAAATTTCTCTGACTGTTTCTATTATTTCGTTTTGAAAAGCTAACACTTTTCACTTAACGCACACAGACGTACACAATTGTGTTCCTATACATATATACAGTATGTTATGTGCATAAATTTATGCGTACGAAATATATAAAATGCAATTTCAATTTTTTTACTGTATTTGTCATTCGTAAAATTTTAGCAATTTTTTCATTTTTTTTATTGTTTTTTTTCTGTCTTTTGTCTTTTGTCTTTTGAACATATCCTTAAATGACAATGAAAATATAAATGGAATGCGAAGGTAAAAAATTTGAGAAAAAATAGAACAAAAAAAAAAAAAAAACTCAGAAATAAAAAGACATAAAAAGGGATCCAATTATAGGAAGGAAAAATGAAAAATATATCCTTAGAAATTCATTTTTGATTCATATACATATTTTATGCAGAATTGAATCATTTAAAACACATGATGAAGTACAAGCATTTTCATAGAATAAAAAAATTTGAATTAAATTCGAAGTAACAGAAAAAAAAGAGAATAATTTAAAAAAAAAAGTTTTTTTTTTTCAAATTATTCATTTCAGTTATTTAACATCGATTGATGCATGCTTTTTAGAAGAGTAATTGTAAGTTAATTATAGAATACAATGCAGTGTAGCTGTAGAATTATAGAAATTTAAAATCTAAAAAATTGCAACAAAAAGAAGAATTTTATAATTAAAATTTCATTGAATATACCGCGGTTCCGCAATAGTTATAAACATGAATGGAGAATCGAATCAATTTCCATATGATTACCCTTGCGTCACGAGTATTTAATCGAAAATTATTAATTCGAGTGATAAATAACCAGATAATAAACTAAAAATAAAACAATATAAAAATGAACATAGATAGGTATATGTATTCCTTCCATTCAAAAAAGGATAAATAACAAATTACTTTGAACACATTTTTTTTCTCGAATTTTTGAAATTTTTATACATTTCGACTTTAGTTATATAGTATAAATTGGAATTAATTTTTGATCATAGCCGTGACGCAAACATACTTTCACAACTATACGACATAACCACAAAATTTCGGCAAAAAAAAAATTTCTAAGAACTCTGGGAAATTTCCAAAATTGAATTTTTGAATTTCAACAAAGAAGAATTCTTCAAATTTCTAATGATTATATTTTTTTTTTTTTTCTTTTATTTTGGTTTCAAACTGATTTTAGATTTTAATTTTTCGATTTTTTTTTGAAATTCTTTACAAAAAAAAATATTTGAAAAGAGAACTGCGAAAAAAAGAACTTTAACTGTAAAAGCAATTCTTTTGGAATTACAATGGAACATTTT
This sequence comes from Villa cingulata, assembly GCA_951394055.1. NCBI lineage: Eukaryota > Metazoa > Arthropoda > Insecta > Diptera > Bombyliidae > Villa > Villa cingulata. The sequence continues at coordinate 29,836,155 of OX596022.1, read as the reverse complement.
ATTTGTGGTTTTTCTACTATGTAGAATGTGATGCATTAGAGGATACTTTGTAAATGCTGTGTACTCGTATTCCTAGAATTTCCTTTGAATTTTTTACAAGAATTCAACCAACAAATAAATGAATTCGAAAAAAAAACGAAAAAAATTATTTTCGAATTAAAGATTTATTGGGAAAATGAACTTCCTTTTTTTTCTTGTATAAAAATCATAAACAATCAAACTGTCAGTCTTCTAGGCAGAACTATATAGATACTGTACTGAAAGTGGAGAAAAAGAAACCCCTATCATCTCTTTAAAAATTGTCCACAAATGTAAATCGTGGTTGAACTATATCGCCAGGCACAAATTGGTGGATGCTATTTAGATACCAGGGCATTAGGGTTATGATGGCGATGAGGTAGTCAATATCATTTCTAAAAAGAACCGGATCAAACGCTTTCTAAAGAAGACTGACAGTGTCCTTGAAACAAGAAATAAAGAACTACAGAATAATAACCACTGCCTTAACATCGCATAATACCTGTGGCAGCATCTTGTAACCAAAGAAATCATCGTCTCTTCTATTAGGGAGGATTTTTTTGGTACTAATACCTTTGGACTCAAATCGTTTAGGACTGAATTGTTTGAGCTTCTTCGTCACCTGAGAGCGGCGAAGAAATTTGAATATAGATGGGGGTCTTTGACTAGAACGGAAATCCCCATCTGAGTAAGAAAAAATGGTCATATACGGTTAGCATTAGTTCTTTTGTATATATTCAGTTGATTGTGAGATTTTTTTTTTTTTTTTACTTTCTCATCTTTTTCTTTCGAACAATTACCAAGAGGAAGTTCTTTATTATTTATCAGATCACTTTGTATAGGAATATATGTTAGCATACTTTTGCCTGTTTATAGTTTACGGCAAGAAAAATATAAAAAATATCATTTGTATGTATTGTAGAATATCAAAAAGAAAAACATAAACATTCATATACATACTTATATACATATGAACGAACAATATACGTTACGTTTTTTATTATCATCATCATTATCATGAATTTTCTTTACCGAACTCCTGTTGCTATATCGACCCACTCATTCACCTATAAAACCACATGTATCTGTGCCATGAATACATCCTGATTTCGAATGTGATATATGATGATGTACACGTATATGCGCATATAAAATGCACACATAGAAATAAACCTGTACATATGTTTGCATTTACCGCATTGTAAAATTTTATTAATATATTTTTCTGGTGATGTTTATGTTACATATACACGACACATACATAACGTAACTGTATTATAATGAGCATTCTTATAAAATTTCGTAAAAGTGATACATCATGATGCATGGTCTTGTTACAGTGGCTTGTTTCACAACAAATGGTTTTTTTTTTCAAAAAAAAACTCATAAATTTTATATGTACATATATAAATGTATAGTTTAGCCGCATACATACATGCATACGTATTATATAATTTACAAACAATTTGGCACAAGTCTACAAATTTAAGTATGCATGATACATAATAACATTTTCAATTTATCATTGAACGAATGTGTCGTAATTCGTGTTGTGTTTTATGCACAACAGTGGATCCTATTCAATATCATGTCTTACGTTATATTATTGACACAATGATTGTTTTTCAATAATAAAATTGTTTCTTATCTTTTCAGAAGTACGTATATAAATGCGTGTAAAAGAACAATTTATAGGAAACTATTAAACCGAGAATATGTGTAATAAAATATTTTTTCTATATTGAAATTTGTATTTTCTAGTATTATTGTAAATAATTTTAGAATTGTGTTCTTTAAAAAGTTTGTGTCTGTTCAAAAAATAACAGAACATTATTTTTAAAATTTTTTATTTTTCAACTTACATATTATTGGTCTTTGCCCTCTTTAAAGTACTTTCCTTCCCTATTCACACACTTTTTCCAGCAAAGTTTCTACTTTATAAAACAGTTCTGATAAACAGCTTTCGGAATGTCTTTTCATGCCTGTGACGCATTTGTTTTAATGTCATCAATGGTATCGAAACGGTTTCCTTTCGGTACTGATTTCAATTTAGAAAATAAGAAAAAAATCACCAGAACTCAGATCTAGTGAGTAGGAAGATTGACAGAGGAAAATCATAAGATTTTTGGCATAAAAAAGACAAATTTCTACTAGATTTTCCTTCTTAGTTCGATCATCAAACGAGGAATAAATGTGTCCTCAACTGAATGGATGTTAAATTTCTAGATCAGAATGTTATGGTGTAACGCTATTGAGATCCCAATGTCTTTTGCAAGTTCTCTAAGAGACAAACGACAATTTGCACCCATCAGATCATATATTTTCTGAATGCGACTCTTATCGGTTGTGGTTGAAGGTTCCCCTGTTTGAGTTTTGTCTTATACTGATTAAAGATCACTTTTAAATCGGAAAAACTATTCATAACACAGCCTACGGCGCAGGGAATCGTCTCCGTAAGCTTGTGTCAAAAGTTCAAATTTTTGGGTAAAATTTTACGCAAAATTTCACGTTGCATAATGGCTTCCGAAAAGCACACATTTTAAAAATTGCAACTCGCAAACGAACGCTATAGCAGTTTACGCTCTAAAATCAGTAACGCAGGGAAGAGGTAAGAAATCAATAATCTGTAAAGGAGCAGATAACTCAGGAGATTATGACTCTAATACCGTGTTGCTAACCGCACGATGCTACGATACTTCATTTCCATGCAATGTAAAAAGTTCGGTTATTTTTTGAACATACCTCTTATACCTTAACGTATTTTGATATAGATTTGATATCGACTGTGGTAAAATCACTCAATGATGGTGTAAAGTGCAATTTGTCCTTTTTACTTTTTCTTTTCTTTAAATATTTCTTTAAATATTTTGCAACTTGTTCCCCTTTTTAATTTCTATTTCACTTTAGCCTAAAGGTCAACATTAATATGCGAAATTGAAAACTGAACCTGAAATGAACGAATATTTTGTTTACTTTATTTTCTTTGTCCTTCTAAACAGTCCTTTTGGTCGGATTAATATCATAACAAAAAAAAAAGTACAATACACCTGTCCATTTAACTGCTTACACACATATTTGTGACATTAAATAATGAAACAACATTTTGAAAAATGAATTCTTATAAATTCTAATGAAATTTGTATACAAGATTTTGATTACAAATCCATGGAATCAGTGCAAAATATTGTATATCAAACACGCATACATCGTACGACGGTATGGTATGGTTAGCAGAAAATTATTAACAATAAAATAACCAAACCCCGAATAATTAACAAAATACGTATGTATAATAGAGAAACAGAAGTCCCTCAAAGACATTTAATGTGTAACCCCAACAATATAGCATCGATTTACTTATTTTTTTCGTATTTTTTTACATTTTTTATATAAGGAAACACAGACACACACGCATACGTATGTACATACTTACAAATCTAAAAATTATTTTAAAAAAATATACAAGTCGACTAACTGTAAAAATATTATCCAGCATATAGGTACTCACAAAAATAAATGTCCGTATAATATCTTCGAATCGTTTTTATTTTTTTTTTTGGCTTTTTAAATTTAAGGATTCAAGTACACAATATGAGAAAAAAAAGTATTGAATTATTTTGTATAAATTTTGTGATTTTATTTTTTTACATAAATTTAAAGGACAATGATTTAATACCATGCAGGATATACGAGTATGAGAATATTTTTACATACATATGTTTTGTATTTTTTTCCATTTTTTATTGTAGTGGATGAAGGTGAAGATTTCAACTAATTTCCATAAATGTATATTTGATGTACATACTCTTTAATATATGTATGGTGGTGTGGGCTAGAGGGAGACAGGTTTACCTGATCTCCCCCTATAAAAGTGGAGAGAATATCATCAGAACTAAATGGTTATATTTTTTATATTCTTTGATTTTTATTCTTTTTTTATTCTTTTTCAGTTGGTTTTTAGGTTTGAAGTTTTTGCTTTAATTTAATTTTTGCGTAACAATAGTTTTGACCACAATCATATTTTTGAGCTACAAAAATCCAAAATAAAAGAAAACGTTTTTACATGTTCTGCGTCAATAAGAATGAAAATCATGTTCTTTAGTGAATATGAAAAATATATACGAGGGGACTAACAAAAATTCTCCGAAAATTGTTGAAAAAAAAATACAAAAAAATTTTTTTTTCTAAATAATAAAAATTTATTGTTTTATCATTTTTCTACATAATTTCCATTTACTTCAATACATTTATTTAATCTGTATATCCATCTATTAAAACAATGCTCAAAATCTTCCTTTTTTAGCTGCTCTAATTGCTGGTTAACTGCTTCGATAACCTCTTCTCTGCTTTTGTAGACCTTTCCGCGTAATGGCTCTTTGATTTTTGGAAATAACCAGAAGTCACAAGGTGCCAGGTCAGGTGAATATGGAGCTGGTGATATTTCGCTTATACCTGATAGAGCAATAAAATTTGATGTTTTTTCAGCCTTATGTGCAGGTGCGTTGTCGTGATGTAAAAAGTACCTTCGCAGCTCTGCCTTATCACGTCCTTGTAAAATGTTTTTAAAAACTTCAGGTAGGCAAACATCAGTATACCATTCCGCATTTACTGTTTTGCCTTCTTCAAGTGGTACCGATGCAATTATTCTATTTCTGTTGAAGAAAATTGCGAACATAACTTTTTTTAGTGACTTCTGTCGGTATGCTTTAACTGGCGATGGTTGACCTTTGGCACTCCATATTGACGATTGTAATTTAGTTTCAGGTTCACTGTTGTATATCCATGTTTCGTCACCTGTGATAAGATTTCTGTAATTTTCTGAAGTACCTGCGTTGAATTTTTCTAGAAAAAATTTAGCAAAATGCACCCGTGCTGCTTTTTCTTCTTGACTCAGGATTTTAGGTACCCACCGTGCACATTTTTTGCTGTACCCAAGACTATCATTCAATATTCTTGAGATAGCCATGGCATTTAAGCCTAGTTTGTTAGCTATCATTTCTTCTGTCAGACGTGGGTCTTCGTCCAGTATTTTCTTTACAGCAGCCACATTTGTATCATCTGTCGATGTTCGAGGGCGTCCTTCACGGGGCTCGTCTTCAATGCTGAAATTTCCAGTTTTGAACTGTCGAAACCACTCATAAACCGTGTCAAGGCATGGTGCATTTTCTTCAAAAGCTGTTTTACACTCTTCAAAAATTTTTCGAGGCGTTAATTTACGACGAAAACCAAACAAAATCGCATACCGTATTTCTGTTTTATTTGGTGAAGGTAACTGATACGAATCATCACCACTATTTTTTCTTTTTCTTGTTTCCATGTTACCCGATCAAAATGAAATTTTGAACTGATACTATTTACTAATTGACCTTGCTTTATATAGAGAATGGTTTCGAAACAGTTACAGAAAACTAGTTTTTCGGAGAATTTTTGTTAGTCCCTACGTATGTGTTTGAGAACATTTAATTTCATTTTTTGTAGATTTTTGCTTTTTGCCATAAATATCACAAGAAATCTTCTTCTTGAAGTGCCACTCTTCTTTGGAAATTGAAAATCATCTCGACAAGTCTGTCTTTATCTTTCACAATTTTGAATAGCTCAGCTGTGTTACTTACATACAATAGATCCAGTCTATGGATTTTTAAAAGCCATAAAGTTGTTCATCTTTCAGTGTTTATTCTGCCTCTACTTAATTCTACCTTGTGCCATAATTTTCATTTGCTTATATGCACCTATATATTGATCATTTCTAATTATGTGACCCAGATATCTAGTTAATATTATTTCTTAGAACACTTTTGTTATTCATTCTCTTCAGAACTGCCTCATTAATTATTCTGTCTTACCACTTTATTCTTAACATTTTTCTGTTATAGTCATGATTCAAAGGACTCCAACTGATAAGAATTAAAGACAATAAATAATAGTATCTATATACATATGGTAAAAAATAAAATGAAATAGGAAAAAAAAATTTAAAGGATATATAAAAAAAAATATGATGAAAAACTATAACTGACTGAAAATTAAATAAGTTAAGTTATTGATTCGTTTCGTGTTGGTTATATCTTTATACGATTATCCTTCCTTCATTTTTAGTGAGCACGAACATGCAAGTATTTTATATTTTCAATTATATTTCATATATATTTTCTGGATTATGTATTTTACATATATCATATGTACAAACATATGTAGTAGATTTCATGTCAGCAACTATAAATATACACGATATGCTAACATATGTATATGTAGATTTACATACATTATTATATCGGATAATTGAATATCGACTTTGTACACGAAATAAATCCTTAAATATTCTTTTAATGTATACAGGGTAGGACAATTTGGACTGAACGATTTTTAAAAATTTGTAAATTTTATGTTTTTATTTATTTATTTATAAATATTTGTGGAATATAAAGAATTTCATAAAATTTTATACAATGGATATATTTACAGTCCAGAACGGGTCAAAATGTAAAAATTGTTGGATTATTATTATTTCATCCATTCAACCACAATTTAATTATTTACATTCCCATTCAAATGGATATGTAAATAAACAAAACTGTCGAATCTGAGGTACGGAGAACGCGAGAGTACTACATCAGTGTCATTTCCATTCTCTTGTAGATGTACTGTTTGGTTTGAAGTTATGACTGATAGAATCATAGGTTCATATTTTTTTCAATGAAAGAAATGAACATCAACAAAGGATGTTAGGGAGATATACCTTCGGAAGCACACTGTGATAGAAAATTTTTACGTCCATCACTTTAAAATCACTTTAACATATGGTTCCAGAAGAATGGAGCTAAAGTTTATACTGCGAGAGTGACCATTGGGATTCTTCAAAAGTTTTTCCGTGAATGAACTATTTTAAAAAATGTAGATATCTTCTGGCTTTCCCGGTCAACAGATTAAACGGCGGTTGATTTCATTAAAGGGAGAAGTTTACAAGAACACATCAACAACAATAAATTTAGCAGATTAAACAAAATATTTGTACAGAAATTGGTAATTTAGAGTGAGGAACGTTGCACACTGCATTGCAAGATGCCTTAAAAAAGAGTCATTATTTTTGTCAACAAGCAAATGGAGATTATATATAAAGAGATCAACAAATTGCTCTTTTATCTGAGCTTAAAACTATGATAAAATATTAAAATTAAAAAAGTTATAAGCATTTTACAGCATTTAGTACAATTTGGCTCACCCTTTATAAATACACATAATGTATGTACTAAAATTTGTATTCAATAAAATTTTACTAAAATTTCTGCTGTAAATTCGTGTGCTTGTGTTATGATGAGTGTGCAGTAACTTAAGAATATTCTGTTTCAAAATATCCAGATGAAGAATATGCCTTCAGAATTTTAAAATACGGCTATAAGTGAAAAATCTGATGTAAACATATTATATTGGTAATGGACAAATTTTAAATTTATTACTTTTTATTTTACATATGTATCATAAAATAAAATACAGACAAAAATAAAAAAAAGAAAAGAATACTACTACAATTACAGTGGAACCTCCCTAAATCGAAACTCGAGGGAGAAACAAATAAATTCGAATTATGGATTGTTCAATTTACAGAAGATAAACTCTATGATACAGGACTTTTATTTTCCGCAACGAATAGTAGAAAACAAGACGCTAATCGAATTCTGTAAATAAACAATTTTACTAATTAAGATTTTGGTTGCTTTTGAGCTCGAAATAAATTCATAACGTGGCCACAATAACAAAAAGAGGCAAATACAGAATATGTAACAATTAAAACTATTCTTGATGAATACACATTGTTTCGACTGCGGTCTTATCTTTTCCTCGAATTACAGAGACTATTTCATTTACAAACTTTGGGAAGAGAAGGTGATCAATCAAAATATGGATTTCTTCGAGGTAAAAATATTAAATACATTTTCTTCGAGTTTTAGAGAGAAAAAGTGTACAGAAATCTCTTAAAGGGAATGGTGGGTGGTTTCGGGTAACAGAGGTCATATATTCAGCTACCAGCGCTTCCTTTCTTAATTTTAATTATGTAAATTAATTTATATAATTAATAAATAATAATAATAATAATAATAATTCGAGTTATGGACATTTTTGAATGTAAACGAAAGGAAATGAGTATTTGTTTCGAGTTACAAAGGAATAACGATGTTCGAGTTATATATGTAGGTTCCACTGTACACAACAATGATAGCAGCAGCAGTTTTAAACTATACACTATACATATATTCAGACCATTTTATACGTTATTCTTTATTATGTGCAGTTTGTGCAATATTAACAGCCTACAAAATGGAATGTCTGAATCACATTGACTTTGTATATACATAATACAAACAAGTGTACAATATGTATATGCATATATGTACATACGTATGTATTAATGTATAATATTTTATGTATAGTCCCAGAATCTATATATAATAAATATGATACGGTCTAAGTATAGTAAGCTTTTAATGAAAGTTTAATTCTTTAGAGAATACAGAAAATAAAATGAAAATGCGAATAAGACAACGATGTAAAAAATTTTTCGTTTGATTATGATTGTATGTGAATGGTTTTTTTTTTATTTTATTAACACACGCACAACAGAAATAATAATGAGTTTTCATGAGTTTCCACACTATTGTAGTACGTGTAGTACGGACTGCGGAATGAATTAAATTTTTGTTGTAATGCCATAAAATTGGAGAATATAAAAAACAAAGAACCTTTTATAATGTACGTAACAACTAAGGTAAATATGTACACGATTAAAAATGTATTCATGTATATATATATAGTGTTATTATTACATACATACATCTGCAGTAAAGAAGCCAACCATTTTACATTGAACAAAAGAACACAAAAAATGAAATTATCAAACATCTTTACTGTATTGTATGATATTTAAAATTGAAATTATGTATATACATATATTTATATCCCATGATAGAATTAAACGCGGATAAATTCTGATTGTTTCCTTTTGTAATAAAATCTGCAAAGTAGAATATAAAAAGCGGAAATAAAAAACGAAGCTGGAGTAGATTATTTTCGGTTTTATGTGTTTTTAATGTTTTATATTAATTAAAACCGCGTTTTATTATTTATTTTTTAAAATAAAGTGAAAATTGCGTGAATCATACGTGAATCATAGTAGTTAAACTATAATTTACACATTAATGATGATTAAAAAAAAATTAAATTAAAAAATATTATTCATTTCACCTTATTGCTAATATAAAATGAATAAGATAAAAGGAAGAAGAAGAAGAAATTAAACTCAATATCCTGAATCATGTTTTTAAAATTTAAGGAATTTTTTTTATTTTGACATTGAAAACTATTTTCTAGCACTGTTGAAGTGATTTCTAGACTTAATATTACCAAGCTATTGTTTGTGCTCTCGGTACACCTACAGTTTAATGTGGATTGCGAGCCACTGAGTTGTTGGTAAAGAAGCAAGCTCATTTACATGCTAGGACTAAGAAAGTCACGATAAGCCAGTTCCGTTCTGTTCCGTAAAAAGAAAAAAGTTGTATATTTGACATTTCCATGTAATTTATATGGATTGACAGAAAAGCTGTTACGATTAACGGAACGGAACATTGCGAAACGTTGAAGTTGAACAAATTTCAACTTTTTACGGATAACATAACCTGTTTCCATACAAATTTTCAATATTAGCTTTCAACTTTACTAGGTATATACCGTTCCGTTTTAGTATAACAGGTATGTTTTGAAACGTGTTGGAACGGAACGGGCTTATCCTGACTACGCCTTTTAGACTGATACATTCTTAGAATAATCGGAATCAGCATGTTAAGCTCTTTTTTTTAAGCAAGCTGTTGAAGCTGGTCTCGTACTATTCAAAGCTGAGTAAACTTTTGAGGGTAATGAAAGTTGGAAAATAAAATAGAAAATGAAAAATTGAAAATTATTTTTCGAACTTGCACTTCAAGTAGGCAAGTTAATCTAGCACTGCGCCAGCGAGCAACCAAAATATATGGATGTACAATAAATGAAAAATTATTCGAAATCAATTTGAATTTCGAAAAAATCGTAGTTTGTTTCTTCTGCTTTAATTTGAATATTATTGGTTAAATAAAAGCAATTTAAAAATTAAAGTAATTAAAAAAAATCAATTAAAATTCAATCACAGCACAGATTATATTCTTTATAGAATGCATTATACTTCAGACGCACTTGAGATATTTTCACATTCATCTGAATGAAATACCAAGAGACGGTTGAGAAAAATATGTGTCTGTATGTATAAGTAAGAGATGAAATGATGCATGCATGCAGTAAACTGCAAAAAAAAAAAAAAAAAAAAACAAATGAAATTCCATAAGGAGATTGAATTATAATTATGTGTTGTGTCTATGTCTATTTATAAGAATTTAAGGAAAATTAGAGAAAATTAATGTTACTGCGTTGTAATAGTTTTTTTTTTTTCAATTTATGTAGTGAAGTATGTATTTAAAATTTCTATTAAAATAATAAATAAATACACCGTTTCATTAAAGAGGTATTTAAAATTTATTTACATACATTCACATATGCTTTACTTCTGACTCTGAGTACTAAATAACATCAATAAAATGTTATATACATATACGACTACATACATTTTCTTTTTTAAATTTTATCCTATATTCGTCATAAAATTGTGTATCTTAGCATGTGTATCTTATTCAATGACAGTTAAATTTCCATATTTTCAAAGAACAAAAATTTGAATACTTTGACATGGCTTTTGATACACACAATCATTGGTCCAGAAATTATTATTGCAATTACATTTATTTTGTAAAGACTAAGAGGCAAAATATTACGAGAAAACAGAATACAATAACAGCTGTACTTGAACAACCGAATAAGCATTATTATGGATGAATTAATAAGTTGACGTGAAAGAGGAACACAAAATTTAAAAAAAATACAAGAAAGACAAATTTCAAAATATCCTTAGAGCCACATTTTGTGTATGAAAACTTATTTTTCTTTTAAACAAAAGTCAAATTTTCCTACTCTATGAATATTCATTAAATGACAAGTCCTAAAGTGAATTGTAGACAAAAAAAAAAAAAAATTTGACTATGAAATATTCACGAATTCAAATTTTTAAAAATTTATCAAGCAAATTAGTCCTAAAATTGTGTTTTTTCGTGTTTTTCATTACCATTATTTTAAAGTATAATTTAGTTTACATAAATCTACTTGAAAAAAAAAGGATATTCCACAGAAGATGAATAAAATTATATGAACAATTGCAAAAGTTTTTTTTTTTTTCTTACCTGGAAATTTATATAACGGCACATCATTACAATTGATTTCGATCAGTGTAGATGTTTCATTCGGTAAACCAGCACATTGACACATTGAATTTAATGGGCATGAATATAAAATATCCTGTTTAGTTATTATCGTTATTCCATTATTATTATTATGTTTATTACTATTATTATTACTATTATTATTTTTATTATTATTTCCTTTATTTTTGACTGAATTACTTATACCACTATCGCCAACACCATTAACACCATCATTATTACTTCTAACATTATCATTATTTTCATTACTCATTTCACTTACACTAGCACTATTACTTGAACTGATACCGCCACCACCTCCACCAGATACAGTTGCAGCATTATGCAAATCAAATTTCCGACAATCGACTGATACACGTAACCAATACATAATCGATATGGAGATTATAATCAGATTTGGACGATGATTATCCATCCTGTAAAGATAAAGATAAAAATGAAAATTTTATAAGAATAATACATACATATAATATAATTATAATACATTATTGAATAAATTATATAAAAAAAGTCGGATATTTGGTTTGATTTTTCTTTTTATTCTGATAATAAAATTTAAAATTTTTCAATGAAAATTATTTTCAGTTTTTTTTTTTTTTTTTCAATTTTGTTGTACATATAGTACATTCACACTGTACTATACATTCGTATGTGTGTAATATTGATCACATACATACATAATAGATAAAAATCAGACAAAAAGACTTTCACGATATCGTATAAATGTAAAAAATATATTTTACGGATTTATTTTCTCAATTTAGTGGCATATTCAAATTATAATCAAATAAAAGGACACTTTTGTTGGATACTGTTATCCATGATATCATATTTTGTTCAATTATAAATTCAATATTATTGTGAATATCTGAATTATATTTTTTTGCATTATAGATAGCTACTCAAACGTATGAATATTTCTGCTACATATAGTATCTATCTTTACTTCCATATAAATAAGTGAAAACTAAATCCTTAAAAACGAAATGAAACATCAAAATATACAGTAATGGAAATTCAAATGAAATCATGAATTCACTGTATTCATAATAAGTGACGCTTTAGCTTATGGCGAGCCTGGGCCTTATCAGTGAAGTTTAATGAAGAGTCGAGTACTACGAACAACTCAGTTGTTGGTAGAGAAACCAATTCTTTTAGCATAGCATAAAATATATATGAATTTTACATTTTTGCTTCTTGCGAATAGATTACTATTACATTACGGAAATAATTACAGATGAGTCGTGCCTTGAGTAGAGGATTCGTAATTATTTGAATTTGATTTACGGTTATGCTATCATATAAATATTTTTTGCTCAAGGTTTCTCTCAAAATAATTTCTAAAAATTTATCAAGCTTTTAGAAGAATTAAATGAAAGTAATGCAGAAGGAATAACATGAAGTCATCATGGCAAATCATATTTTAAGAGAGATCAAAGAAACATTGCAACAAACACAGTTTTTCAATATAACTGGATTGATTTTATGTGAATTTCCACCACTATGTAATATAGAAAAAGATAATTAAGAAAACGAAAATGAAAACTTAGAAAAATTACCAAGAAAAATATTTTTAATATTTTAAAATATATAAAAATAATATTTAGTTAAATTTTTGTCCTGGTTGTTATTATTTTTTTTTAGAGTCAAAATATGTTTGAATTTATTTTTCCTCTCTAAATATGTAAAATATAAAATAAATTAAAAACAAAATTTAAAAAATATTCAGTTTGTTTTTTTCTGTGAAAAAAGAAACCGCATTCAAATTTAAACATAAATAATACGATTTCTTCTTTTTTTCATAATTTGTTGTACATTTATAGAGTAATATTTTGTACATATGCATGCAGACATATTAATATCCTTTAACAATATTTATATCACTATGAACGTATATTGCATGTTCAAATTTAAATAATATATTTATGTACCGTACACTATATTCTTCTGCTATGACTTCATCAAATTATAAGAATAGTATACAATAATATACATATACATATGTATGTATGTATGTATATGCATATAAATATATTACTTTTCTTCTAGATAATAGAGGGTTAAAAACACACTAAATTTTGTAGTAAAATTTTTTTTGAAGTTTATGTTTTTTAGTTTTTCATTTTTTTTCCACTTTTTAAAAAAATTTGTTGTACTTTAACGAAAGTTATATACGCATAAAGGTATGAATGAACAGGACAAAATTAAAAAAAAATCATAACTTACTCATATAATTTTATGTGCAGCACATGGATCGGTTAGTTCCGGGACTAACTACTAAGACAGAAGTTTTCGGAAAATTTTTCTTTGTTCATTAAAATAGTCTCAGTTTAACGCTTTTCTAACTTTTCTAATCCTGTCGTGAAAGACGATTTATCTTTGGTCTAAAAAATAGTACATAGTTATTTTCGGTTACCTCTATTCTTTATTCGGCTCAAATCCCTATCCATCCATCTTTTTGAAGTCAGCGAACAGCCGTAAATCGTTGGATACAAATTCTAGAGAATATAGTGCGTATGTGAAAGTATTTGGAGGCCCAATAATTGTAATTTCGCCATTATCTCTGCCATTTGGAAAAAATTTGTTTTTATGCCCAAAGTTTTCGTGAAATATAGAGTAAATACTACATACTATCAAACAATAGATATCTTTAGGATGTCAGCTATACATCATTGAACTTTAGTATGCGATTGTCTGTCACGATTTTCAGTAGTATTCTTTTACCACCTACACCACCACCACCTACAAGCTCTAATCTGTTTTTCTTTTTTTTTTTTTGTGATAGAGCAGATTCCGGATAATGCTTTTCAAGCTATTACTGAGATTAAGCAGTATATTTTCCCGTTCAAAAAAATGTTTTATCAATACACGAAATTCAGATTTTTTTAATTATTGTTTTGGAAATTCTAAAAGTAGGTTCACTGCGAATGATCGAAACGTTTTTAAATTTTGAGACATGACTCGCGAATGACTTATGTTAATAAATAAAGAACAACAATTTTCCAAGATATTGTTGTTTTGGTAGTTAGTCTCGGAACTTATCGATCCATGTAATCCATATAGCTATATATGTCTATGTGTAGCTATATATGTGTCTGTGTATACATATAAAGTGAATATTTAAAGATTTACACAATACAGAAGACTATGCAATGAATGCAAAATTTTTCTTCATAAAATGTACATATAAAAGAGGAAATGCTCAAGGCACTTTGACAAGAAAAAACTTATGCATATATGAGTATGTATAGTCAAAAGTCTAGAAAAAAATGGGAAAAGAAAAATCTGGAATGAAAGAAATAAAATTAAAAAACAAGATAAAATAGAAACACAATTCAATTTTTTAAATATATGTAGTAGTAGTAGTAGTAGTAGTAGTGACAGTAGTAATGATAGTATTCGTAGTAGTATTACTACAGTAGGTAGTAGTAATCATGTAATATTGTTAAAGTCATTTGTTAACTATTATGACTATGATAATGATGATTATGATGATGATGATAATGTTACAATGAAGTTTAATGTTATATGGTTACGCAATGGTATAAGAAGAAATGTACAACTGTATACGATGATTTCATTTTCGTAATTATTTTTCAAATACAATTTCGTTTCATATAGATGTTTTCAAAAGTGAATTACTAATATTTTGTTGCTTTATATATTTACTTCGATTCTCATTGATTTTATATTGATGAAATGACAATAAATGCAATTTTCGATTGAAAATAAAATGAAAAATAATTTTCATCTGATATGATATTTGCTTAGAGGCAAAATATTTTTTTTTTTTTTTTGAAGAAAAAAAAGTGTTTTTTGTTTTTTTTTTTTTTCAATTTTCTGTATGGACACTTGAGAAAGAAATTTTCGAAACAGAAATAATAATAAATACACAAAAGTATTCAATCAAATATTTGATGCTAGTTTTTTTTTTGGAAAAAGTTTGTAATCATCAAAGATAATTCAAACATTTATGTAACTGATTTTTGGATGTTTGTGATATTCTTTCTTTTTTTTTTTTTTTTTGCGCTCAATAAATATAATCAAACATATAAGTAGATATTCTATCTGTAAAAGTTATTTAATCGAAAAAGTTTTTATTCATTCTTTAGTACAACATTTGCAGATATAAGTTTTTATATTGTAAAAAGTTTTTTCTTTTTGATTTTTTGATTTTTTGATTTTTTGGAAATCGGAAATTGTGGAAATGACATAAAAATTCTTGTGGGACCGTGAGATCATTTATAGCTAAATATAAAAACTACAACAAAAATGTATTATTATTATTATTATTCAGATAATCAGATGTCTTATCAAATGTCAGCGTATAAAAATAATAAATAAAATAATATATAAAAGAAATAAATAAGTAAAAAAAGTAAACTGAAAAACTTTTACTACAGTATAGATATCATAGTTAAATCGAAATTTATTTATCCTCTGTCAACTTTTAGATATACATATTTTCTTTCTTCTACTTCTACGGAATTTGGTGAGAGCATCTGCAATAAATTTTCATCTAAATACTAAATTATACTTCTGCGGTTATCATAATGGTTATCATCATATCGTTCTCATCATCTTTATCATCATCTTTGTATCAATACGCGTTCTAAAATCATTCGTTAGAAATTAAAGATTAGATAAATTTTCTTGACAAATTCGAATGTGTTTGTAACTCTTTTAACAATAAGAAAACACATACATGTGTAATAAATACTGTGATCAAAAAATTAGGTTGAATTTTCCATTTAAAATTTAAATCATGAGGACTAAACCAAACGACTACAGGACATTTTTCGCTGCACGTTAATGGTACCCTTAGCAGACATCTGTGCTAAATCTCAAATCTCATGTCAATATCTTAAGCAGTTAATGAAAAATGCTTAATTATACTTTCATCCAAAAAGGTACAATTATCGATTTTTGAAATGAGTGAAAAAGTTCATCACAATAATGCACCTTCTCACATTGCAGACAGCACCAAAAATCATAAAACAATTACAGTCAAAGACAAGATGTATAGAGTAACAAGGTGAGCCATTCCGACGGAAAAGCTCTTTTTTTAAAAGCTTGTGACGTCATTTCAACCGAAAAATAGTATTTTTCCTTCATAATTTTCACAACATTTAACAATTTTGAAATAATAATGATTTTACAATATGTAATTAAAAAATATGATAATATGATAATTTTAATAACAAAATAAATTTTGAAATAAAATAATATGATTGCAAAAATACACCTAAAAACAAATCTAACGAATTCAATTCAGTCAAATTCAGTACATCGCGGTAATTGCTTGCATTACAAACTCGGTATAAATGACGTAATAACTTTAAGCTTTACAAACAGCTTTTTCGCTCTGGCTCACCTTGTTACTCTATACACCTTGGTCAAAGATTTATATTCTTTGACTGCACACTGGTTGTGTGTGATTATTTCGTCAAAAGTTCGACCCATTTTCGTTACACAAACAACCGTTGTATTCGACTGATTTAGCATTGTTCGATTTCTGTCTGTTCAACAAACTCAAAATACCGCTCCGGAGATTCCTTTTCGACTTGATTGAGGCGATAAAATCAGAATCCAAGAAAGAGTAGAATGTCAAACCGAAAAACGATTTCTCTGACTGTTTTCAGAATTGAAATAAACATTGGCATAAGTGCTTTGTGTCGTATGGGGAGAAATTTGAAAAAAATGATAAATTTAATTTGCAAGAATAAAAAAAGAAGCATGCTGTGAAATCGAAAGTCGAAGTCCAAGTTGAAGAGTCACTGTATTGAATATGGAAGAGTCATTAAGTTACAATATTACGATTAGTGTTTTACGATGTGCTTTAACGTCACTTTAACTTATACGAGGTTGTGAAATTATGCGTTGTGTGCGTTTACGATTTGGAATAAAAATACCCTTAATATAAATATAATCACACGAAGGCTAGTGAGATAAAGTATATTCATCAACCTGGATAGAACACTTCTCAGATATTTTTAAAAGACAACCTCGAAGTGGTATTATAAATATCGTTCGAACATAACCTTATTATATACAGCAACAGCACAGAACTCATATATTATCATCACATCCACAACATCTTTTCCATTTTGTAATATAAAAATACAATCAGCTGACATGTTTGAATATGTTTGACGAAGTTCGAAGACAAATTTTATTTAAATTGATGAATAAGCTGAAATTGTATCCGGCTCAAAATATATCCGATGGTTAATCTATGTTGGTGAATACCAGCCTTATATTAAAATGTAAATTTTTGTAAGGCCAAGCCAAGAGAAAAAAACGATTAGTGGTATAAATATTCGAATTCAGTACCTAAACACACAACTAAAATCTGTAAGGTTTTGCACACAAAATTTTTTGCACGACTGTTTGCAGCAAGTACTGTTGTTATAGCAATGACACAAACTCACAATCACAATAATTGTGGTGTAGCGTATCTACAACAGATGTGTGTTGTATACTATGCATGCAAAATACAAAAAACAGAAATAAGTCATTTTAAGTCGAAATTTAGTTTCAAAGTTTCGTTTTTCTGCAATGCAATACGAAAACAAAAAAAAAAAATACTTCATGGTAATGGTAAAACTCTAATACAATCCTACTGTATTATAAAATATAGAAAATAAAAAACAATAACACATTTTGAATAGTGGAATAAATAAAATTAAATTATATTTATACTACATTAATGAAATAGCACGTAATAGGAGACTAGAATGAGAATGAGGAAAATACAAAACGAAAGAAAAATGAAAAAAAAGAAAAAAGAAAAATTAAAAAACACAGAAGAAGAAAAATGACAAAACGAAATAAAAACATTAGCAAAACCTCATTAACCGCATTTTAGTGAATGAGTCACGTAATTATGGCAAACTATCGCACATAATAATCATTTTTAGTTTGTATTTTGAATATTTTTATTTTTTGTTTTTATTTTTGTTTTTCATTTGTTTACATTTTTTTTTTTCTTCGCTTCTTTTGTTTTCAAATATGCATGTATATGTATCATACATTATAAGAAAATTCAACAAAATAACAACAGAAAATAATTATAAGAATAACCTCTTCTTTTCATCTTCAAAAAAAAAAAAAAAAAATTATTTTATTACGTAATTGTCTCTTGCCATTCTTAAAAAGTTTATTTTTATTTTAGTTTTTTTTTTGTTATTTATTTGTTTAATTCATTATTTTTTTTTGTTTTCTTTTTGTCTCTTTCAATTATATATTCTTTCAAATTCTATATGATACACTTAAATATACTTTTCTTATCAATAAATCATGCACGTTTTTCTGATTCTATATAAAAAAAATAAAAATAATATTGAAAACAAAAAATGTCTACAAAATTGTTTTTCTTTTGAAAATTTTTCTTCTCCTTAAATTTATGTCAGACATGTGTTTTATTTTTAATAGTTACATACGAGTATATTATCATTGCGTAAGAATTTTAATCTTTTTAGTGTTTTTTTTTTCATTTTTTTTTATGATTTCTTTTATGATTTCTTTTTCTTCTATTATAGCTATCGATATACTGTGATTATATCTATTTGAAGGTACTGTAACTAAAATCTGAATTAATTAAATTACAATAGAATTTGATCATAATCATTAATGGCGGGCGCTGTAGTTCAAAACTAGCTCTAGCCTTCTTCAAAAGTTACCTTCACTCTGTCTTATTTTCCGCTTTGTTTCTCCAGATCTTTATTTACAGGATTGAATTATCTTCGTATAATTGTTAACTGCCTAGTTGCTGTCCGTTAGTCGCTTTTCACTCAATTCTGTTTTTATTATTTTCTTCGACACTCTGTCATCATTCATTTTACTTGCATGTCCTTCGCATTATAGTCTTCTTAACTTTATGACAACGCTTATAGTTGGTTCGTCATTTATATTTGATACAATTTCCATGTCGTATATTGTTCGCCATAAAGGATTTAATAGATGAAAAATATTAATTGTTTAGTTTGATTTTCTTCCTTCACAATTTTAGTCACTTATCATTTTTTTTTTTGACGTTAAAAAGTAGAAAAATAATAACGACATCTAAAGTAGATTAAATATTTTCCATAACCATAACAGTAGTATGTATATTTCTGCAATAAACTAACACAAAAATACAGACATATGTATCTACAGACAATAAAACAAAATCTTATTATTTTCAATTATCAGTTATCGAACTCTAAAAACAATTATCCTTAGCTTTTATGTGATACCTGTTACCGCATAGAATAGAGAATAGACTATAATCACATCACACTTAAAAAAAAAAATTACGAGTTAAAAGAATAACAATGTGTACCTATACTATGTGTGCACATCCTATTATCCTTAAAATGTAGGAAAAAAATTCAAACATTGCATTAAAAAAGAAGTAAAAAAATATAGAAAAAAATTAATTTTTCTTATATGTCGTACATTTTACATTACATATTCCGACATTCCTTTTAGTAATTCAAAGGGAATAGACTCTACAGATAGGATGAAAACAATTGAACTGAAGTGTATGTGCTGATGTGCTGTAATAATGAGTGATGATGGTATTTTTTTTTCATTAATTGTAATGTGAAAAATATAAAGGACTTGGTAATGTAGCAAATTCATTGTAAAAATAAATAGATTCGAACGAAATGAATTTATATTAGAGAGAATGGGGGTAAATGCGTTAATTGATGTTTTAATTGGTTTTTTCCTATTGTGGAATATATGTACGAGTATGTATGTATGGTGAATGAATCTTTGAATCTGAATGTATAGACATATAAAGTATTGAATTCAAGATGATTAAGTGGAATTCATTAAGTTTAATTGCCTTTTTAATTGTCTATTTATATCAATTTCCCTACCTCTTTTACCTAAATGAGTATTCAAAGTTTATGTGTAAGCGTAGGGTAAATGCGATACTAAGTTATGAATAAGTATTTATGATGATTTATTGTAATATAAATAATTTATCTGTTTATATTGAATGAATGAATGAAAATGAGAACATTATGTGTTAAACGAGAAAATTATCAATGAAATTTTAACGGTAAAAATATCAAAATTTTACAATTTATAGCTGGATAATATGTTACAAATTATTTTGTTAATTTTATCATTTAGATAACAATTCCTAGATATTTTAGCAATTAGTTCGAAATGAATTAAAAAACTTAAATTTTTTTTGGTGGCACTACAGCCCAAATCGAGTCTTCTTGGTCTCCTGTAAACTTCGTCTCCAATAATTCTGACTTCATGATGCTGTTTTCCAGTTTCTAGTGTCAGCTAGGAACTCGAGAATCTACTGACAGCTTTTGACCTCCGCTTCCTAGGTCTATCCTGCAATTTGCCGCTTTTCATCTCAATATCAAGCATCTTACATGGAAAACGTATTACGTGTCCTGGCATACGTACTACGTGTCCTATCGATCGTAATCTATTCAGTCTAAAAAATATGAAGAGTGTTGGTTCGTTATGTATTTGGTACAATTCCATATTGTAACCGATTCTCCAAAACCCATCCTCATTAATCGAACCGATGATAGATCTTAGTATGTAAATCTTCCTTTCGAATGTATCCAGTAAGCATGCCATAACTCCATTAGATGCACTACTTAAGTATGTAAATCTATATGTACATCATCTATGAATGTCATATTATAATAAAAATGTCGACAGTTTAGTAATACAATAGAAAACCAAAAATAAGCAATTATATAAACATACTTACATATATGAATATTGTCCTATTTTCAGTTTTACATTGTTTTTTGTTTTTTTTTGCTTTACATTTTACTCTACTGCGGGGAGTTCATTAAATAATGGAAAAAATGAAAATAATAATAAAAATGTGTAAATTAACTGTAACAAGAATTTGAATAATTAATTGTTTTCGATTGAATTTCATGATTAAGGTCAGCATGAAAGATTTCATGAATTTGAATTAATGCGGTCGAAGGATAAACTTGAACATATGAATAATGATTAGTGTATACAAAATTTATTTTTATTTTAATATTAAATTGTTAATTGGCTATTCGATGTTGCTGCTTTAAGAGAAAATTACACAAAACTAAGTTGATATTTAATTTATGGCTAGTATCGATATTTTCCTAATTAGTTATTGTCAGCTATATAATACTTCAGCAGGTTACATAATTCCATTTTTGTATAAATGTGCTAACCTATATTTTAGATATGTGGACCGTTAAAAATGGAAAACGAGTGGAGAGCCCGTACTAACGACGAGATATGTGGCAGTTGTATAAGAAATATGATATACTGACCTACATGAAAGTAAATACACTTAGATGGCTGGGCCATCTGAGCAGAATGAACGAAGACAGGATGCCTAAGCAAATATGGGAGAGCCAACCCGAAGGGAAAAGACCGGTTTAAAGACCTAGACTAAGATGACTAAGATGGATGCACAACATAAATAGTGATCTACGGAAATCAGGAATAAGAAATTGGAAAAGAAAGGCCAGAGATGGAGCAGAATGGAAAAGGTTTTTAAGTAAGGCCCGGGTCCTGAAAGCACTGTCGCGCCCGCCCTTGAATAAATGAATAATATTTTAGATTTAAGAATCGTCTTCTATAATACCACAGCTCTAAGTAAGCCATGGCTTTCACCAAAGTGATTTCTAGACTTAACACTATCATATATTCACCTACAGTCTAACGTGGATTACGAATCACTGAGTTACTGGTATTGATATGATATGACTTAGGTTGATCAAGTAGACTAATCAGCATTTCCAAACTAGTTTTCCAGTAAGCTGGTACCAAAGATCATAAAAATATTCTAGCCAAGCTATTATAGTTGCTAAAACAGCTCTATATTCCTCACTGGTAACCATTCAAAGCCTTGGGCAGCAATCGAACCAACAACTTGAAGATCTGTAAGTCAGTTGGTTTGCATTGCTTCACCAAACCCCGAATATAACTAATTCATTTTCGTATTCTTACTAAAATATCAATAATTTACAAGAAAAATGATAATTTAATTATTATTACATTCGCAGCTGAATGTAAATTATAAGAGGAAAAACGAAAAACCAAAATCAAAGAATATTATACGAAACTTTATAAGAAAAATTCTAGAGTATAAAAGTATTACAGTTTATAAACTACTTAACTTCTTATACGTATATACTACTCGTTAAGTATGTATGTGTGTGCAGATATTTTATGCATATATTTTAAGAAGATTTCATTTCAATTAAAAATATCTGTTTTGAGTTAGTGACTAGTTACACCATCCCTTTCACTGTAACTAGTTGTCAGCTTATATGTTGGTTTTTTTTTTTTTTTTTGAATATTTACTTTTCCTGCATTCAATTTTTTGTGGAAATTTTCTCTGTGGAAAACCAAGAAAAATTATGAAAATTTGAAAATTATAAAAAGAATTATTCATTAGTATGTATGTTATGTTACATTATTCAGAATTAAATTTATAGAACTTTTGGTGCATTACTTATTCAAAATATTTTTTGTAGCAGAAGTATCAAATTTATAGTTGTCTAGATTTTTAATTTTTTTTTTTTATTCCCTTTCCATTTTTTGTTTTCAATTTACAATACTGAACTACGGAAATTTTCAAGAATACACATATTTTCAAACACATTCTACTACATATGTACATAAAAGAAATATAAACGATAAAAGTATAATGTAAGAGTACATATAATATGGAAAATATGAAAAACGAAATACAATGAGAGAATTATTTTCGAAAATTACTTTTTCTAGAAACTCTTCGTTTTTTTTTTTAAACCATGAAAAAGAACAAAACATTACAAAGCCAAGTGAGAAGGAAAAATGAAGATATGTACTAGTTTTAAAGTATAATATAACGTAGAATTTTTAATTATAATATTCTGCGTATACCCGTAAAGTAATGTTTATCTTGTATATAATTCTTTCACACACAGTGTCCTCATATCATATTTTTGTACTTTTTTAATAGTTTTTTATGCACAGAACAATCTGAAACGAGATAAAAATGTAAATAAAAATTTTATTGAAGTACAACGAAAAATAAATTGCATTCCAAAAATGAAAATGTGAAAATCTAGGAGCAAACAAAGAAAATAAATATACGCATATTACAGCATATACTCGTATTTATGAGTTTAACCAGAACGAATGTATTAGCCTATCCTATACATAATAATGACCACTATGTAAAATTTTTACTATCTAGCTTTATGAATTTGAAACATAAATAATGAAAGAATGTTTATTTGTTGTGTCCTTTCATCTTCATTTTTTATCTACATTTTAAATTAAATTTATGCAAAATTAAGTTTTTTTTTTCTCGCTATAAAGTCATAAAAGTTAAATTTGATTAAACCGGTATAAGGAAAGGATAAAGAATTATATAGGAAAATATTATAATTATTTAATTTTTATTTTTTTCTTCATAAAGAAAATACTTGTAAGTGTGAAACATGCGGAAAATAAAAAATGATACGAAAGGAAAAGACGTTATTTAAATTAGTTTTAGAAAGTCTGATGAAACTTTAAAAAAGGATAAAAAGAATAAATGAAAAAGTATATATTGAGGGTGTGTAGACGTAAGTATGTAGAGTTTGAAATTTAATTAAGGACTAATTTTTAAAATAAATTTATGTAGATATTTTTCGAGTAGTATCAAGTGTAAAAATATGTTAAAAGTATATATAGATAGGTATTGTGTCAATTAAATTAACGAACTTTATTTCAAATTATAGTATGTAGAGTAGACGAAAGCACAAAAAATCAATGGTAACATTTAGTTACAAATTTTTTTTTTCCAAAAATTTAAGTAGCTTTCATGTAGATAGTTGACATCCTAATTCTGAAAATAAAAACAATTTTAGTTTTTGAGATATGGGATATGCCCAATTTTGTAATCTCGTTTTAATCTCCACGAGTAATCTGCCATCATATGTACTTCTTATCTATCCTTATATATCGTGCCATTATGGTACGAATTTTTTGATAGAGTATTTCTCCTTGTTCTTCGATAAGGTAACCGAGATTCTCAGGAAAATGGTCCAGATGATAGTTAAAATAGTTGCTGATAGTAACGCTATAATGTTGAAACCAAGATATTTCGGGCATGATGACATATGTTGGACTGTGACCTGGTAGTTTGGTGCTTGAGTATTACTATAAGAAACTTTTCAATTTCTGACACAAATGATTTCCATGCATTGGACTCGGTTTTATTCATTATTTCAACGAAATTTCCATCATTAACTAATAGTCGTATTTGTAGTCCATTTAATATTCCAGCTTTTAATTTTTCCATACTTAGACAAGGTAACACCTGTCCAATATATACTCAAAACAACCACAATTTGTATGAAGCTCCTTAACAAAAATTGCTTTATTCTACCTACCAAATTTTATATGTAATTGGGGCAAAATAATTCGATCTCTGTTAACTAGAGGGGAATATTTTATATTCTGCTTACCAGGGACTAATTTTTCTTTTGAAGGCCAATCTTTCCGAGAGAGCTATAAGAGAATAAATATACGTGTGTACTGTGTACATACATATTTCATTGTAATAAGTTCGAATTAGTTTCAGAAACTTCAATCAATGACGATTGAAGATTGTTAATTGGAAATTCGTTGTAGTGAACAAATATGATAGCAAAATTCAAAACATACAGAATATAATAATCTAAAATCAACTGTAAAAATTGCGATATATGGATTGGAATAATTTAAAATTGGAAATAAACACTGAAATTGACAATAAAAATTAAAAGTATATGACAACCAGAATAACCGTTAAAACGGTATCTTGTGTCAGAAGATTTTTGAATGATCATATTTACACGAATAAATATTGGAGAAATGATTATTGATTTGGTTCCGTACCGTCTATCTATTGCATAAGCAATAAGAAACTTGATAAAATGAATTCTTGACAAGCAAAATTAAGGATTTCGATAAATTAATCTTTATTTCTTTTTAGAAACAGCTACATTCATTTAATAAGTGCTTTCGATTTGGCAATTTCAATTACTTGCGAGCACTAAAATGTGTCTAGGATAAATTGTTAAATTGAACGACACAAAGATTATTCGTTACTATACTTGCATCTACTTCCAGCTACTTGAACAACTTTTCATGAGTAGCTGCGAGTAGATGGTTTAGTACAGAAATTTACCTTTTCTTCTCGCAAGTACTTGAAATTGCCAAATCGAAACCACCTTATAATAATTTTATCATTTAAATACATGACTTAAGTTCATATGTAAATTTGACATAATTTTGAATTTTATATATTATTTTTTCTTTTCACGTCATAATAATAAAAAAAAATCTTTTTCTCTTCATTTTTATACAATAATGTTTATGATTTTGACGTTGATTTCTATAATAATACATTACATACATACAATAACTCATTATACATGATGTGTACTTATCAAAATCAAAAAATCAAAGTCACAAAAACAAGTTAAAAAAAAATAAAAATAAAAATAATAAGCGAAATGAATTCTCGTGACAATAAGTACACATATTACACATGTATTACTGATTGTTAGTGGTTTTTTTTCTTATTTTTTATCTTTTTCTTTTTTTCAAATAATTACATTTTCAACAGTTAATAAATTGTGACAATGACAGGTAAATTACACATTAACATCAAATGTACGTTTATACAATATACTATATACTTTGTAATTGTTTGTCTGAAATTTCAATATCGTAAAAAAAGGATAAAAGTAATTGGATGCATAAAATCTATGTATAATTCAAATCAGTGTATGTGTGTCTGTTTTGTTATATACTATATACAGGACTTGTGACTTTAACTAATAATTATGTATGTCAAGAACACAATAAATTTCATATTGTGCACAGAAAAAAAAAAAAAATCAACACTTTTCCGTGAAAATTATAATCATTCAGATATTTTTTGAGTGTTTTTTTTGTCGCATTCGTCACGTTATTTTTGTATTTGTAAAATCATTTAATTTATTTACTTGTGTAACATGACTTTGCGTTAAATTTGGATGAACAATTTAAAATAATTACGTGTTACTTAAGTAGTATGAATCGAATACAGTGCGGTATATAAAAGTACTTTCCGATTTTCGATACATAGTTTTGTTAAGCAAAGTATGTACAATTAATAAGTAGCAAAAAAAAAAACAATGAATAATTTCCTGAAAAGAATTGTAGCTTGTCCTTAAAAATATTTATCTATCTTTCACACTTTCTTTAAATAACTATCAAAAGAAGAAAACAGCTAATGGAAATTAAAAATGAATGGAACATGGTGCTTACTTTCTAATTAATTTTTTTGCTTAATTTAATCAATCGGATGGAATATTTAGCATTTTTCTATCTACTTATAAATAATATATGAAGTGAACTGTAAATTGAATAAAATTTTCGGAAATCTATATTACAAGTCACTTGAATGAAATGAAATGGTAGCCCAGACAGCACCGAATCAATGATCATTGTTTCAGTCTATTATAAATACTTCTTGTAAATAATCATTTAGCAGGCCCCTGATACATGACACTGTTTCAATGATCATTCTGGTTGTCATATATGTTTTATTTTTATTGTCAATTTAAAATTTTTATAATATGTACATCGTGATTTTTTATGTAATTTTTTTCACTACTGGAAATTTTCAATTCACCATCTTCATTATTCGAAAATTATTATTGAAGTTATATGTAGCATAACGATCACGTAACGTATCTATATTTTCATTATTAGGGCCGGTACTCACATCGAAAGCTAATTTTTTCTCCATAGAAAACCTATGTAAAAAAAATGTCGCTAAATTGTTAGCTAAATTTTTAGTTTCAAATTTCGCTTACTGGTACTCACTTCCAAACTAAATTATCACGGTGGAACTTAATAGTGGAGAGTTGTGGAACTCATTTTGCACAATCATTTTATATGGTCGAGCATATAAAAGGCAAGCGAAATATTGACAAGTCATATATTTTGACTAATAAATATTTATTTATTTATTTTTACTTAATTTAATTTCATAACCTTCGCGATTTTTTTCAAAAAATTTCAAAACTCTATGTACTCTACACACATTTCCAACCACAATTTTTAGCTTGTAGAATTATATATGCAATTGCAAGCGAAAAATTTCACGGGAACTGAGTACCAGGTCTTACCTACAAATAATATTATCGTGTAGCTATCAGCCATTTTGAATTAGGTAACTACACTCTACACTACATAATTCCTTAAAATAATAATTAACGATTTGTGCTATAGTGGATACAACAACCCTCATATATTAAATCAATTTTCAAATTGATATTTTTTATTTAATTATCGATGCCGAGTATCGAATTTCCAGTAAAACGTAAAACATGATGTTGCTTTTAAAACGCAACACTTTGATACATATCCCATGTTGTTGTATTATACATTTTTCAGAGAATAGTGATAATCTTGAATCAACAATTGGTATTGTTGATTAATATGGAATTAATTTACAACATTATGGGGAGTGCTGTATTGTATTCGTTATTCGTTCACATAAATTGAAATTGACATTCGTTTGACAGCTTATATACTAGAGCATAGTAGAGTAAAAAATTTTGAAATTTTTACTTTTTGATTTTGCACAATTTATTAGATTTTTATTCATTATGATAGAATTTAAATAAAAACAAATTAAAGATGACATTTATTAATTTAGATGTGAATTTATACATTGAAACGTGATATTGTGATTATTCTGTTTTATCAAAATATTATATTTACAAGATATCCATTCATATATTTTCAAATGTCAAATTCGTTATCATACTTGTACAATCCATATATCCATACGAAATCAGAAAAACTTAATATGTACATTCGATTCTCATTCCTTTTTATTCCAATATGTTTCTTAATCCTTTAATCACTTTATATTTTAACTTTTTGTGAATCATTATAATTATTTTTTGTATTTCTTTTATTTCACTATATGTGTTTCTAAATTCTATAGTTTTTGTAATATTTTTTGATATTTAATATTCGTATCATGTTCACATGAATTTCTTATATCTTGTATCTAAGTATATGTACATTTAAATTTATATATTTTTTTACATAACACATTTATATAAATGATAATTCAAAATTTTTTTCTTGTATGTTGTATATTTCCGTTTCTTGCTTCTTTGTTTTTGTATCATTCTATTTGGCTGGATAATGTTAATGATACCATGGTCATTCTCATTATTAATGTTCGAACATGTACATATCTTTTTCAGATACTCATTTTAAGTACTATTATAGATACTAGAAGTTACTCTATTAGTTGAACAACTAACAAAAAATCAAAGAAAAAAATATATGATCTCCTCCTCCTGAATTTATTGTATCATTGCGGTGTATATGAAGGTATGTACTACATAGACATACGATGAGTGTCTGTCTCTATAGTATGAATATAGAAAAATTATGAAAAACTTTTCCGTATATATTATTGCAAGTATATACTTGAATTTATGTATATATATGTATATGTGTGTGTTTGCATTCGTACTATTATGAACATAGATAGACAAACTTTTTCATATTTCAATAATTTATTAGTCATCTAGTTAGTAATTTATTACACACAAAATAAATCGATTCTCTAGAAATATATATTTTCATATATGATACGGACGGGATAATGATATTTTACGAGTGTATAATAAGGAAAGTGAAAGATTAGAATATACATATATATATATATATATATATATATATATATATATATATATATATATATATTTATGTACGTGTATGTAAAATACAGAAAATTTCATCTACACTATAATAATTTTTGGATTTAATTTTTATTGATTTTTATAAATTTTGTGATAAGAAATAAATTTATAATTTATGATTATGCTGCATGCGTTTAACACACAAAATTAGATAACATTCATACTCTGGCAGAATTGTCATAATATATGTTGTTATTAGTATTTTTTTGTTCTTGAAAAACTCAAAATTAATAAGAGTATATTCACTTAGTTGAGTAAAGTTACAAACTCGTACATTGTACTAGAGTAAAAATGTACATATTGTAAGATAGGTATGTAAAAAAAACACTATTTAACATAAAAATTGCTTTATTATATGTGGACCCGACTAGTACAAAATTATGAGTGAGTTCTTTTTATAAAAATTCCAAAATTACTGATATTGATTATAAATAATGTACGGTACCTGTATATTTATTATTATCTACATATATCATCTGAGAGCAATTGAGAAAGTTAATTATGTACATAATTATGTACTTTTCATTACCTCACATTTTATAAAATGTGACATAGTACATATAATATACAGATTATAACATGCTTTGATTATAACACTGTACTACTGTACATATATTTTCTCATATGAAACAAAAATAACAGCTGACAATATATAGGTTTCAAAATTAATCGCTCTGTGAACCATCGTATGTGTAATTCAATAGTATTTGAAATTTTCTTTCATTTTACGTAATGGTAACTAAAATCAAAACTAAAAATTCAGACAGCTGACAAAAATTATGGCAAATATTTTATACAGTACGTCGTAAATGAATTACGCGACTAATTTGAAGAGTTAAATTTATTCGATTAGTGTAAAAAAAATGTTCATACAAAAAATGTCTGTTTAACATCCAGTGTCGGATTTCTCGATTATGCGCCCCTAGTTATCATCTGAAAATTCCGTCCTTCTTTCAATATTTAAATGTTTTATTGAAACGTCACTTTGAAACATTCTGAACAACAAAATTATTTATAATGTTCTCTAACAGTCTAAGAACATTAAAACTTTATCTCGAATATTAAAACTCGATTGACAATGAAGCCAGTCATTGTTGTCATTGTTGAACGAAGACAGTGTTTTATACGTTTCTTTAAAACATGAAAATAATCTTTCTGCAGAGCAATTCGTTATAAGAGTTGCAAGCAATCATCTGGTAGCAAATCTTAACATTTGGATAAACCGTGTGCAATCATTTTGGCGCAAAAATTTTAGTAGATCAATGAGCTTGAAAGTACAATAGTTTATTTTTGAATGATGCTTCTATAAGTTCACTCTGATGTAATAGTTCCTCAATTTCCTCTTTTCACTGTACCAATAATGTTTTTTCCTGTGTGCTCATGTAAAATCATTCTTTTTCATTTTCTCTAGTAACAGAAGATTATTCTTTAATTTTTGAATTTCTAGTGCTTTTGTCTTCATTCATGTATCAAAATAGAGTATCTCCTAATACTTTAATAAGCGCATTATGCAAATTGATGACTTCAGGAGTATTAATGTTTACACTTTGTAATTTT
Organism: Villa cingulata; assembly: GCA_951394055.1. Taxonomy (NCBI): domain Eukaryota; kingdom Metazoa; phylum Arthropoda; class Insecta; order Diptera; family Bombyliidae; genus Villa; species Villa cingulata. The sequence goes on along the minus strand of OX596022.1, from coordinate 29,805,470 downwards.
TTGTTAAACTACGATTAATCAAAACATAAAATAAGCAAAATATTTGTCTAAAAGGTATTGAACTTTGACCAACAGATTTACATTTTCTATTAAAAAATAAGGTCCATTTGTCGCCTTAGGACAATTGTCGCCATGGACAATTGTTTTTACATGATTCACCTTATACATAGTAATTTTCATTTACATTTACATTCTATACTCAAACAAAATAGTATCCCTTTTTATGATTTTAAAATATTTGATTTATGAATTCCATATACACATGTATTTGGCTCATACATCTACATATGTATATAAAAGTAAATATTATGAATTAATTGTTTCATATACGAGTATAATACTTAAATAGTTTATTATGTTGTGATTTAATGTCAAGATTTGTGGCTAAATATTTATTTGATATTATTTCTCATCAAGGATTAGAAAATTCAATATAAATATGTTTCAATATAAATTTATTTAACAAAAATATTAAAGGAGAACGATTAAATTAAAAAAAAAAAAAACTTAATGTAAAATTTTAATTTAAAAAAAAATGTTTAATATAAGAATTGAAAAGAAATTCAAAATTAATTTTATTCAATTTAATTTTTTGCAAATTTTACATAATGAAAATAATCTTTTTTCTGTTTTATATACACTTACATTAATACTTTATAGGTATACTATTTTTATTATTCATTTGATTTCCTGTTTTTGAATTTCCTATTCGATTTCAATTTTTTTTTGTTAAGGATTCAGATATGTTGCATTTTTAATGATTGTCATATGAATGTACACTTTACTATACTTTGCATTACACATTCACAATAAACTATGAGGGTATTCGTACGTGAGGAAATTTGTACCATGTACGGGTATGGTAATAGTTTACACGTTTTACTCGGTTTACATGCCTTTTACTGCATTAAGTGAATGCCATCACTATATTCTCAAATACGAGTACATATTTATGTATAGTAGGTATGTATACATATATCTATCCAATTTCTTTTTATATTATTTTTTTATTTTTAAAGTTGTAGATATATACATTTTTTATTTGTTCAATTTTATATGTACGACTGTATATGAGTATTTTTTTTTTCTCCATGTATATTTCACAATTTTATCTCAGATTTATTTGATAATACATATAAAATTCTGTAGAAATGATATTTTTAAATTCATGTATTTTATTTTAATATGTTTTTTAGTAGACATTTTATTTTTTTCGTTTCAACTTGTCGTTCATTTCGATTCGATATTTGAAACAAAATGAACGTATATGAAAATTTTTATGGAATTTTTATTATTTCCACTACCTACTAAATATTTCATAGAACAAAATAAAAAAAACAGAATCAATAAAAAATGTTGTCAATATAAAATCCTATAGCACATATTCTTTTTGAAACATTTACATTTAGAGTATATATAGAGTTGTGCATTTTATTTGATTCGAATTTTATAACAGAGATTATACAGGATTTACCAATAAGCGCCTTAGAACTTTGAATTGAAAATGAACAATAATATAAGTGATATTAACGTGGTTTATTTATAATTTTAAAGAACAATCGATTAGGTACATTACGTTCTGAAAATAATATGATTTGGTTTAAATGCCCTTCTCGGCTTCGTCTAGCTGAAGAACAGAAACGTGATTCATCGATTTTTTTTTACAAAATCTGGATCGTGTTCCAACTGATTTAACGCCCAATTAGTGAAAGTTCGACACAAACCATGATCAGTTGGTTTCAGTTCTTGAGTCAATTAAACATTATAAGGCTTCAAATGAAAATCATAATGCAAATTTCTCCAAATACTTCATAAATTTTTAAACACTGCACGAAATGTCCGTCGAACCGAATATGCATGTCAATAATAAATTCGAATAATTTTTACTCGTTGTTCGATGTGTGTCTTTCCATGATCACTTGCCACACAATACTGAGAAGAGAACAGCAATCAAAATTTGAGATTGACTTTTCGATCAGTGGCCGTTGAATGTTCTTACTTCCTTATTGGTAAACCCTATGTATTAGCACTTAAATATTGAATATTTAAAAATATTCTCATGTATTTCGAATCTGAAAATAATTGTTATCTGAATGTGGATCAAATTGTACACATTCCCTCATGCTTTTATATATAATAGTTTACCATTTTTTCCAAACTATTGTATACAAAAATATCTATTGAATTTTTTTTTACGACATTTTTCAGTTCCAGTACGAATAGTCTAGACGAATATGAAAGCACTGCGATATATGTAAATGAATCGAACGTATTAAAGTTTTAATCTTTCTATATTTTGGTATATTGGATACATGTACATTATATTGGCGTATACATGTTATCTTTTTTTTCCATATTTCTATAAATATTTGGGTCGTTTCCATTTTCTAAACATTTTCTAAAATCATTAAAAAAATGAAGAATAAAATTTGGGATTTCATTTCAAATTGAAATTAAATACTTATAATCTCTAAATTCAAAAGTGATTTCTCAATTAATATTTTTGCGACCAAATTATTTTTAAGTTCTATCTTTCGTTTCATAGCGTTTTCAATGCGTTGTTACGTCGGAAATATATTGTCACTGTTTATTTATATGAATATGTCCAAAAAGGTACAATATTTATCACAAATGGATTAAAATGCCCAAAACAGCTGATATGATGAAACTTTAACTTTAAAAATTAACCATGGCCTTATTTGTTACTTTCAATTTGGGAATCGTTTCGTAAGTGTTTCTTGCATTGTTTATATAAGATAACGATGTCTAAGAAAATACTCTTAGGCACGTATTCACCACGCCACCAACCAAAATTATCTGTCGGATATACTTATTTTACCTCGGTATAATTTCAGCTTACTAATTAACCTAGATAAAATTTGTTTTCGGAGTTTCAAACATGTCAGCTGATTGTATTGAGGTTATGTAGTGTGATGATTATATATGAGTACTGTGCTGTTACTGTTAATAACAAGGTTCTGTTCAAATGATATTTATAGTATCACTTCCAGGTTGTGTTAAAAATATTCGAATAGTATGTAATCGAGGTTGGTAAATGTACTTTATTATTAGATAAAAGACAATCTTTGTTGGTGAATACGGGCCTTAAAGTCAAGATATCGTACATTTGCCAAATAAATTTCAATAAATAAATAAAGAACTGTTACATTAAATAAACTATACCCATTTAGTCACAAAGTAGTAAATGTGACTACAAAGGAACTTATTTAAGCTCGTAATTATATTATTTTAAATAATAAAACCAGCGACTACTTTCTGGTTTGAAAATTTAAGAGGACTTATTTTTCTCCATTAAAAATACATTTTTTTAATATTAAAAATAAAAATAAAAACTAACCTCATTGTGCTGACGTTAATTTATTTTCTCCTATTGTACACTTTCGAAAATTGATTATCATTCCAAAATCTGAAAATAAAATAAAATTTGTTTTTAATTTTTTAAAAATTAAATTGATTCAAAAGATATAACAACATTATAGAGTTGAAATAAGAAATTTAAAAAACAACAACTATTTTTTCTTAAATTTTTTTTTTTACCAAGAAGCTAACGTAATTGAATGCTTAGAATTTCTGTTTATTTTTGAAAATGTTTCATTTTGAAATTATGGGTGCATAAAAAAATGTTACAAAACAAAAATCAGTAAAATTTGTAAAAATGCATATAGGACTTTGCACATATTTCTAAAGGAAATGTATAAGTTTGTTTTTAACACATTAAAAAAACATGTACAATACATATGTAAGCAGTCAGTATACTTCTATGTAAGTACACATATTTAGAATAAGTACCAATATATATCACTATCTATCCTTGTATTTATTTCCATTTAATCTAAATAAATAGGGGCTTGAATAGCTTGATGGTTGCGTGTCGGTCTTGTGATCTTGAAGATCACGGTTCGAACCCCAGCCAGCGCACTACTCTTGCCCAAGTCGATCATTAATTTTTCCTATCAGCAATGTACACCAGTAACTGATTACTGATGATAAAACTGGATAATATATCTGACATAAAATTACTGATCGGCGGTGCCATAATGGACTGAGTATCCGCGTGCACTTAATATATACTATATACATTGTACGTATATATGTATATTTAAAAAAAAAAAAAAAATAATCTAAATAAATTCAGGCAGAATCAAAAGTCATCCGAAAAGTAAAATTTAAATTATTGTTTAATTTTCATATTTCAAAAAAAATAACTTCTTTTGTCATAAATAATAAATTATATGAAAGAATTAACCTTCTATGACAAAGTTTAAAAAACTTCTTAGAATAATACATGTACCTACAAACAGAAACTACAAAATTTACAAACCAAAATTGATCAGAAAATCATGAATAGTAACATATTTGCTGCGTTCCATTTAGCCTACGAGTAGTAAAGTATTCCCAAGTACTCGAGAGTAAATTGTAAATGAAACGCAATTTTTTTGCTTGGAAATAAAAAGTAACCTCAAATTTCATAGCACACATTTCTAAGGCAATATAAATATTGGAGTGGCATAGTTGTGGCTGTACTGAAATTTCAGCTGTCATGTATTTCAAATTTGTTTTGTTGTTGATTTTAGATTCTCCATAACCTTAAACAATAAAAAGCCATCTATTGAATTAAATGTCTAATGAAAATATTATAGACATTAACATATTTCTTAATATCTAACGACTAAAACACAAAAACCTATGACGGCAACTTTTGGCGTAACTAACCATACAACTGTCAAGTAAATTACTCGAATACAAGAGGTTATGTAGATGATCACGACAAGTACTTGGGAGTAATTTACTTGGGAAAAAGAAACGCAGCAATTATATGCAATACATGCATTGGAATACATGCAAAGATGTATGTCTATATCAATATGTTATAGATCTCAATAAGGACAAAAAAACATTTTACGATATGAAGCGCAAAATCTTAACCGTTTGTTTAGCCGCTAAAGGGAATCATAGATTTTTAGCTCGTATCACGCTAAAAACCCTGTAATGTTGAAATTTTAAATATTGTTTCATTTTGGTGAGGTTTTTTTTATGATTCTTAGACAAAATACGTCGTTGATTGCAAGATTTTGTAGTAAAATTTTTGTTTCTTTGGAATATTGTCTAAAATATTCTATATTTTAAAGAAGTTATAATTTTAACAGGTGATGCTACTTATAACAAAACAAATATAAAAATGACACAATCATCAGTCATCACATAATAAATAGTTTAAAATTTTTATTTTCCTGATGATTTTTAGTTTTGTCTGTATTATGCACTGTAAATTTATTAAACAGTTAAACACACATCCTGTATTCTTTTGAAAAAGAAAAAAAAAACTTATAAATTACTCCAAAACAGGGAATTAATATACATATGTAAAAAGGAAATGAATACGAAAAGCCATTTTTTTTATAAATAAATTTTTTAGATAAAAATTTTCATGTAACGCTGTTTTTGTTCATTTTTTAAATTTTCAAAAAAATATAACATTCGAATGTAGAGATGAGAAATAGAATCTAAGCTAAATTTTTCTTTTCATATTTCCTGCTTTTTTTGTGTGTGTGAAAAAAAAATATTTCAGAAAATTCAAAAAATTTTTTTTCTTCTAAAATAAAAGAGATGAAAAGAAAAATATGTATAATTTTATGAAATATTTCAGGTGTACACATGTATCTATACGTACATATATATACATACACATAAAATATAAGAATATAAGTACATGCAAAGATTTGTAACTACTGAATACTGAATGATTATATCACCATATGATATAGATACATATGTATGTATTGTACATTAACAAAATATAAAAATGTGTAATGATAATATACAAGCATATACAAGTGTACGAAAAATGCCTGAAGTAAATAATTTCGGTATAATCATCGTACAGTAGCTGAACTGAAAATAAAATACATACTTCGTATAAAGTGTACTAAGTATGTACGAGTACGTATAGTACTTATACATAACGATGATGATGATGATGATGCCGAAAATACGAAAATATTGTGCACACAATGTGTGTTTGTATGTGTGAGTAGCTTATATAAATATAAAATAAAATTTATATACATACAATTTTAAATTTATATACGTATATATATATATTTGATCGTATGTACGTGTAGGGATGAAGGAAAATACATATGTACATTACGACGAGTACTTGAATATATTTATAGACAAAAGTCATGTACATAATATTAGTATTGAAGAAAGAAAATATCTTTTTCTTTTATTTAGCCTGAAGAGACTATGAATGAATTATATTAATTTCATCTTGATTATATTACATACATATATAACCGCATACAATTACTGCATAAATTTTCCTATATGATATACATATGTTACATATCTATATGTGTATGTGTATTAGTAAATGCATACACATTCTAAAATATTGAAATGTATATAAGTATAAGTATGTATAGATGTGGTTGTAAAAATACTCTTATACTTTTACATATGCATATGGACCTGAAAATTGAATTATTTTATTTTAATTATTTAAGACTTTATAACAGACAAATTAAATAATAATTTTCGTAAGTAAATTACACTGCTCTTAAGATATAATACCACACCATTGCAAAAAACCTAAACATACGTACATAATGCTAACTTTATTCTACAATATTAATATACATAAAACTCTAATATTTTTGTGTTAGATTTTTTCGTTTTTTTTTCTTTTAATTATCATTTTCTATCTCTTTAAATTTTAATTTTCAATTGACGTCAATAAAATGTGTATTTTTTAGCATTTTTTTGTATGTTTGTGTTTTCATTTTTTTTTTAAACAGTTTTCATATACAAAATGTGATATCATTGGAAAGAGAACAAAACAAAAACCTTTCATATGATATAATAAAACATATATGACATCCTTTAAGTTTTGAAGTTACAAGTATACCGTCATCAAAAAAAGTTGAAAAAGTGATTTAAAAAAAATACAAAATTTTTACTTTAAGTCCTTATATCTCAAGAACCGCTAATCAAATCAAAGTGAAATAAACTGTGACAAATAGAGCAGGAAGTTCTCTTTCAAATGGTATATTAATTAATCCGATCCAATCTGATCTGTTCTCCTGATATGGAGAAATAACGGGTTTCGTAAAACATTTTGTACATACACTTGAGGCTCAATGAGGAAACATTTCACTTTTAATTCTGTAACAGATTTCATATTCTTTTCTATATATAGTATATAAAAATTTATATCTTCATTTTTAATCATTAATAATATTATTTTATTATCTGAAATTCAAACAAAAATTTAAAATAAAGGAACCTTAAGTAATAATAAGATAAGTATGAGTAAAATGTAATTAAATTTATAATGATATGTACATGATCATATACAATACACATATTCATTTTAAATTCTATGCTAAATTAAGCATGTAAATTTAGTATTTCTGATTTTATGGCAGATTGTACTACAAATGAAATACGTGTATAATAAAAAAAATTTACAAATAAAAGAAAAAGGATAAATTAAAATCAAAATGTAGGTTATCATTAATTATTCTGATATCAATTTTAAATTGTGTAATTAATTATTATTATTTATACGTAACTGGTACGTATAGATTATTACACAATAATAAAATACTTATTAACGTATGTATGTATTGTGAAATACAAAATGTACATATATGCACTTTTAAAATTATTATTATTCACATACATTCATACATAAATTTTGATGCAATTTATTTTTCTACGTGTACATATTATTTATTATTTATATTTATATATTTTTTATTTTTTATTTTGTTTAAATAAAATATAAATGATAAAATTACTGTAAAATTTTATAAAATTTTTATCATGTATATATGTCTGTAAATGTGTAGATATTTATTATTTTTTATATACGAACACTTTTTCATCATTACCATTATCATCATCATCATTATTACTGAGTAATTTCAAAAATGGTATAACGATAAAAGAAGTACCTATAATAAATATAGTATATACTCTTGAACCTAATAAGGGTATTCACTTAAGAGAGCAAAAATTACAAAATTGTATTACAGTAAATTTGCAGATATGTATAGGTTTTAACTCAACTCAACTCAACTCAATAGTAGATTTAAAATTGTCTGCTATTTTACGTAACGATAACTATAAAATCAGAAGGCGGAATTCTAAATTAACTACTAAACACCGACACAAATGACAACGACATTTGACAGCAAATATTTTACACAGAACCTTGTAAATGAATTACGCGACTAGTTTGAAGAGTTATACATATATATATATAATGCCGATTATACATTCAATGCAGTGACTTCATCTTGGACTTCGACTTTCCACTTCACAGCGTGCTTAACATGTAAAAGTAAGTAGTTGTCAAATCTACTGCATTGAATGTACATAGAAGTTTTAATACAAATCCATTTAATCAAACTCGAAGTTGAAGTCACTGCATTGAATGTATAATCGGCATTAAATTTACTCGGTTCGTTTAAAAAAAATTTCATACAAAATTGGTTAATTATACAATCCGTAAACATACAAAATACAAAGAAATACACGTAATCCTAAAATAATATAAATTTAGTCGTGTATACAGATATAAATTGAATTTCGGTTTAAATCCAAATCGTTTTGGCTGAATTCCAATTTCTTAGGCATTATCTGTAACCAATTTCTAATATTGCAGAAAATGAAAAAATGCCATTCATATATGGTGTGAAAAAGAACAGGAGTGGGTTCCTGTAAGGTGATAGGTGATAGTCACCTTGGTGATAGTTCAAAAGTGATGACCAAAAGGTGATTGTTCCTGTAAGGTGATCACAAAAAAAGTGATGGAATTTGAAACGCGGCGAATTCCACAGTATATTTATAGTTGTCAAACGTCAATCAAAACAAATAAAAATTTAAATTGTGAATAAGAATAAAAGAAAATTCAATAACGTTTTCGTCTATAGCATTTTTTATTTCAGATTCTGAAAATGAATCTCAAATAAAAATAATTAGGAGAAAAATGCGAGATAGCAATAATCGCTTGGAATTACTGGATGTTCAGTAAATTGCAATTATTCATGGAGAATTTCATTGTAAAAATAACACAATATAGTACATATTTTAAATTACAAAATTATTTAAATAAATTATATACCGTCAACAGTAAACACCAATTGATTGTATGTGATTATGAGTATTTTTTGGTTAGGTAGAAGAAGAATAATAGTAAAAATTAGAAAAGTGACACCTCAAATGCTATCACCTCAAAGTGATAACATTTAGTGATAGTTTTTGGTGATTGTCACCATACGGGAACCTAAATTTGAGGTGACTATCACCTATCACCTTACAGGAACCCACCCCAGCTTGTTAATTTTCAAAATGGCAGAAGTCGACGACAGATACTTATGTTATGCTATATTACAGTAGAATACTTCATTTCATGTGTAGGTATAAAATGTAAAATCCAAAATTTTGACAATATGCACTATAATTCTAAATCTTGACATTATATTTAATTCGAAATATGTATCTTTCGTCGTTTATAAGTATACATAAGTATTCATATTAATGAATATTTACATGTTTTACTCGCGCTTTACGAGCCGCTTACTACGTTAAGTGAATACCCTCATACAATTATATACGTATATAAGTATATCATATATCAGAATAAAAATACGAGAAATGATGATTATTATTAATGAATATGAGGTAATAAATATAATTAAAAAATAATAATTTTGAAAAAAGTTACATAATATATAATAAATTCAGATGAGAAACTTTTTCGTTAAATATGTAAGTACGATTTGTATACGATAAAGTAATCTAATAAACAAAATGAGTTAACCAAAAATCTAAAAAATTTTATATACTCATATATATGTATGTGTCTAAATAAAAAATTTATTTAATTCCTTCATTTATTTTTGAATTTCGATTATAAAATAATTTTAAATTTTATAATTCCAGTCATTATTAAATGAAAATTTGATTAGATTTGGTTTACTTATATGTATGACAAAATTAAGTCAGTAAATGTCAATTATAATTTCGCAGTGAAATTATTTTTATTTAAAAAACAAATAATTATAAACATGTATGTATTATGTATTATATGAGGACACAGTAGCTCTGTGGTTCGATTCGCATGAAAAGCAAAAGTAAAGAAAAGTAATTTCCAACTTTCATTACCCCCAAAGTTCATTCAGGTTTTTTAATCAAAAATAGTTTAAAAATGAGTTTAAGTCTACTTGCTGACGACAAGCAACTTAAAGCAATTTTTATATTAGATTATTCTAAAAATAAATCAGTCTAAGCTTCTCTACTAACAATTCAGTGATTCGCAATCCAAATTAAACTGTTGCTTAAACTGCACTCATGACAGTCGTCTAGAAATCATTTTTGTGTAAATCCTGGTTCTTCTAGATCTTTAGCGATTAGCGATATTGGTGATAACGATGATGATGATATGATATATGTATATGCTATCAACGTGAATTGATATATTGTTTTAAGAATTCAATCATAAACATTCTTTATTTTGTGATTGTGAACGATCATCTCTATGTGTCGCATCGCATTTATACAAAAATTACACAGATAAATTCACAGGTGATGAAATAATTTACCAGTTAAAATTATTATGATGAAAATTTATGATTCATCATGAATAATTTATATGAATATATGAGTACAAGAAATATTTTCGAAATTCGCTAGTTGATCAGAGGTTCATATAATAATTAATTTTGATTAATTTTAAAATGAAATTTCATAAATAATTTTTTCATTTTTTTCATTTATCCTGAGAAACTCAATCACATACTGTGATTTATGTTTTCTTTTATTTTTGCTTTCATTTTCAATTATTTATTTATTTTAATTTTTTTGGATTAATGGTTAGAGGCATCAGTCTGTCGCTTACTACGCCTCGTAGATGAATTCAACCTTGTTTACATAACATAATGAATGTCTACTGAATAGATTGTCTACCGGAAGTATATGTGATTCAGGAGTACATTGGCAACATTAACAATTTGAAACAATTTAATATAGTTTTCCAGGACATGAAAGAAAATTATATTTAAAAGAAAAGAAATTTAAAAAAAGTTTTCTGTTTTTGAAGTGAAAATTTCTTTAGCATCGTTGTGATTTGAAAATTTATGAAACGAAAAAGCGACAGTAAAAAGAGAAAAATAAATCGAGGCAGTCTGGTTAATGTCGATTTAATATTGTCAACTAAGGCATATGGCACACTGGCATACGATATTGCGATATTGCGATATTTCATTTTTCATATCGTGTGATTATCGCGAGCATGTGCAATTAAATGTATGATGCCACACTAACCGTTATGTGCGATCTCACGATATTACGATATTGCGATTATCGTACGATATTTTTCATGCGATCTGCATGTTGGCGATTATCATTTGATATTTTGTTGTTCAAAGTGGCTGACATATATTGTATACATACATTAAAAATGAGTGAAAAATCAACATTACTAAAATTAATTGGAAGTGTAGAAAAAAGAAATTGTATTTGGGATGTATCTAGTGAAGATTATTCAAAAAGACATAAAATTGAAGTAGCATAGAAGGAAGTAGCAAATGAAATTGATAAATCAGGTACACATCTTTTATTTTATTTTATTCGTTAACACAATAATTCCACTGCCGCGGTTTTATAAAATAATTTATATATCGATTACTTATTATTTCATTTGTTGTTAATCAATGTTGTTAATGAAAACATATTTACGAGTATATACTTATGTCTTTATTTCCAGAAGATTTTTGTCGAAATAAGTGGAAAAATTTGCTTACCGCTTTTGTAAGAAATTTAAGAGAAAAGAAAGCCAGTGGATCAGCCGCTTGTTTTAAAAAATAATTTTATTTGCATGATGAAATGCAATTCTTGACGTCGCAAATAAAACAAAATGAACAAACAGGAAATCTTAATGATTTCGTTGAAGAACCATTAAGCCAAAATGAAAATGGGAAAGAAGGAGAATGTTCTTTTTCAGAACATGATTTGTCAAATTTTAAACAACCTGCGGACCAAACAAAACCTCTGCCTAATTCGTCAAAACAAGGCAAACGAAAAAACGCAGAAAGTGTAGATGTTGCGCGATCATACACTATTAAACAGAAAGGAAAAAAGAAACTGAAGGAGTTTCTGTTGCAGAATCTAGCTGGATGTCGTTTTTCAGAGGTATTATTTCTGACATTTTGCAATTGTCAGTAAATAAACAAAGATTTAAAATGGTCATAACGAAGATTTTTAATATTTGATAAATTATAATTACATAATTGTAGTTTGTATTAATTTTGTTTTGAATTATATATACATTATTACATTTTATATAGAAACAATGTAAATTAAATAAAATTATATCTTAAAATAATCTCAGGTGTGGGGTAATGAATAAATAAAATATTAAATAAAATATTTAAATAAATAAATAAATAAAATATTTAATATTAACAATATTAAATTGAATCATTCTGAATAAAATATTCGAAGAGAACGGTCATAGTGAAGATTTTTAATATTTCATAATTATAATTAAATAATTGTGGTTTGCATTACTTTTGTTGAAGTGAAAACTTTTTTTTTCCCGAAATTTTACATTCGTCTCATTATCTTGAAGCCAAAATTTTTGAAGGTTTCACTTCTACAACGTGTGAATTGCACACACATTATTTTTTTTTTTTTTTTGCTTTTTTAAGTGGTTTTGATACATTTTATTTCTCTGAAATTGTACACACATACATATATAAATTTACATTTTTTTTTTTTAAATCTTTGAAATTTTTCCATTTTGTGTTACTGTTCTTGGATTACACAGAATTACCTCTATATGTATTTCTAAAATTTCCATATATTGATTCGAATTGTATTTTTTGTTTTTCAAATTTCCATTACATACATTCTCTCTCTTATATTATACGGAAATCACCAGTAGCTTGTTAAAGAGATTAACCCATTAAATTGAATATCATTCTCCACATACTTATTTCACAGAAAAATCCCATTCATACTTTTTTTCTACTTACATTTCATATTTTATACGTCATAACTTTATGAGGATTTTTAATTTTTTGTTTTTACTTTTTATATGTACCTACATAATATGTATGGATGTACGTATAAATGCACACCACATTTCTATAATAATTTTCTATAGTTTGTATAGCTGAAATCCAATTTATTCACAATTTCCGGTTCAAATAACTGACGGTTTATATGGTTAAAAATCATACATATACATAAACAGCATAGATTTTCGACATTACGATATCCAATTATAAAAAAGTGATGATGGTATGCACATATATACGGCAGAAGAAAATTTTTCTTTTCCATGATCGATTTTTATTAATAACTAGCAAGATGAGTGTATTGTATAATATTTTTTTTGTTATCAATATTGTAAATATGATACCTCTGAAATGGTGGACTAGTATTTTCCATTTGAATTTTTTATTTGTTTATATTACTTAGTATACATTTATTAAATCGTCCTCTATAATTTGAAAAGTCTTATACTCATATCATTTTTATACTTATGTATGTATGTACATATGTATAAGTACTTACATGGGCCATTTCCATGCATACTATAGTTTTACTAGAAATGTTAAAAAAAAAATAATTTCCGTAATGTATACAAAATAATTTCTCTGACAAGCATTTATATAGTACATAAAATTTTCATTTATATAGAGGTACTGTATAAGAAACATATATGTATTTAAATATGTAGAACATTTAATAGAGTATGAGTATAGCGGAAGAATCGTAACAACAAAATAATAATATATTTTCCATGTGTGCTTTTATTCTTTTACATTATTTGATTTCGTTTTTACTTCATTGTTCAGAAGAAGATTATATATCTACATTTAGAGGATTGTCACATATAGATTTTCTTATATGGTTTGTACAGTTTTTATTACACACAACTATTTTTTGTTTCATAGTTTTGACCATTGCACACTTACACTGTGTCTATATTTTGTGGTTTTCATATCAATATATTTACTGAAAGAAATTGACGAAATAACACATATAAGTGTCTTTTATATTGAATTAAATACATACAAATAATCATAATTAATTATATTCAAAATAGGACAAAATTTAAACAAAAACATTTTTGTGTGAATACCATACTCGTTTCAATCAGTATCATCATCATCATCATCCTTGGCTTAAAGCCCCTTTTGTACATTCGCCTACTCTACATTTAGCCTCCAACCATTCGTGTTTTATATCATTATTACTTTAAAGTCTCGTCTTACTTTGTCCATCCATCTTCTTTTCGGGTACTCTTTTCTCTTTTTTGTTGTTTCCATTATTTTAAAAGTAATTTGTTCTAGGCCACCTGTCATCAGTTAGCCCTAGCACGTGCCCAGCCCATCGTAGTCTTTGCGACTTGTCTTTTCAATATTTTCTGCATTCATTAGTTCATCTGGTTCGTAATTCATCCTTATTCTGTACGTGCTGTCTTCTAATTTGACAGGCCCGAATATCTTCCTGAGCATGTCTTTCAAAATATCATCAGATTTGTTTCGTTTCTTTTGGCACATTTTCGATGTTTCTCTGGCGTATGTTATATCAACGGTTTGTTATACAGTTTTGTATAGTGTAACAACTTATTCCTTTCAAACAATATATGATTCAGAAAAAAATAAAATCCAAAATTGACAACATGAAAATACAAATTAAAAATAAAGCCAAATAATTGTAAAATTTATTATATTTTTAAGCTTGATATAGTGTTTAAGAAAATATATGGCGCTAAACGCAATTAATGCAGATATCAACCAATAGGAGCATCAGAAATATGCTGGTTTATTCAGAAAACCTATGTCAGCCATCTTCAGAAACACATTAAAAGTATGTAGATTATATACTGTCAGTTGTCATACTTAAGTATCATTCTTGTACTTGTAGTGCTTGTCATGCTTGTCATACTTTAGCAGGTGGCAGCTATGTAAATTTCAACGTTGTTCAAACACGATAGCCGGTAGAACTTTTAATTGAATGCGTCTGCCGTTGGTCTGCCGTCATAGTGTCATCATTCATTTATAAAGCGCTAAACGATATGCTGATTATAGTAGATTTCTGCTGGCAATTTTGATTGTGTCTAGCGCCTGAAAAAATAGGCGAATAATATGAACGATATAGAATACAAAGTATCCTCTATTATATTTAGACATAAAATTGAAATCATAATTTTTTTTATTAAAAATTAACCAAAATACAATAAATTTACTAAATATTTCTCTCATTTTTTATTTAATTTTATTATTTTCAATTAAATGTATAATTTATTTTTAATGTACGATACGTACAAGAACAATGGAACATAATACAACGTAAAACTCTCTACATTGTACTTATTATTCTGCACCAACTATATCATTTATTATTATGCTCCAATAAAATATACCAAAAATAAGTAAAAAAATATTCACATACGATACGAAAGAGTATAGTTACGTCAAAACTACAGTAATGCCGTTGAATTACTTAGGTACATAGGTTTGTGTAGGCTTTTGATTAATTATATATGCTCATGTATTTTTGTTTTTGTATAAATACATTTTATGTAGTACATGTGTTTCTAACGTAAAATAAATAGAAAAAAAAATATTAAAAACAAACATGGAACCGAAAGAGAAATAACCGAAATAATATTAAAAAAAAAATAACCAACAAACAAAAATAATATTAGAACACAACGCTCGAAATCTATTATAAATTATTCATGAATTGTAATATGCGCTGAATGGAATACAATGAAAATTTTTTCATTCACTATATACGAGTATACTGACATTATACAACATATTTTCAGTTGAACTATATTTTTTTCGTTATAGTTATTTTCCTCTTTTTTTGGAAAATTTTAGATGATTTTAACCTTAATTATATATGCAGGAATATTAAAAAAAAGTACAGGAACAAACGCACATGTGCACACAATTATATGTAAATGTAGAAAAACTATAATAATAAAATTTCAAAATTACAACAAACCAAATAATAAACGACAGGTATCCTGCCAAAAATTTTTTTTCTAACCTAAAAAATTTGCCTATTAATTATTATTATTTGAAATTTATGTTCACATGACATTGTTGTGTTGTATACATACTGTATATCCATGTAAACGTTATGATATGAAGAAGTTTTTTTTTTTCTTCATTATTGTTAATTTTATACAGTGGAACTTCTGTAAGTGGGCACTCAAGCGAGATGCAAGTACATTCGAGTTATAGATGTAGAGTTTTCGACATACATACTCGTATGTAGATTAATTCTAAGCCACATGACTTTAATTTTTCGTAACAAATATGTTAGTGCGTATCAACGTAAACCAGTAAGAAAGAAAGACGTTAAATGTTAATATATAATTCTACAAATTTTTAGATTTCGGTTACTGTAGGTCAGAAGAAAGACATAACAACAAGAAGAATCAAATACAAAATTTATGTAACCATTGAAAATACACCTGGTGAATACGAGTTGAGACGATTGGAGAGGCTATTTTTTTATTTTGCAGTGGCTATTTATTTACAAAAATTTGAAAAAGGTATGTGATAAAACAATATCTTGCGGAGTAACGGAGATTTTATATAATTCGAGTTATTGAAGGTTTAAACATGATAGAAAGGGAATGCATATTTTTCGAGTTATGGCGATTCTACATTCAATGCAGTGACTTCAACTTCGACTTTGATTTAATGGATATGTATTAGAACTTCTACATTCAATGCAGTATACTTGACAACTACTTTTACATGTTAAGCAATGCTGTGGTGAAGTCGAAAGTCGAAGTTCAAGTTGAAGTCACTGCATTAAATGTAGAAGCGGCATTAAAGAGAAATTCGCCTTATCGCAGATCCAGTTGTATAGGTTTCACTGTACTTTATTTTCTTTTGTATATTACACAATACACATAGGTAATTATTTTTTATGGAAATTTTGTAAATACGAATACTACTAGATTTTGTGTATTCCAAAAATAAATTCATTTAATTATTGCATTGAATTAATAAAAATGAAATCGCACTTCATCCCATAATATATCCACCATTCATTAATAATTTATACACATTCATATATAAATGCATACAAATTTTTGGAAAAAAATTATTGTAATTTCATATTTATGGGTGATTATGAATGCATAACTATAAAGTATTACTATGTAAATATGTACATTATGCACGAGTGTTCGAATAATGAAAAACTAGAACATGAAAATAATTTTGAAAATACACAAAATTCAATATACTAAGTATATAGAGAATCGTATGTACATAAAGTATATTTTATATGTTTACATATTTGAAGTATTATCGATTCTATACTATATGCATATATATTCTAAATATTCAATGTCATTGTGTGTATGTAGCTATATATAGACTTAACTTAAAAAAATATAGCCGTGTCAGCACATTATGAAATAATTCAAAATTGAAATATTGCTCTCAATATTTATTCCAATTAATTTGAAGGGTCAAAATAATATGAAATATCGATTTACGACAATATTATAATGCAAATATGTATGTATGTACTCCTTTTACACATGCATGCATTTAATGTATAGACGTTTATTTATGAAATACTTATTTTTATGCATATATTATATAGTGGACGTCAAAAGTCTTTATACACCTCCAAGTTTAAGTTTATACACCTTTAAGTTAAAACCGAAATGAGCACATTTTCCCATTTTTTTTTGCACAAATAAAAACCTTGGGTAGGTTCGCGTAAGGTGATTGGTGATATTCACCACAAATTTCGGTTCACGTATGGTGACAATCACCAAAAATTATCACTAAATGTTATCACTTTGAGATGATAGCATTTGAGGTGTCACTTTTCTAATTTTTACTATTATTCTTCTTCTACCTAAACAAAAAATACTCATAATCACATACAATCAATTGGTATTTACTGTTGACGGTATATAATTTATTTAAATAATTTTGTAATTTAAAATATGTACGAGTATATTGTGTTATTTTTACAATGTAATTCTCCATGAATAATTGCAATTTACTGAACATCCGGTAATTCTAATGGATTATTGCTATCTCGCATTTTTCTCCTAATTATTTTTATTTGAGATTCATTTTCAGAATCTGAAATAAAAAATGCTATAGACGAAAACGTTATTGAATTTTCTTTTATTCTTATTCACAATTTAAATTTTTATTTGTTTTGATTGACGTTTGACAACTATAAATATACTGTGGAATTCGCCGCGTTTCAAATTCCATCACTCTTTTGGTGATCACCTTACACGAACAATTACTTTTCGGTGATCACTTTTTAACTATCACCTATCACCAATCACCTTACGTGAACCCACTTCTTGATATGTTCTTAACATTTTATTCCGTAATTTCGTTTTCATACCTCTGTTCTTTCTCAAGTTATATAGAAAAATAATCAAAACAAGTCCCAAAATTACTAGTCAAAAATGTGCTTACATATATCTATATATTCCTTTTTCCTTTTGATAGTTAAATGAATTATGCATTTTATTTGCAAAATAAAATAATTTTCTAATACAATAATGTAAAACACGCCTTCACTAGTCAAGAGTGTATTAAGAAGATAGAACATTTTACAAAAATTTGAAGGTGTACAAAGACTTTTCACGTCCACTGTATTTGTAAGAGTTTATACAAGCATGCATAGAGTATTGTTTGTTGTATTTGTATCATCACATCACCCAATGGAATATTTTAATTATTGAGAATTAAACGATGCGATATTTTACGCAAATTTTCATAATTTCAGATATTGACTTTGATACGATATACGGATGATAATAATGATGATATTGATGATGGAATTTGTTTTTCTGCCATTGTTATTTTTCACTATACATGCATTGTTTGTTATTTATCGGGAAATTTGACCAAAATTAAACAACGAAAAAAGAAAAAAAATTCTGCATATACTTCGACGTAATATAATTGCATAAATGACACTCACATATTATAATACATATTTTAGAAACTTATATACACAAAAGTACATAATGCAAGTAATGAATATTCTGAGGGTAATCATTTTAAATCGTAAACTAAACACTCATTTAGTCAAAAGGATGTTATAGTACGCCGTAAAATATTAATCATAAATTGTAAGATAATTCTTCACAAATTCAACAATCTTTTCAAAAGATATACCTATACAATCCATAAACTTACTTTTCAAATTTCAGCTGGTAAAAATGACATGTTGTCAAACCTTGGTTTTATACACAAATTTTATTCACGATACGAGATCTCTACGTAAATAAAAATGCTCATTTATTTACACAGAGCTCGTACTAATTCACAAAACAACGAACAAAGATACGAAAAATTACGCTACTAACGTGAATTAAACGAATTACGAGATTTTAAATGAGTATACCCTAACTACTTATATTCCATTTTGTGAAGATTCTCATAGTTATACTTTTGTGAATAATATGTTCGATTATGAAGATATGATCTTTTCAATATTACTGTGAAATTAAATTTAAAATTTAAATTGGCATGTAAATAATATACATACATACATACCTAGATACTCGTATGTACATACATATTTGAAGCTAGTATGAACTTCTGTGCGACCGGATTTGTATGTATGCATTCATATTATCTACATCTAAATATGCATTTGCACATTTTCAATGAAAAATACAACATTCACATCTACTACTTGTGTACATACGAATATAAATGTAAATTCGATTTTTTAGGTTAGAAAAAATCTATATATACTTAGTTGACATGTAAATAAATAAAGTTCGATATTTATGAGAATGGCAGATCTACAGCAATATAATGTATAAACACATATTATTGAGTAAGTCATTATTTCTGCGAAGGAAATATAGTTATATCTAAAAATGCATACATTTATTTTAACCAGGAAATACATATATTTTCATATTTCATACACACACAAACACATTGTATGCACTCGTTAATATATAAAGAGAGAAATACAAAATACAAAAAGGATAAAGTTGAATAAAATAGAAAAATATATTTTACATTTTATGTAACTATTATAAATACATATATGTACATATGTGAAAGTATATTTACATGTACCTTATGTATACGAATATATAAAAAGGAATAAATTTATTTTTATATCCAATCATACATTAAACATTCATCTACAAAAAAAAAGTGAAAAACATGAAAAAAATTTATTTTCAAAATTACTTCTTTACTGTTTGCAGTATAATCGATTTGAAAGAATTTTACTGTCTCTACAATTTATTACAAGTCCACATCACATATAGTACTTATGTATACAAAAATTAATATATAAAGAGTACATCATAAATTTTCATTTCATATATACATTCATGTTACATTATGTAGAGGTAAAGTTAAGAGAAATAAATTTTTCATTTCAAATTCATTCATTATAAAAATGAAATCATTTAGAAAAATTAAAAAAAATTTTTTTTTGTTCATATAGAAAAATTTGAATATTAAAATTTTTTTACTTTGACCGACTACAAAACGATCGATATAAATAATAGTCAGCAAAATAATTGAACTATAAAATTTGTAAAATTTGACGGAAACCATATGATTTTGTAATTTTAAATAAACCATTTTGATGATTCTTTAATCTGGATTTTATTGTAAATTTTTTTGATGTCAAATGTGTAATACGTTTTTTGTATAAAACACGCACACACCTAATGTACGTTTATATGAAATTGAAATATAATTGCGTACGATAAACTAAGTATTTTTGTTCTTTAAATTTATTTTTTAAAGGATATATAGATAGACGGTGATAGATATATAGGTGACGTTTTTCAACATGTTGACTTCTACCTACCAAATAATGTAAACGTTACCCGACAGGTGATTAACACCGATTTAATCTCATTAAACAAAACATAAAACAATTCCACTTAACATGATTACTGGTGCAAATGTTGCACTCACCAAAACATAACAAGTGGGATATTAGATTTAGTGACGTCACGTGGAAGGTTACGATTATAAAGTAATGAAATCACTTCTATGAAAGCCCTGGTTCACTTAGATCTGTATTGTTATGAAAGAAGATAGAAGAAGAAGAAAAAGGTTACGTTCAGTAATTTGCTGAAAAAAATCACCCTCAAAGGACATTATCAACATGTTGAAAAGAATCACGAGCCTATATACTTTAGTAGATATACAACTTTAAAATAAATTACCAAATTTCTAAGAAAATTCATAAAAATAAGAAACATCATGTAAATGTTGTTAAACACTGTTTATAAGCATTCTTCTATGTATATAATATTCAAAAATTTTTTTTCAATATCTGTACAAAACATTTTTTATATTCTTTTTCATGATTTACATTATTTTCCGTAAAGATATTTTTTAGGATTAATTTTTCACAGTTTTGTACATTTTTGTATAATATATCATTTGGGTATTGTTTCTATTACCGATTTATTGCCTAAAATTCACATAGAGGATGAAAATATAAAAAATTTTGTAATAAATATGTATTACAAGCTGTTGCTGTTGTATTTATTTTTTTTTTCGATTTTCCTTCATGAAAATTATTATTGGATTTTTTTTTTTTCATTTGAATTTGTTTCTCTGTTTATTAATTTTCCCTAATTTCGTTTTATATAATTATTTTTCATGTTTTATTGGCAATAAACTCAAACAATTTTTAATTTTGTAAAGTCTGAAATATAGAAATGAGTATAAGTACATATTCTTAAAATATGTAAGTATGTAGTTATGTAGTTCACCAGATATAATTTGAATACAAAACGCACGTAAGTACATATATGACATACGTATGATTTATACATGAATGATTTTTATGGAAAGGATATTTTTTTTTAAAATTTTTTTAATTTAATTTCAGTGAATATTCTTAAAAAAGTTTTTCACATTCTATGTATAGAAAAGAAAGAAATTCTCTTATGAAATTTATTCAAAATTTCCAGCCATTTGAATAAAATAAGAAAAATAAGTATATAAGTAAAAAGAAGGAAAAATTAGGTTAAAAAGTTTTCAAAGATATCACAAAAATTTATAATTTATCTCAATAATAATTTCATGTCTTTATATATATTTCACTTATAAATTAATCGAATTGTAAAAAAAATAAAATATAAAATTTTTCTTTTGCATTTCATTATTTTATCCTTGAACTAATTTTTTTATTTTTTATTTATTATATAAACACATTTTAATTCAGTAAATGCATTACGTACACATTTTTATTTTTTTGCAATGAAAAATCTTTTATAATTTTTTGTAGTTTATTTTTATTTTTATTCATGATATTTTATTTTTTTAAATTTATTTATTTATTTTCTTTTTTTTAAAACTTATTTACCAGATTGTAGAATGGTATACTATACTTAGTTACCTATAATATGCATCATAATATATTCAGGCAGTATTAACATGCCACAAAAATACTTTCATAATCCAATTATTTACAAGTTTTTGCTGTTATTTTTTTTTTCTTTATTATTATATTTTCATTTTAAGTTTTCATGTGTCTGTGTATTTATGTATATATGTATGTATTAAAGTATGTATTCAATTTACTAACATATTTCAATGAAATCAGCATAAATCGTTACGCGGTCACCTTCAATGTATTAATCGTATTCATTTATTTATTTCATGCGGATTTTCATTTTCCTTTTTAATATAATATTGCTGCTACAAATAAAATTCACTTTAACTATATTTTATTTAAAACGATTAAAAGTCGATAATATAAAATGTTATAAGTTAAAAAAAAAAAATCAATTTGTATCAAATTTATCTACTCAACCTTTTTATCTTTATATTTAGTTGTTTTGATAACTGACTCTATAGTACTCACTCATGTCAAAAAGAATAAAATGATGAAGAAAGAAATGAAAACTATCTGAAAGGTTTAAAGAAATTTCTTTTATCATTATCTTTTCATTGTTAATCTTTTTCTCTTACTTATCTGCGAATAATCTTTAAAAATGTTTTTTTTTTTTTTTTAATCTTATTTGAAATATTCTTTAATCTTGTATTTTGTTGTAGTTATTGTCATTGTTGTATGTAGGATGGTACTTGTTTAATCATGTACGTACGCAGATACAATTAAAAAGTAACTACAAATTTGATAAATAATAACTTCAAAAAAAATGTTTTCTGTGATGTTGTTCATACATATGTTTGTCATTATTGCTGGTGTTCACACGAATGGAAATGGTAAACAGTAGGAATAGCACGACTCGTACACGATCGATTTTTTTAACACCGGATAAATTTGACGTTTCTTTATTTCTCCTTCGATAATTCGGTGTTTTCTTTAATTTCTACATTCGCATTGTTTAGTAAAAATGTTGCGTTATATGAGATATTGGCAGAAGAAATACAAAATTATGTACATATATCGATAATATTCAAAGAATTTGAAAAAAAAATTTGTTAGCCGACAAATACGGAAACTAATAAAAGATAAGAATTAAAAAAAAAAACAACTAAATGATCAAGAAATCTTCGTCAGGAAATGTTTTATGAATGTCGTTCAAAATTTTCTAGGAAACCATAGAGCAGCAAATTACAAAGAATAATCAACTGATAATCTCATACGAAGCTTTGGGGTGTAACATATCCTTAAAAATACATATGCTGCACTTCCCTCTGGATGTTTTCACTGAAAACTTGGGTACTATGAGCGACGAACAAGACGAACAATTTCATCAGGAAGTTTCGTTATGAGAGAAGTGCTATCAAGGAAAATGGAGTCCAAAAATACTAGCAGATTACTGTTGGGGACTTAAAAGAGAGACAGAAGTCAAATATTCACGAAAATCTTAACTATTTATTGTGTAATAATTTGTTTAAGTGTAAGTTATAATTTGTTTTATTTTAATTCAAAATTCAGTGGATTAAAATTTAAATTATTTTTTCAAGTCCGTTAAAATTCATGATGAATTCATTTTTACCTTGTGTACTGTCACACGTCTTACATTGAATATAATGAAACTGGAATAAAGCAAAGTTATAACTAATAATTTAAAAGATAAAAGGAAAACTGTAATTTTGTTTGTCGTTATTCAAATGCACTGTCGTATGAACATGTTGATAGGACACGAAGAGATTTTAAAAAGGAAAACGTCAAATTTACCCTATCTAAATGTCTCGTCGTTTGAACACCGGTATTGTTAGGAAAATTTGAAGAAAATTAAGATAACATGATGTTACATAATAGTATATGTATACACTTTTACTATTACATATATATGTATATTCACACGTAAACCAACATATGAAAACATGTAAATAACACAAAGTAATAGAACGAGAGGTTATAAAGTTATTTTATAAGAATACACATTAAAGAATATTAAATTTAGCCCAAAGATAACTGTTATAAAACTGCTTAAATTTTGATAATCATACAATTAAAATACAAACACTCATACAGAATAGACACTCATAATGACTGCAAGTCTTTTAGGAAATTTACCATACAAAATACAATACATTATAAAATATCAGGATAAATGTTTGTGAATGTGTATAGTTTGTTGTAAAGTATCACATATGTGTAAATTTATATGTGTACATTATCTAAAATAATTGTTTGTTAAGTTTAAAATAAATACTCATACATATGTAACACAATATGTGTATGTAACTACATGAAATATTTAAGAATATGACAAACAAATTAACCAACTAACTTCTTAGCTTCATATACATTATGTTTCTTCAAGAAATTTTATTGATGTGCTATTATACTTTAAGATATAAATGCGTATATACAGAGAGGATGAATCCCATTTAAGATTTAGTTCATATTTTATTTGATAAGGATATTGAAGTGGATCTCATTTTGAAGTGGTAATGACGGATAAATTTTCCAATAATGTTATTTTTGCTATTTCTGCATCTGATTTCTGATGACAGTTATACCATATTTTTGTGTTTGCAGTTATTTTTGTAAAGTGTCCTCAATAATTTTATATAAAATTGTATATTTTGCATTCTTAAAGTATCTTTTTTTTTAATTAAACGTCGGTGTTTATTCAATGGATTCCTATATAGCCATTTTCTAATGTTAGCAAATTTTTTAAATAATAAATTTTTGAGACTTCAATGTCAATAGACAAAATTTATTTTTTGAAGAAGAGAAAGATCACAGAAAAGATACAAAAAGCACTTTGAAGAAGACCTAAGAAGAATGGGTGTGAGAAATTGGAAAGTCGCGGTGCGGTGAAAGACAGAACGAAATGGAGGTAAATTGTGGATGAGATACTAACGCTCTTCTATTTTTTTTTTACCGCGTAAAACAAATGACTCCGAACAAAAAATACCATATGTTCTCTCTTGTAAACAAATTTTTTTTGGAAAATTGTTATTAGTATGCAGATTTGTTAGGTGCGACTTTCAATAATATTGAAAACATTTTATCGTTATTTTATTTTCGAAGAAAACAGTTTTATAAAATTGTAGAAATAATTAGATGCAATTTCACCAGTACTATTTTATTACACACGTGTGTAATTTGTTTATATTTTATATTACATGTAGCGTGTATATGTACATATATTTTGGTGTGGATAAACACGTAAATATTTCATACATGATATTTGTTTGACTTAATAATGTTTTTTCTTTTTTTTTTAAAGAAGTATAAAAAGTGCTAGACAAATACATATGTATAGCGCAATAAATGCAATAATCGATTGTTTATTTATTTTAACGTTTATTAAATTTAAATTAAAAAAAAAACAATTGGAAAAACTAAAAACAAAAATACAAATATTTTTACTGTTAGTTACGAGTACTTACGTTTGATTAATATCGAAAAATAGTATTTCCATAATTTTTTGTCGTCCACCTACTTAACGAATTTACGTAATTGTAATACATTTTTGTTTGTATCCTTATTTTGTAGTAATCCTTTTTTTAAATAGCATTTTCCAAACACTTTTATCACGCTTTATAATTCTAAATTGTAAAAACTAATAAGGATTTCTTTCTTTCACACTATAAAAACGATGTATGTATATATTTTTTAAAGATAATCATAGGGATTTATACTTGCTTGTACACTATTTATTATGATTATAAATTTTAAACCATTTAATAAATTTTTTTCAGTTGTCGCATAGCTACTCGAAAATTTTCAAACACTTTTACTGTGATTTTCATTTACATATGTATACGCGTATTATATGAAGTGAAAGTTATCGTGATTTATTTTGTTGCATTAAAACACGCATTTTTAAGAAACGAAACTAACTGACAAACTAAAAACCTATAAAATTAATTAACATAAAATTAAAGTCGACTTTTAATTACACGTATTTTAGATTGTGTTAACATTTAAATTCAGAACAATATTTGAACGAAAATACAATAATTCATGTTAATACGTATATAGTATATTATATGATTTAGAGTGAACTCTGATTAATTCCATTTATTCCATTTATTATCAATTTTTTTTTTTTGCATTAATTTGAAATTTAAATATTTTGGAATTAAGAAAATAATTTAAAAAATTTTTGATTTTTTTTAGATATTCATAAATTTAAAAAATTAAAAAAATATTTACGATTTTGAATAAAAATTTAAATACACTTTGTTGCTATAAATTTATAATGCAATTATACACAATAAATCACCCAAAAAATTTGAATCAAATTATATTTTGAAGAAAACGAAATAAGGACATTATTTTCCACGTTTTATTTGAATTAAGTAATTTCACTTTATTATTCTGTGACACGTTACACTATCAATGTAACTGACTGTATACTGTGTATGTCGCATATTTAAATAAAATTAAATATTTTTATAAAATTTTTATTTATTTTTCATCATCGAATGTAATTTCATACTTTCTACGGTTTCTGCAGTAGAAAGTAGTAATGTTTGCTTGCCGCTATTCACCGCATAGAACAATTTCACATGATTTCACTTTAATAATTCATAAGTGTGTAAGTGCTGAAATTTTCATATTGTGTCAAAGTTCTCACTTCTCACACACAACCAGTAATGAAATGAAAATTTCCCTATATTGCGTATACATTATGATACATACAAGGTAAATGTAGAAATAAAGTTATTAACAAATAGAATCAAACACGTTTGTTTTTATTTAATTTTTTTGAAAGCCGACATTTTTTTCGATGTATTTATTTAATAAAATATACTTCTAATTTTTATTACATTTCTTCACAGAAACCTAAACATTTTATAAGTATTCACGAAAAATCCAATTAAAATTGATTTTCTGTACTGAAATTTTCAAAAATCCTGTATACAATCCAGATTAACATTTACACTAATTTATACTTATGTGCGTAACCTCTCATATTTATGTGTAATCACAAATTTCAAAATAATCATTATTACAAACTTACTAAATATTTGTTTTTTAAAAAAGGGACACCACTACTATATTATCAAATGATAATATCGCACTAGATCCGCCCGAATACACGAATGTAATATTCAGCAATGAACATTAATATTTCGCTAAATTTTGATTAAAACAAAATTCATATATAATATACCGCACAATTCAATTTATTAAATGCATAATATACACTTTTGTATTTATGCAATTATATATAAAATTCATCTCTAAAGTATATGTGTACATTATTATTATTAAATTCCTTAAAAACGATCCTCTAATAGTATAATGAAATAATCAGAATGATTGCTAAAAGAGAACTAAATTTTATATTCAAGAATTTAACAAATTTATAATATTCTTTTTCATATATAAAATTTCGTTATAAAATGAAACAAAATGAAAAAGGAAAAATCAAATAAATAATTTAACAAAAAAAAAAAAGAAAAACATATGTGATTACATATCTGAAAACATGATGTATTCGTAAAGTGAATGGTGTATGCTGTATGGTATATGGAATTTACGGAAACAATGAAACACAAATGAAAAACGGAGGAAATGTTTATAAGTTTATATAGTTTATTTCTCAAAAAAGAAAAATTTGTTGTAGTAAAGATGCAAGTTACATTCTGAACTGATAAAGTGAAATGAAAAATAAAAAAAAAAATATTACAGGAAAAATATGAAAAATATAAAAAAAATATTTTAATTTTTTTAAAAAAAAAATTTTCTTGTACATTAAGTTTGTCCACATTTGTATTTGTATTTGTATTTGTATTTGTATGTAGTAGTATAGTAGATATCAAATTTTAAACTAACAATATAAAAATACCTATGTAATGTTCTCTATTCTACTATACCTGAAAACTTTCAAATACATCATGAAATTTGTATAGGAAATGTTTTTGCTATACTGATACTGCAGGATAAATGACGTTTTTTACTATAAAAAGTAGGTATTGTTTATTTGTTTTTTAATTGTTTTTTAATTGTTTTTTGTTCATATTATTTTGTAGAAAAATTCAAAAATGAATCACATAGAACTTCTAATAAAATTGTATACGTATGTGTAAACTATTCAGCAGAATATTTACTATAGTTTCATATTTGAAAAATATTCTTTCAATTTACTGATATAATGTAGCTGATAAACCCTGAAACAATGTATGTTACATATTTTCATTTCATTTTCCGAAATTTAAATATTTGAATTATTTTCATATTTCGAAACTTTTGAAGCTTCTGAGTTCCATCCCGCATATAAAAGCAAAAGTAATTTCCTTATATTTTTCTTTATAAGTATAAGTATAGAATGTTTCCATATTGCATATACGAGTATATCATTATTCAATATGAAATGAATGAGTAATTGAAAGCAGACCTGCGCAATATATTGGCTGAACAAATTCAAATTTTCAAATTTTCAAATTTTCAAATTTTCAAATTCAAAAAATACGAAATGAAAATCAAAATAATTTCTTTAACACTAAATCATAAGAAATTTATATATGTACGTAATTATAGGTGTAAGTATTCAAATTATAAATAAATGTTCTATTAAAATATGAATCGTAAAGAATATTTTCATATATTTTCTTAGATTTAATACTTTTTTTATTATTTTACTGGTTACATAAATGAAACATTATAGCTTTATTCTATTCCATTTATCTTTTGAAATAAGGAAAACGCAATAATAATAAAATTTCTTTCTTTTTTATAACATAACATAAGTAAAGTTAAATTCATATTCGCATATATAATTATCATAAGAAAATACGATGAGTGTGTTTCTTTTCTCTCTTTGTCACAGTGTCTATTATATTCATTGAAAATAATAATATGCGAAAATTATAACAGTCACAAAACTTTATCATTTGTAGATTTTTTTTTTGTTTTTGTAAATCTCTTCTGTATTTGTGAGAACTATTCAAAATAATAGGCTAATTTAGATTGTAAAACAGATGTGGTTTTTTAAATTTTTTACTCGTATCTCATATATACATTTTTATAAATAAAAAATAAAAATTATATATACATTACAAACTATAAACACATACACATACATACTCGTATAACTCAATCGCACACTCGTATCATCTTGTACACATATACTCGTACATTGTTTTTATATATATGTATAAGTACTTAAAATTTATAGCATCTAGTTAGTTAGTTTAGTTTGTATATACATACATATGTACGTAACGTATGCAGTTATGTATGTATTCCAATTAGAAAATTTTATAATTTTTAAGAGCCTTTTATACATACTACATATACATATAAATACATAAAATCCTTAAAAACTTTTGAGGAAAATATATTTAAAAAAAAATAAAAATACCATAATATAATATTTTGATGCCTTTATATATAAGTATGTATAATACAAAGAAAATAAATAAAATATTGTATAGGGATATGAAAATTATGATAAATTAAAAATAGGTACAATAAGTATTTAATGTATGTATGGAAGTATAAATGAAAGAACGTGAAGAAGATTATTTAGGCACTAAAATATCGTTGACAAAATATGAATACAGCTCATAATTTTTTTTGTTTTTTCAACTTTTTACTTTTGATATATAAAATTTATTAGATATTAAAATCATATTATATAATAAGGGTATTCACTTAAGGATAGTGTAAAATTACAAACTAGTATTAGAGTAAATTTACAGATAGGATTTCAATGAATGTACTGTGACACATAACTTGTTGTTGTTGTTTATGGAGGAGGAGTATGCTTGCTCTCGAACCTGAGCAATCGGATGAGCTGTCCATTGCACTCGATAGCTCGCGTCCAGTCAAACTTCTTCGTCGTTCTCAGGTAACGAATAAAAACTAGAATAGAATCTATTTGGGCGACAGTGACAGCGTAAAGTTTAGCATAAAAAGTCACATTTAATTACTATATATGCTGTAGTTGTCGTCGGAATTGTGCGATGGCTGTAACTCAACCCGAGCCCAGCGACATCAGTACCGAAAATACGCAAATCTGATAGAGGAGAAAGTAGGATACTTACACAAAAAGTATGCTGTCGTGCCATCTTCCTCTCCACAAGCCACGCACAGCCCCATCACTCATGATTCTTATGGTGACGAGATGCTGCCCAGAGTTATTATGCCCTGTGAGAGCACTAACCATTGTTCTGTAGTTTTTTCATCCTAGTTTCAGAAGAAAAGCTGCAAGGACTTTGACAGATTCGCTCATGCAATTATTTTTTAATATAGCAGTGAATAGCATTTTTAACCACAGTGGAAGACAAATCGATTATCGGTTCAGACCAATTAGAAAGCTCATTTCAGCTCATTTTTTATCAATTCTGTAGGCAAACTAACTACTAAAAGCTATATTAAAAAACCTAAACAGCTGTACAAAATGAATCACACGACTAGTTTGAAGAGCTAAATTTACTCAATTCGTGTAAAAATTTTCTCATACAAAATAGGTATCACAAAAGCGTATAAATCTTATAAACCTAAATGTTTTACTCAATTTACATGCCTTTTACTGAACTAAGTGAATATCCTTAATATGCATTATATAGTTATATAGACATTATGCTGTAGTATAATAAGTAGTATATACATTAAATTTAGGTTCTCAAACATAAAATATAGAATGTACAACATTATATGGTTATTAGTTTTTATGTCGAAGAATATTATTCTAGTAAAAAATCATGTAAATTTATACGCATTTATACTGAATATTTAAATAGGTTATAAAAAATGTTAACGTCTAATTGTATGTTGATGACATTTTTCAAATCAATAGTTTTTGAAAAATATTCAGACTTATTAACAGAATTAGAATTTTTTAAAATATATACCAAAATAAATATAGGAAAATATCGATGATATCACTCAATACAATTTTTTTTTTTTTTGATTTATTAATATATTATATAAAAAAATTCTTCTGCTTATGTACTAAATCTATTTACTGAACCACAAATTTAAACTTTATAATTCAATTCGGGCTTGAAATTGAAAGTAGTTTGATAAAAAAAATGTACTTAATATACACTTAATACAGTCTGCTACATACTAATTATATTTTTATTTGAATATAATATCACTTTTTTTTGTACTACTTAGTTGTGCAATTTTTTGTGTGAAGATCTTATTTTTCTTTTTAAATATAATTTTCAAATCTTTATAAATATAATTCATGGCATGTAAAGTAGATAAAGTATGACAGTTAATTTATAAATGAGAAAGTGATGTCATTATGTCGACTGTTGTTCGAAAGGCAATCTAAAACTAAAAATAATTTTTTCCAACAAATTCTAACACTTTTTTTAATTGATTTCAACATGTATCACCAGATACTTTCAATCACAATTTAGCTGTTTTTATATCTTTTGGGTAACAAAAATATTTAATTTCGTCATTAATTTCTTTTTGTCGCGGTTAATTAATAGAAAGAGAAATATATTTCATTTCATAATTTCATCTATACTCTATATACCATGCCATGCCAGGTACTCATATTTTCATTCATGAGAAAAGTTCTTGCTTGCTCTTCACTACACACCACAAGAGAGTCGATACGAGAAACAAGAAGAGACAGTCAACATTAGCAATGAGGTTATTGGCACATGACTATAGTACTATATGCGAATACGCTAGTAATACCTTACATATACCATGCACTCGTATTTTCATTCATGAGAAAAGTTTATTTTCCTTTTCTACTGTTCTGCACTCCACACTGTAAGAATTATTCGAGAAACAGAAAAAGACAGTGAATAGTAAGAATGAGAATATTGGCACTTAACTATACTATAAAGCTAGTATACGCTTTATTGCTTTGCATACCACATGCTCATAATTTCATTCCCTGCTCTTCACTACACACCACAAGAAATATACGAGAAACAAAGTACCTTGCATACCATGCACCCGTATTTTCATTCACGGGAAAAATTCACTTTCTTTTAATACTTGCTCTGTACTACACACGATAACCAGTACACAAGAAACAGACAGGAAGAGACAGTAAATAGTAGCAGTAGAGTAATTTGAACATACCATGCATTCGTATTTTCATTCGTGAATCATGAGAAAATTTCATTTTCTCTGCTTAAATTTTTATTGATAGATGAGCTGCTTATTGATCAATATCTTATATTGATCATACCTTACCTATACTCTATATTCCTTGATAAAATATACGATTGATGTATTAAACAAGAAAAACAAACAAAAAAATTTTTTAACTGAAAAATGGAGGGTAGATTTCATTTCAAAATAGGATTCTCAATTTTTCATATTCACCTTGACTTCATTCTCTGTTTGAATTGTTTTAAGTGTTATTTGTTTTGTTCATAAATTTCTGGGTCAAAACCACACCAATTCATTGATTTTGTATCTTTTATTTCTTGATTATGAAATAATTTGCGTTTTGTGCATTAAAATAAAAATCAGATTAGGAAAAAAAAAGGGATAGATAGAAAAAAAAATGTAAATTGATTTTTAATTGTATTTGATGATTTAAATATTTATAATTTTCACTTTCTTTGCACGTCTTGTGTTGGTAATGCATATATAACGACAAGAAACATGGCAATTTCATTCTAATAGATTTTCTTTTGATTTCTGTTCATCCTAATTTATACAGTTTGTGTTTTAGCTTATTTTAATCTTTACATATATATACGAGAATCTTCCTTTTATTTATTATAAAATCAAGTAAAAATTAGATATAAATTTGAATTATCAAAATCATAAAATAAATAAAAAACAACAGAATAATATTAAGAGTAACACTTATCCATACATATACAAATAATTTTCTTATATAGTACTATACAAATACAAAATTAAAAATTCATAAAATTAAATGTAAATAACGGATCAAGGATTATAATTGTAAATAAACAAGAAATTTAATTGTATTTTTAATAGAATTTACATTTAATAAATTTCAATAATTTTATGGCGAGGAGGGAGTATTTTAAAATTGTATAAAAGAAACTGAAATTTAATTGGCGGATGATTCTTCAAAACATGTTAGTATATACTCGTACAAAGAATGATATATTAAAATGATATCTTACAAAACAGACAAGTACGACGAGTATTTACTTACATTTTACATGTAATATTTTAAAATTCCTAACAAAGAACGAATACATACATACTTTTTGTATGTCAAGGATAATAATAATCTTATGAATATTCAAAAAACATTAACTCGAAAATGAAATTTAAACAAACCAAAAATTTATAAAAAAAAAAAAATTAGTAATTGAAATGGAGTTTTTAAAAGTTTTATATCTTTGAATACTTTAAAATATGTACTAATTCTATTTTGAAATTTGATTTCAATTTATAAATTTTTCTGAATCATGTACTATGTGTGTATGTGTGAGTGTGTCTTTGATATTTTGATCAATCCAACAAAAATTTATTTTATATTTTGTTCCGTAATTATTTAGAAACCGCGTGGTCTAGTTGTAAGTGTGCACTGTCTTTTTGAAGAGTATTGCGGGTAAATATCCAGTATATGATAGATGGATAAAACTAGATTGCAGCGGAAACATGTTAGTGGTATAGCTGGGTTTGAAAAAAGAAAAGATTTGTTGATTTTGTTGTGTCCTAGGCGTAATTTTATAAAGTTACAAGTGGATTTTCTTGCGATGTCTGTAGGATAAGATGGTTTAGATCCAGTTGAATTAAATGACTTGTAATAGTTACTGTAGTTTTTCCATTCGTCATCACGTTTTCTTTTTAAATAGTCGTGGTATAGAAGTTTAGCTTTACAAGAATTCAAATCATAACTGTAATATACAACTGGAACATTACTAGCAAATTTTGTTTCTTCATCTGCAACATTATTTCCTTGAATAATATGGAATGGCATGGAACCCACATTAATTTGAATTTTTTCGGTGAAGATTGTAACTTGCATCTAATGTTGTTGATAAATTTGGAGTTGAGTTGTGGATGTTTTTAATAGTTTCTAGTACACATAATCCGTATTAAGTACAGAGTCATTAGTCCATAGTGTTTTCATGATTGTTTACATTCTTTTTGTTCATTCATTCTTTTTGTTCCTACATTTATTTTTCTGTATGTCGTGGTACCGAGTATTTTAAAACTTCCATTCAGTAAAATTCAATAAAACTATTTTTTTTTTTAATTTTAACATTTTAACTGAAATTTAATTTTTAACAGTTTTATACTTTATTATACATAATTATTCACTCATGAGTGTTTATTTATATTCAAAAATTTTGATTTGTCGTATTTTTAATTATTTTTAATTTTGTTAATTACCAACATACTTCATTTTATTCTATTCCATAGAATGAATATTCATTTTTACATGCACATTTATTACGTATACAGGGTGTCCCGTTTCGGGTGGTCATCCGGCACACAGTAGATAGGTCTCGCCGAGACAAACAAAAAATCGTTCTAGAGGGAGGGGGGTAATCTCAACCGTTTAGCCGCTAGAGGGCGATGAAGATTTTTCGCACTCAATCTACGAAACACCCTTTAATAACTACGGTGTACTAGCTAGAAAAATCTGGTCTAAGAAAAATCTGAAGGAAACTCTCTCCTCTCTTCAATGATACCTTATATGCTTCTCTACGTTCTTTGTTTCAAGAGTTATTGTGCTTCAAAGTCAGAATTTAGTGATTTTTTGCCATTTTTTTCAGAGATAATACAGACTGTGGAAGTAAAGCGCCCTCTATCTTAATTTCAAATTAGAAAAACAGAAAGCCCAAGACACCTGCTTCATTTTTGCCCTTTACAGTAAAGGTCTATCTCTCACAGTTTTTTCCACGTTCTATCTTTTTAGTCTTTGAATTGTGTAAAATCATGTAAAATCATGTAAAACTCATATCAAAGAACCGTATTTTATTAAAAAATGGCTTTTCAAATATTGTTTATTATGCGCTGGTATTGAATTGGTAAGAGATAGACCTTTACTGTACAATACTAAAATGAAGCGGACATTCTGGGCTATCTGCTAACTTAAATAAAAATTAATATAGAGGGCGCTGTAATTCCACAGTCTGTATTATCTCTGAAAAAAATGGCAAAAAATCACTAAATTCTGACTTTGAAGCACAATAACTCTTGAAACAAAGAACGTAGAGAAGCATATAAGGTATCATTGAAGAGAGGAGAGAGTTTCCTTCAGATTTTTCTTAGACCAGATTTTTCTAGCTAGTACACCGTAGTTATTAAAGGGTGTTTCGTAGATTGAGTGCGAAAAATCTTCATCGCCCTCTAGCGGCTAAACGGTTGAGATTACCCCCCCCCCCCTCTAGAACGATTTTTTGTTTGTCTAGGCGAGACCTATCTACTGTGTGCCGGATGACCACCCGAAACGGGACACCCTGTATATGTACATATTTTTAAAAAATAAAATACAAAAAAAGTAAACAAAAACAAAATTTAAATTTAACATCAAAATATACTCATAATGTTAAAAATAAAGTTCCGAATTTATCTATTTGTTTTGTGATTTGTTTTGATGAAAAATGAAAAATTACTTAAAATCCAAATACGTAGTACATACATAATAAAAACTAAAAATTCTGTTGTAAAAAGCAATATTTATTTAAATAAATTTTATAAATGTGCACAACAAAACAAGAACAAAAATAAATATACGAAAAATAATTTGAATTTAAATAAAAAATAAAATAACATTTTAAAATAAAACAAATAAACGAAAATATTTTTGTTTGTAAAGAACGTACTACATTATGTATATTTCTCGCCTAAAACAGTATGACTGAGTTTATGTTTTTTGCATCTACACATTGTTTTTTAAGTGTGTTTATAAACATATGCATGATTTTATTTTTTAAACAAATACAAAACAACAAAAGTCTTGAACAAACTAAAAGTATTTTAATTAAAATTAAAAAGAATATCTGATCTATTAATTCATATTTGAAGCTGATTTCAATTTGTTCATTCGACACTATCCTTGAATAAATTTTGACTTAGTATGTATAAGGTATAAGGTATAAGTAGATACCGTATGCTGGAAATTCATAAGATAATCGAAAGAGGAAAACCAAATGTGCGTTGGACTGATGTAGTGAATAAATGACGGAAGCATAAAATAGAGACGAGTGAAGGAGAATCTTGCAGGAGGTCAATAGGTGGAGATAGGTATGTTGCACTGTAGAAGAAGAAGAAAAATCGTCATTTTCATCATCAGTGGCGCTACAGTTCATGTCGACCTTAGGCCTTCACCGAAGTGATCTCATGGCTTTATTACTATCATGTGTGCACCTCTACAGTTTAACATGGATTGCGAACCACGATCACGAAGTTGCTGGTAGAGAAGCAAACTATTTTACATGATAGAGCTTAGACCGATCTATTATTAGAATGATGAAATGCTCTAATAATAATTTCTTTGTGTTACTTGTTGTTAGGAAGTAGACTACTTAACAGCATTTCAAAGCTCCCAGCAAGCTGATACTCATTCAAAGCTGAGTGAACTTTTAGAGTATTGAAAGTTGGAAATAGACAACGACAAATTGAAAACAATTCTTCTTACTCTTTTCTGAGTTGGAATCGAACCTGCACTTTCCAGAACACTAGCCACATATGCCACCGAGCTCCCTAGGAAGAAGAAGTAAAGCCTATGTATATTGAACAAGATATTACTTGTGTTCGTAGAATTAATGTATACATAATTCCGCTTCTACATTCAATTGATTCAGTGCAGTGACTTCAACTTGGACTTCGACTTTGGACTTCACAGCATGCTTAACATGTAAAAGTATCTGTCAATTCTACTGTATTGAATGTGGAAGTTCTAATATATATTCATTAAATCAAAGTCCAAGTTGAAGTCACTGCATTGAGTGTAGAAGTGGCATAAGCATGATAAAAATCTGGTGCATAGAGTTCGGATTACTCAGTTCTAAAAATATGATACAATTATCATTAAACCATCTTTAAAAATCTTGTAGCGCAGACAATAAAACTAATATCATAATTCTTAAGCATTCATAATATGAATTCGAAAAAAGTCATTACTTTCAAGTCAAAGCCTAATTTCTCAACTTTCATATTGAGTTGATGCTTCGAAAATTATTCTACACGTAATAAATTTTCGAACACAGTAGCTATCTATTCACAAACTGTAGATAAGGTAACATTATTGCAACATGATACAACAAATATCACTACATAAATACAAACCCATACATATAACACGTATACATCCACATAAATGTGCATTTACATTTTTATTCTGTGAGAAAAAGTTAAGAAAATTGTTTTGTAAACTTTTTTTTTTAAAAAAAAAAACCAAAACATTAAAAAATACGGTAAACATGAAATTGTGGCATAAAACTGATGAAGATTCCTTCAAGTATTATAGCTTTAAGGTAAATTATGCTAAAATACTGTGTACACAAAAAACAAGAAAAAAAAAACTAAACTAACTTTCTTTAAATAGATCTTTTTTATTTTTCGTTTCTTATGGGATAATATTTATGCGATGATAAAAAGAGAAAAATTAATGTCGTTTATACAAAAGACTGATATGTATACCTCATAACTATTTTACTCATGTTTTAATGTTTTCACTATGCTCGCAAATTAACAGTGGACACATTCACAATTTACATTTTAGAATACATAAGAACGTAAAGACAAATCCTATGGAACTGATGAGAATTTTTCAAATTAAAAAAGATAACATAGAATAGAAACGAAAGTTATAAAGGACATCATATTTTTATTATTTTATTTTTAAATGACTTTCATAAAATTTGTGCAAAAAGGAATTAGAGATGAAAGTAAACATTTAAATAAAATATTTACAAAAAAGAATATCTTGATGGAAAGGAAATTGTAACAGGAAGTTCCATGAAAGTTACAATCGTACTACTTATTCATAAAAAAAAAAAAAAAATAAATAAAATTTTGTCGTGAATGATAATTACAAAAAAAAAGAGTAAAAATTATTATACAAAATATTGTATAAAAGGATTCGTAGATTTATGTATATTATATGTCATAAATATTTTGAAAATGATTACGGAAAGAAACACTATAATGAGAACATGTAAATGTTATAGCATAAACAGAATTCGGCTTCCAAAACTACAAAAAATACAAACTTCGATTTTTCAATTGTCAAATCTTATCGACAAAGAAATTACGCCCGATGTAATTCATCTGTGCACAAACAATTAAGCCGCTCTAAATTCAATGGAGTGACTTAAACTTGGACATCTAATTAAGCATTTATGCAGTCAAAGATTTTCAAGCATTTTTGACAAGTTAAAATATAAAAAAAAATTGACATTTCATGACTTTTGTCGTAAAAATTTGAATTTGTTGTAATTAAAGCGTTTGGCGTCAAAGTTAATCAACTACGATTTTCTGCTAAACTGTCGGTAATTGAATAAGTTCTACCATAGACTAATCTATAGATAGGAAATGAGCGTATAAATTTTTAATACACTTTTGAAATCGATCATAGCTGGCAGAAACTTGAAGAATGGCTGGCAGGAGCTTTTACTGAGAGGAGAGATAATTTTTCGCTCACGAATTTCCATATATATTACATATATTGTAGATTTCAATAGCTGGCAATGAAAATACATGCATATTTATTTAAAAAACAATACACAATACATGTTCATT
Source organism: Villa cingulata (assembly GCA_951394055.1). Classification (NCBI taxonomy): domain Eukaryota; kingdom Metazoa; phylum Arthropoda; class Insecta; order Diptera; family Bombyliidae; genus Villa; species Villa cingulata. The sequence continues at coordinate 29,766,356 of OX596022.1, read as the reverse complement.
GCAATAGCTGGCAGTAGTACTGGAATCAATATAGAATATTTATCACTGATCAACAAAGCAATAAGATGTGACACTCTTTTTTTTTTAAATTTACTAACACACATAATTACTTATTTTAAAATAATAAAAAAAATCAAAATTCAATTTACAAAAACAGTACAGAATTAATGTACTTATGTCAAATCCATATTTCCTTATAAACCGCCGTAATGAAGAAAAGATACAAAACAATATATACATGTGAGCAATACAATCATTTTTTCACAATGCATTTTTAAAGGCGATCTGGAACTTTTTTTTTGACTACCTGACGCGTCATTATATCAAGATATAAGGTGATTCATATAATTTCTGAGAATTTTGAAGACAAGAAAAAGTTTATTTTGTTAAGCTATATATTAGAGTAAGAATTTAATTAATAATTAAGAAATTTAACAAAAATGTAAAAACATTTGATATCAAACACAAAATTTTAAGTGTAATGCATTTACAATTAATTTTGTTTATTTTAGATAAAAAATTTTAAATAACAAAATTTGTACTTTTTTTAATGAGTAGGTATACACTGTAATAATGTTATATTTTTTAAAACAGTTGGTGTTGTAGTTCCATTTTTTTTGTCTCTTTTTCGTATACAAAGGCTCTTAATTGCTATCGACTTTTAGCAAAACCGTTAAGGCCGAATGAATAACGGGACAAAGGTCATGAGAAATTTTTGCTAACGCGTGCTCAGTGTCATTACTGTATGAATATAGATATACTGTAATTTCAATAGCTGGCAATGAAAATACATGCATATTTATTTAAAAAAACAATACACAATACATACTCATTGCAATGGCTGGCAGTAGTACTGTGTTATACGGTTATGTTATACTTATGTTATACCGTCATACATGGTCTTACTTGAATCATGAATATATTATATTTATATTCATGTAGCCAACAATACAGATTGCATAGTATCAAAGAATATATAACTAACGTAACTAGTAGATATATATTCTTTGATAGTATGCATGCACATATGTGTTAGATACTTTCAAAACCAGTTTTAATTGTATATATAATATCACAGATAAGGATATTTGTATGTGATAATATATATTATTATATTCATTGCCAGTCATAACATAAATTTGTTGAAAATTTAAATTTCCTTTAGCCTACTGTCACATGAGTCTGATTCTGAATCTGAAAAATTCAGAATCACTTTCAAATGCATTGTAGTAAATGTGACTTGTTACATGGCTCTGAAAAATTCATCTTCTAAAAAAATTCCGGTTCGTACTTCCGTTTTGTAATCTGATTATTTTCAGAATAGAAAATGAAACATGCTGACAGTAAATGTAACATGTCACATGTACCTGAAATCTGAATCTGAATTCATAGCTAAACCACTCAATAAATTGACATAAAATTACTTGTTTATATACAACTTGAAGATCGTAAGATAGAAGACAGAAGACAGAAGACAGAAGATTAACTTTATTTCACCCTCCATTGAAAAGTGCGTCTTACCTACGTACTCGCCACTCATAGTAGTTATTGTTCGATGGTTTAATGTTCACTCGATAAGTAAAGTGTTTTATAACAATAACAAATTTAAAGAAAAATATTGAAAAGGAGTTTTCAGATTCAGAATCAGAATGAACAAAAAGTGAATTCTGAATCTGAAATTTTACGTTTCAGATTCAGAATCAGAATAATGTGACAGTAGACTTAAAATATACGATTTTGTACATTTGCCTGTTATTTGATATTTTTTATCATTTCCGATAAGAATATAGCTACATAGATTTTTGATTTTTAAATTTGTTTTTTCTTCAAGATATACAAGATTTCAAAAGATTACAAAAGTTCTCTCATTTATTTTCCTTATTCTGATTTTATAGCTTTTTCAAAATCTCTCAAAAGCTATTTTGATGTTTACTTAATAGTTATGAACACGATTTCTGCCATAAGCATTTCCAATCTATATTAGTCTATGGTTCTACGAAGCCTATAAATTTTAACAATATTGACAAATCGTTGTCTGTATTTGTTGTCGTTTTGGAAGCCGAAGTGTGTATATGCTATTACATAATAAAAAGTAATAAAAGCTTTATAGGTAGAATTTATTTCGAAAAAGGTGAAATTAGATTAAGTCAAACTTTATTAACACAAAACAGAAGTTGATTTTTAAGGAATTCGATGAAGTGTGGATAATGCGGTAAACAGACGAAATCAAATCAATGATCATTCTTCCAGCCTTCTTTCGTGTGAATGATAATTCAAAATCCCTCTGACACACATAAATCTGTTTCAATGATCATTCTGGTTGTCACATATTTTTCATTTTCATTGTTATTTTTGAGTTTTTTTTTTTACTGTCAATTTGAAATTATAATCTGTATATCATGGTTTTTGCTGTCACTTTTTTTACCACTGATAATTTTCAATTCACCATTTATTCATTCATCTCTGAATGAAGTTCCTAAAAATTCACTCGAACTTCATTCGAACTCACTTAAATTAAATTAGAATAAAGATGTAATGATAATTTGAACTTATGTAATTTGGAGTGACAAACAGCAAATAATATTCATCATTCGCAAAGAGTTATTATTGATTTGGTGCCGTCTGTCTACCATATAATACAAAAAAGTTTAATGTAATTTTACAAAATGAGATAAAAATAGAACTTTTTGAAAAAATTTAACTAATAAATTTCATTGATTCATTTTCTCCAAACTAATAAACTTTAATTTATTTTTTTTTTTAATAAAAAACTTAAAAATAGAAAAATTAGTATTCGTGTTTCTATATCAATTTTCAATTAGTAAATTGAAAAAATGGCAAAAAGAAATATGACGAAGATTATTTTAATCAGACAAATTTACATATTTTTTTCCAATTTATTCAATTTAAAAAACTTTAAATATTCTATCTATATAAAAAGGATGAAGAAATGAATCCATAAATTTGATTCTACTCTTCCCAGAAACATTGTAGATAACTATACTAAATCCAAAGTAAATACTTATGTAAAAACGAATAACTTTATTTTTATTTTATACTTTTGACAATTTTCTTTAAATTTATATCCATGACTTTTTATAAAATTAAATAATGCGATACAATGAATTTGAATCTGTTATTCTCTTTATTCGTCTATGTTGACAAAACATATTATGTATAAAAGAATTTATTTAAACATAGTTTGTTAGTTTGGATAAATTGTTTATGGTAAAGAAATAAAATAATCTTAATATATTCTAACATGAATCGATACAAAATTTAAGAATGAAAATGAAAGTAATAATAACAATAACACAAAGACAAATTTGTCAGTTGTTGTTCACTTTATCTAGGACACAAAGTATATCAAAGTAAAATTGTTTCTGTCATTTCTTTTCAATCAATTTCCTTGTATTTTTCTTCAATACTTTACTTTGTCGAAAAATTTTCATTTTTTGGATAAATAAAATTAAAAAAAAAAATGCAAAACAAATTCCTCACAAAAGTTTATAAATCGTATAGTAGAGTGAAAGAGAAATGGAAATAAATAAACTAATACGTAGTTAAAGGATTATACAATATACCTTACTTTATGTGTAGTATGATAAGATTGGCGCCTTTAAAAGTAAAACAATATATTTTTCATTTTTATACAGTGAAACCTCTGTAAGTCGAAACTTGAGAAGGATGCAAATAAATTCGAGTTATAAAGTCTTCAACTTACAGAGATTTAAATTCTATGCTACAGAACTTTAATTTTCTGTGACTAATATGTTAGTGCGTATTGGCATATAGAAAATAACTAAATCCTGTTAATAAACAACTCTTCAAATTAAGATTTAGGTTTCTAGAGCACAAAAGAAAGCTACAACGTAGCCATAACAACAAAAAGAGGCAAATACAAAATATGCAACAATTTAAACTACATTTGGTGAACAGGTGTTAAGTTGATGCGGTCTTATCCTTTCCCCGAATTACATCAGAGAGGTCTATTTATTTACAAAATTCGAAAATAAGAGGACATGAAACAAAACATTAATTTCTTCGAGATAAAGAGGTCAAATACATTTTTTTTTCAAGTTATGGAGGAAAAGAATATACTGAAATCTCCAAAAACAATAATGAGTAACAGAGGTTTTATTATTCAAGTTATGGAAGGTTTTGAACGTTAAGGGAAGGAAATGAGTATTTTTTCGAGTTAAAAAGGAATTTAAGTTAAAGAAGTTCGAGTTGTATAAATATATAGGCTGGCTGAAATTTTTTTGGCCTTGATATGAATATAATGCTTCTTGTCAAACGCATTTTGGTACAACGATGGTACATGCCTTTCAAGATGATTGTAAAAATTGTAACCATTTAGGTGCTCATTTCTTGTTTGACAATTATTTGTGTTACTTAATATCAGTATTTTTGTAAAAATGGAGAAAATCCAATACCATTTCAAACTTCAGCGGTTGCAGTGGTAAGAATTCATGAATAAGGATTTGAATTAATAACCCATGCACTGTATTTACCAGATTTGGCTCCTGATAACCTTTTCTTGTTTTCTAGACTCGAAGTTTGGTTCAGAAGATAGTTGATCAAAAGAAAGAGTCATCGTATCCGTATGAGCATATTTTAAAGAGCAAGATGAAAATTTTTATTTAGAGGTTTTAAACGAATGGGAGCATCATTGAGAAAAGTGTACAGACTTAAAAGAAGACAATGTTGAAAAATAAAACATAATTTAAGCGAAAAAACAATTGTTTCTGTGTTGGGCTAGAAGTTTTTTAGACGATCCACGTACATAGGTTTCACTGTTTTACGTAGATACTCTGATATTTTTATAGATAGAGAAATACAATATAAGGAACATCATATCATAGATTTATACCCATGCTTGTATACATTTGTAATTTTTTTTACAATTTCAATTTATTGATAGTAAAGACGTGAAACTATGAATAAATGAAATTTTTCACAAAAAAAGAAAAAAAAATGAAATAAAAGAAGTAAAAAAATATTGAATTTAATATTTAAGAATGATAAATGATTTGGAAAAGAATGAAAGAATGTAAAACAAGAACACTTGTCTATACGACAGTAGAGTAGGTGTTTAAAAAACGGATGTAGTTTTAAGTAATTGAATCATTTGATTTATTTAATTTTTTTCTAAATCGATTATTCCATTATATTTATTTGTTTGTTAGAAAATTGAAATGTATACTTCTTATATACGTTATTTAATTTCTATCATAGTCGTCGTGTAATAGTTTGTGTGTAAAGATATAGATTTGGCGTAAAAATATACTCGAAATTGTAAAAAACACATTTATTTATTTTATGAGTGGCATTGAATAAAATTATTATTAAAAACTTTAATCAAATCAAAATCAAAATGAGTGTTCAAAGCAGTGAGCGCAGGTCGCGAATTAGCCAAAATTGTACACAACATAGAAAATGTAGACAAATTCTTATACTTAGGATCTACTCTCACCTACTTAAAATGCCTCGAAAAAAGAAGAAATTATATAAAGGTTGTCAAAAGCTTGTAAGACTATCTACTATCTATCTATCTTTCTATCTACTACAGGTAATTACATCAACAAAAGTGTACAGGATAGCGGCAAACTTAGTTTACACAAAATAATTATTGTACGACCCACACTACTTTATTGCTATGAAATTTGGATGTTTAATACTATCACAGAGAGAGAAATTGACACGCTTGAAGGAAAAAATACTCTGAAGAAAACTAGGACCAGTGCAAGAAGAAGGATTATGGAGAATGATATACAACTCAGAGTTGTATAGTATCATATAGTGTCATATAGACAAGTCATGGAGTAAGAATGAACGAAGAGAGGGTACTGAGGTAAGAGACCGACAGAGAAACCGAAGAAAAAATAGGAAAATGCAGTGTGACAATACGCAGAAGTGATATTAGAAACGAGAAATTGGAAAAATACAGCCCAGGGACGAGAGACATTGATGCAATTTCTATTAGAGACCAATGCTCGATTTGGAGTAGCAGCACAATTGATGATGATATACGAGTACAAACATATACATACATTATGTGCTTATGCATGCAGACATATCCAAATCATTAAATGTACATGATGTTTGCTTTAACATAGTAATTTTTTTCTTATTATTTGTTTATTTTTTTTTTTATACTTCAGACTTCAAATATAGTACATACGAGTATACTCGTATTAGAAACTTTTAGATTTTTATCATTTCATAAATTCAATACATATATTTTACAAAAAAATTAAACCACAAAAATAAATTGAATAGAAAAGAAATTATATTACCTATACGTACATACTGCATTTGAATTGAGTAGTATTGTGTTCTGACATACGATTTAGATTTTTCACATCACATTAGATATATAGAATAAAAATTGCTATGTACATATATGCAATTTTGAGTATGATGTAGTATCTGTTTTGATTTATATTTAATTTTTTATTAATCTCTTGACATTTATAGATAAAAATTTTAGATATCATCTTGCATCATAAACAATTCCTTCCACAAAAAAAAAAAAAAAATTAAAAAAATATATACGAGTATATACTGATTAATGATGACGGTAATGGTTGTATGTATTTCGTACAGAAAATTTTGGGTGGTTTTTACTGCTTTTTAAAAATAAGAAATAATATAAAAAACATGTTGCATAAAATCATAGAATGTGTATAGTCTATGATAAAATGTTATATATGGGAAAAAAATAGTACATAAATTATCTGTGGTTTTGATTTATGGCTAGTAGGACATGGTTGACGAGAAAGATCAGTAAATTTTACATTGTTATATGGAAAAAAAGAAAATAAATAAATAAAGAAAAAAAAAAACATGGAATCTAGATTCATATGAAGTATAAAATCAATTAAAAGAAATTTTTATTTGTATCAAAAATGTGCTCGAGTCTCGTTTCAATATTTAACTATGAATTTCAATCTTAAACATTGGTATTGCAACAATGTTTATCAACTATAATAACTATTGTGATGGCGGCTATGTTATATTCTTAATTTTTGGTTAAAACAAAGACACTATAATATATATATATTTATAGTGTCTTTGGTTAAAATAAACATTTTTTTTATACAGACAATTGTATATGTGTATATTAAACGCACACGAATACTCAGTTTATTATGGCGCCGCAGATCAATAATTCTCTCACACATAACAATCCAGTTTATCATCAGTTAATGGTGCGCATATGTATATTGTTGATTGAATTAATGATCGACTTGGCGAGAATAGAGCACTATTGGTTGGGTTTTGAACTTGGCACCTCAAGCGTACTACCAATACGAAACCACAACCATCGAGCTATTCAAGCATCTTAAACAAATTTTTTGATTTGTATCAAATGTTTCCGAGTCTCGTTCAAATATTCAACTACGAATATTTGAATCCTAAACATTTGTATTGCAACAATGTTTATCAACTATAGCTATATATAATTGCGGTTAAGTTTTATTCTTTATTTCCGTTTTAAATTAAGATTTTTTTTTATTATACAGAACGAGAGGTCAGATAAACTATCTTCTAAACACCACGTCAGAAATAGAATGTTAATAAATTTTTCTTTTTTTCGTGAATATGACATACAGATAGAGCATAAAATGTTCTGTGATACAAAATGAGTACCCATATATTAATTTATGATCCATATAATCAAATTTAATTATTCTATTTTTTTTTAAAAAAAGAATCGTTCTAGTTTTGGTAGAAAATATTCTTCTTAATTTAGTATATAAGATTCTGTGGTATTTTTTTGCTTTTTTCTATTTGCTTTCATTTTATGGAATATAAATAAAATTTTGTCAACTGTGATTATGTTTTAATGATGCAGCAACATGCTGACCTACATTTATATGAATTATCCATTTATACATTCTTTTAAATAATAAATTAGAAATCAAATTTATTTCTTATAAGTATATTCCAAACAAAGAAATGAGCATAAACGATTAAAAAATACTCATGCATATGTGAATATGATAAGCATAAAATTTGAATAGGAAATAGATATCATATATTTGCATGTTCATACACTATACATACAAACAAAATGAAATGTCTAAATATCTTATGTACACTATAAACGATATGAAACTAAATATCAACTGCATTGAACGAAAAAAAAAAAATTAATTATCTATTAAAATTATTTTCATTTGTTGATTTTTTTTAGTTTTTTCTTAAAAATTTAAAAAATTGAAAAATGAATTATTTAAAGTAAAGGGAAAATAAATATATTTACGAGGATAGATTGATAAGTCTTTAGAAAATAAAACACTAAGCATAATTTGTTTATGTAAAGTCAACTTATTTTTCAATGAAGTTCTGTTTAACTCTCTTAATCTTTTTTCAACGTTTTCCAATGTCCTTAAAATCTCTTTAAAATACCCAGCAAACAATTTTTAGTCAAAAGTCCGTGAAAAGACCGTCCCTACTCTGACTGTCCTTTTCTAGACTTCGTCATTTAGGTGGCAAATAGTCTTCCCAAAGACGTTCAAAAATGGTAAATGCTCCACTTACTGCTGGTCTAAAGACGGTCGTGTTTAACTTCTCTTTGGTTTACAATATGACCCGTAATATGACAGGCATTTGTCGGTTAAATTAAGACATCGTAATGACAGTCTCATTCAACGGGTAATAGAGGGTTATTTTAAGACGTTAAAAAGACGTTCTAGTATTGACAGCACAGAGAAGTCAGTTTTAGACGTTCTAAAGACAGGAAAAAAACCTGAACCGAAAATTAATTTTCAGAAATAACTAAACAAATTATTTTTAATCGTATTTTTATTTTCGCACATAAAACACATTGCACTTATTTTGAAAAATATAATGTATTTTTTATTTTAATTTATTGTTCATCCGTTCTTGAGCGTGCTTAATCCAAGACTGCAAATGAAATTTGATATCAGCTTCTGTAGAATTTTCATTATTTCTAAATATCGCAGAATATACAATTTAGAATATTCTTTAAATCGGAGAACTTCTTTTTATTGGTGATGCCTGCCCAAGAAAACAACACCAAAACTTCATCTTTGAACATGAATTTCATGCATGATCTTACAGAAGATCCTACTCCTTTACCACCAATTTGTCTGATTTTTTCAATCTAAACATGAAAATTTTTATCTATATAGAGAAGTCGTTTACAAGATATAAGTAATTAAATATATATTACCATTTGTTGCTTCCTGCTTTCATTATTTAAGCTGTCATTGAATGTGGCAACAGAGTCCAGATTTTCAAATGGCATTTTCGGTAAGAGATTGAAAGAATTTTTCTCTTTGGCGTTTTGAATTTGGTCCCTTATATCCTTAACTTCTGTAAATAATCCCTGCAATCCGTTACTCAAGAGAGATAGACTGCCCCTAATATGTTTTAATATTTCAGCTGAAAAATAAATTTTTAAAAATTTTGAATCACCACATAAACTTAACTTAAAAACAATTTAGTTGTTCATAGTTACTTACAATTTTCTGTAATACAACACCTTCGACAAGATTTGTTGCATTTTTCCTTAATGTTAAGTACATAATGCTGTTCTATAAAACTTTTAAGGTTTTAAAGATATACAATAGAAAAGTTAGAACTACGAACCTTTTGTAGAACCATTTGAAGGTACGGGCATAATTATATCTGTTGGGATCTCCAATGTGTAATTATTTGAGGTTGTAGCTGGTGTTTTTGGGTATTCTCCTAAAAAAAAGGATTTAAAGAACATTAAATCCATTGTATTCTTCGTAATATTTAACTGAAAAACATACCAATATTTATAACAATGGATATATCTAGTATCACTCCGCCATAATTTTTACTGTGTATGTGCTTGTTACTGGCTATTTTCTCCTACAACATTTTTTGAAGGAGTGAATCTTGTTAAGGTATTAACAAAAAGAAAAAAAAAATGAGAATTAAAGTCTTTAAAATACTTTTTTAATATACTTACCACAATATTTCCAATATCTAAATAAAATTAAAAAAAAATAATATGTACATATTTTGTTTAAAAAAAGTTAGTTTGAATTAAACTCACTAGTCACTTCACTGAAATCACAAACGTAAATGAACACTTGTTACAAAAGCCGCAATGATTGTACATATGTATTTCACAATTAGCGGTATTTTTATACAAACTCGTCATAAAATGACAAATTTTTGTAAGGAAGACTATACAATATAGTTTGAACTTTAGTCTTTTTGGACCGAATTTTGGTTTTTATTTACAATTGTATCATCATAACCGATACTTTTACAGATTTTAGTACATGGTGTTTTGAAAACATATGTACAGCGAACATAAATTTCATATTTCATATATTAATTACAGAAGAAAGTAAGATAACTAAGTAGAAGACTTTAGACATAATACAAGAACAAACAAGTTAAATGAAGAGCAATTAACTTTTAATAAATATTATAAATTGTGTCATTTTTAAGAAAAATAAAATTCTACTTTATGATCTCATATTTTCACCCTGTCAATGTACTTTGCATGTACGTACTTTGTGCGCATTTATTAATAAGTCGTTAACATGAAATAATATTGCCAATTCATTGCCCTTATAAAAAAACACATAATATGTATATACGTTTAAAAAAATATAGTCATTTTCAGACTAGAAAACAGATAACAGAATAACACAACTTTTTTTTTCAAACTCTCTACATTGATTTTCTCCTTTTATAAAACAAGAAAGTTGTCATCAAATGACATCATTAGTACCAATATTGTCACATTTTAATCAGAACAGACTGAAAAATGAACAGACGTATTAATAACTACTGAAAGACGTCATAATCGACTTGGTCAAAATGACGTCTTTCAAGACGGTCTTCAGATGTTTGTTGGGATACGATCTATCAAACTGCTCAAGAAAAGTGTTTTTCCACCTATTATGTACTTCATCATTTGATTCAAATTTCATTCCACCTGTCCATTTTTTCACATTTGGAAATAGGAAAAAGTCAGAGTAAAATAGATCGAATGAATATGATGGATAGGGAAGCAACTTAAAGCTAAATTCTTCCAATTTCAGGTGAGTTTTTCATGATGAATGGAATTGAATTTTGAAGATTTTAACGGACGCGGTGCGGCACTCATTTTGCTAACAGCTTTTTCATGTACAATTCTTCGTGTGTGATACTGTGTTCATGTTCATATGAGATGTTGACAGTGTCGCCAGTCTTACACAACTTAATGCGATTATTATTTATAATTATCTTATAGATAATAGAGTTTTTAGATTAATTCGAGGTTGTCTAACATGGTTTTCATATCATCGATAATTTCTTTTGGTTTTAAGTCTTTTAAATAGAAGTCTTTATTCACAGCACGATGTTCATTTTGTTTCATATTTAAAAAAAAAAGTTGAAAGTGACTTTCCAAAAACTACTCTTACAGCCATCGCACAATTCCAGCGACAAATATAGCGTATATTGTACAATAATTAAATGGGACTTTTCATCGTTGAACTTTACGCTGTCGCCCAAATAGATTCTATTCTATTTTTCACTGACAACGAGCCATTCACGACCTGGATTTTGCAGTAGTAGTATGTAATCTATTCGCAAGAAGCAAAAATGTAAAATTCATGTTTTGTTACGCTGTGGTTGTTGCCCGAATTGTGCGAACTTTCGGCGATACGCTGTAGTTGTCGCTGGGATTGTGCGATTGCTGTTGCAAAGATAATCTTTGATCAAATGTCATAAATATTTGAAAGCTTTCATTTGAAAGAACATACTTCAAATTGACATGCAAAGTTTTTATTAGTGAGACATATATGGCGTTTCTCTAAGGATTTATCAATCCACCCTCGTATTTGTACGAATTGTTCATACTACCACAGACAATATAATACTACATACATTTTTTAGGCCGAAAAATTTTAAAATAAATAACGTCCAATCATATCTAATGTTTAATTTCCATTTAATGTTTCTGTTTTAAAGATTTTTGAGTATAATAAGGAAATTAATTTAAGTAATTTTTTATACTATTTTGTTTCTTATGCAATTAATATTGAAATGAATTATATTCAATTTTTCACTTCAACTAAGAATTTCAATAATCATAATTTTTTCATTCTACACTGCATTGACAAATTCTAATATTTATAATGTCAATTAAGTACCATTGCATACTATAGTTTTATATTTAATAATACACAAACGCTTGTACTACAAATACACAAACACAAGTACTTGGAACACACAGTGTTTGTTGTGTGTAACATGAAAATTGTATGGTAACTTTTAATAATTACATCATTTCCTTAATTATTTCATATCTAATTATTTGTGTTTTTATTTGTATGTTTTCTGTTCCTTCTTTTTTTTTTTAGTATTTTTATAACTTAATTCCATTCTACCTATTTCTGAGTGTTCTAGCTAATTATGTGTGGTTTTTTTTTTTAATTTTGTCTGACAATGAACACATAATTTCATCAGAGTACAAATTGTATACATGATACGTAAGTATGTACATATTCATATGTGTATAAATGCAGTGAAATTAACAGGAAAAATGTTATTTTCATATACTGAATGAATGTATATACATATATGTATATGTATAAGCTGTCAATGATAATAGAACCCGAAGGATACATACATACAAGAAGTATTTAATTCACTGCTTTTGTTATTTCTGTTCAAATTCATTTCAATCTACAATATAAATGTACAGGAGTATGAAGAAAATGTATGTTCCCTAGTAGCCAACTCATGATGAGTTCTATGATGAGCTCATCGTGAGTGCTTAGATGAAGCTCATCATGAGTCTTATATGAAATTTTTCTAAAATCGGGAAAAAACTCATCTATTTACTTTGACACGAATAGTGTGCATGAGATTTTATATCTCTTTCATTCTAGTTATATATAATAATTTTACTTCTCTCTCACTAGCATGAGTACAGCGATGAGTATATAATAGCCATGTAGATGAGTTTTCTACTGAGCTCACGATGAGTTTTGCTTCAAAAATCATCATGAGTTTTTCACTGAGCTCACGATGAGTTTTGCTTCAAAAATCATCATGAGTTTTCCACTGAGCTCACGATGAGTTTTGCTTCAAAAATCATCATGAGTTTTCCACTGAGCTCACGATGAGTTTTGCTTCAAGAATCATCATGAGTTTTCCACTGAGCTCACGATGAGTTTTGCTTCAAGAATCATCATGAGTTTTCCGCTGAGCTCACGATGAGTTTTGTCATGAATATCATCTGGAGTTTCCGTTTAAATCTCCTTCAGAACTCACGGAACTTTTTTGAAGCTAAAAGGGTATTTTTCTCTAAAAATTCAAAATTTATTTTTGTTTAAAATATGTATATATGTATTTTTAAATAAAAACTTTTACATTTATCATATATTTTTATTTTATTTTTTTATTCTTATTTTTATCAAAATTTGTTTTTTTTTTGAAAAAACATTAATTTACAACTACTTAGTTACTAGTTGGTCTGGTCCATTTGAGTGCTTTTTTTTTTGCTAAAAAAATGGAGAAAATAGATTCAAACTTAGGACGAATGAGTAAGATATGAAATACATACTTAGCTGTGCATTTTGCTCGTGAATAGCGGTTATGGGCACGAAGAATACAACTTCTTATTTCCTTTTCGTAGTCCTTCCTAGAGGTTTGTGAACAAGAACCTGAGGAAATTAAAGTTTTTATTAAAAATTTGAATATTATATATGGTTGTTACTGTGTATTTAAAGTCAAAAACTTTGGACTTACGCAGTAAAACAGAGTCAAACAGTTTCAGGCTCAGTAGCTTCTTTTTTCCATTTCTTCCATCGGCGTTATATTCAACGTAAACCTTGTCATCAGCTATAATTCTAAAAACCTTTTCGATGCTTGATTTTTCCAATTGAATTTTAAAAAAAGCGATCTAAAATGAGTTAAAAAGGATCAGTTTTGCAAAGAATAAGAATAAGTATAAAAATAACATAACCTACAGCAACTGCAGTACTCTCATCATTTTTCACAAACTCCTCAATGTCTAGTAATTCTTTTGTTGATTTTGCTGGAAGCATACTAAGAAAATTGTTGTCACTGCCTTCGTTGTCATTATTTATTTTTCTAGACATTCTTTTACATAAAACTAAACAATTTCTCGAAATCTTATTGTCTGCCATTTGTCTAGCATATACCTCACTTTCGAAGTTAGTTATCTGAGAAAAACTAAATTAAATGAAACATATTACATCAAAACAAAAATATATATATACTTTTTCCATCAACGCCTTTTGATTTTTCTTCATTAGATCTTCACTACTAGAAATCTGAAAAAATTAAAGAAATAAAATTTAAAAACCATAATATGATAAAATATTATAATTTCTTTATATACTTTTTCTGATAATAATTTTTGCTCTGCTTTAATGCCCGCAATTTCTTGGGTGATTTTATTTAGTTTTTCCAAAACAAGATTTTGGAATTCGCCATCCTCTTGAGGCTCTTTTCCTAGGAAATAAGTTTCTGGATATTAAAAGCCTTTAATATTATATAATTAATATTATTACCTGATTTTAAATAATGCTTCATATTATAGGTTGCCTTAGAAATTCGAAGCACTGAAGTGCTCTTGGTGCGTTGAGTTGATGTTTTAAAATCATACTCATCTGGACTATTAAGAGAATTTGCATATCCATCAATAATAGGTGATAAAGGTGCTTTATTTCGGGGTGGTGTGTTTTCGGCATTCATCTTGATTAGTGCTGAAAACGTTGAAAACAATTGTGTAGTACAGGAATTAATACAACTTCTTCACTAAGAGTTATTGGAAAGAATTTATATTCTATATCAGTTTTTTTAAATTCTTTCATATCAGATTTTTGTTGACCGCATTTTAAAATTCCAAGAGCTTCTGAAGATAATACAGGTTCTTCGAAAAAATTTGAAATATTTGCAAATTCATAACCCAGTATTGTTTCTGCACCGTTGTTGAATCCCTCTGCATAAATTTTAAATGGTATGTTTGGTTTAATAAGACAATAACTGTCAGTTTCGCGTTTGTAATTCAGATTAAAATGGTTTTGACTTTCTGTCGAAAAATTAAATTGCATATTTTCTGCACCTTCTTTTAATCTTCTCCATAATTGCTGCAGAGGTTTATTTGGAGATCTTACTAATTTTTTTAAAAATTGTATAAAATTTTCAAATTTATACGCCGAAAAATTGTCTAGTGCTCCAAATTTCTGGACTGAATCACAAACGTGTAGGAGGCAATGAACATTGTAGCTTACACTGTCTTCTCCATAAATAGTAGGAAATAGCCTTACAAATTCGCGAAGCATGTCTTTGGCAGTGGAAAGATTTGGTAAACATGTGTTTTCACATGAAATTGATCTTATAGCACTATGTAAAAGTAAAAAGTGGTAATATATATCTTCGTGAACCAAATCTTTCAAAACCACTATTCCGGTGTACAATAAGAATATCCTAAACTCAGTTGCTTTCCAGAGATGTATATCATCTAATGTTCTGGAGGATCTTGAAAATTCGCAAGGAATTTTATCTGCGAGAAGCAAAAGTCTATTATTAATTTCTGTAACATTATTTACATAGTTTCCATTTCGTTTCTTTGAAATTATTTTCAATAATTTCTTCATAATACCCAAATCAATGAGATGCATGGGTTCAACAGGGAATTGTGACACTAAACCTATTTCGACGGACTCTAAAACATTTACATTATGCTGAAATTCCGATTGATGATGAGAAATATCAGCTCTTTCCGTAAAAGTTTGATCTGTTCTTGCATTTTCTTCATTGGTTTGGAACACAATTTTATGATTTATGTATTTTCCTTTTTGCTGACATTTAGGGCAACTATTCTTCCCAGTATGATATATGCTACCGGTCACAAATGCTCTTGCAGGAGCATCACAAGTAAATAAACGAATTTGAAATTTTTTCAAATTTTGATCGAGTCCTACCATAACTCCTTCATTTTTAAGTACTTTAATCTCTTCAACTAATTCTTTCAAATATTCGTTGACATTGCTTGGCTTTTTTCTGCCACAATAACATCCAATCAAAAATGGGCTATAGTTTTTTTCATTTGATATTGATCCCATTATTGGCCATAGTTGAATGTTAGAACTTTTAAAAATTGATACACCGTCAATTCCAACATCAATCTCAATTACATCATAGTTTCGTAAATGATGAACATTTTGTGACGAAAGAGCATTTTGGATTCCAAAATGATAATATTCACCTGGATCTACTTTAATTAAATTCAATTTTTTTAATGGTGTTTTTAATAGTTTTCTAGCTGAACCTGGCAGGTTTTTCACTCCAGACTCTTTAAGGACTTTTAATAGATCTGTAACTTGAGTATGAGGAACTTTATTTCTAACTGCCCATTTTGAAAGATTTACAGATATTTCAGGTTGAGGGCAATCTTCCTCACTTTCATTTAATGATAAATCTGAACTATTTTCAGTATTTTGATCTGGAATCATACTAGATTCTTCTATATTTATTTGCTCTGTTTCTACGATAGATGATGTTGAAGGATAAGGCAACAAATGATCTTGAAATTGATCTCTTAAAAAATTATTTTTATAATTTTCAACATCTTTTTTGTATGCAGACAATTCAAGACTCATTCGATTTGAAATAGTTTTTCTTGACATTGTGAAAATATATTTTCTTTTTAAAAAAAATTTATTTTGTGGATGACACACACGATTGTAATTAAGTTTTTTTTGTTGGACTAATAAATAAATAATCAAAATATTCGATTTTATAGTAAAACTTGTTTCTACTGAATTATGTTTATGTTTCAATTATTCAAAAAAAAAAATTTCTACTTTTTTATAAATTTTAATAAAAGCTAGAAAAATAAATTACTTACCAATTTAAAATGCAATAGTTTTCTCTTACAAAAAATATTTTTCCAATAGTTAAAAATAATATAGTAATAAATAATTCTTCACTTTCACTTTAACTTGTTCTAATAACGCAAACAATAGTAATGATTAAAATGTAAAAATTTTCAGCTCATGCAAAAATAACTGTTTTATATTTACTTTACAGTTATCCAGACGTATAAAATATATATAAGTTTACATTATGAGCTGCTCATCGGAAACTCAGGTGAAAACTCATCTATATTTTTGCGATATGTTTTTTAATATACAATATTTATACGCATACATAGAAGGCTACAAATACCATTATATTTTCTACTTCAATTCTTTACCCGACCCCCCGAATAATGAAAAACTCATGGGTATAGCCTACCAGGGTTATAACATACATGCAAATATAAAACAATTGTATATGTATTTTCTGACAGTTAAGTGACCACTCCTTAATAATGAATTTGTTGTACACTTATTATGTATATATAGTATATCACATCTTGTATATAACGTTTGTCAATTTGATTACTTACAAGAATTTTGATTAAAAAAACAAAACCGTACATGAAATTTTATAAAATTTAATTGTATACATTGTATCGTATTATTGATATATAAAACACAAATTTATATGATAATATAGATATAACATGAAAATGAAATGGGTATAAAAATATATGGGGTTTACTAATAGAAATGTCAGAACTCTCAACGGGCGCAACGAAGGCACTCACTGATCAAAAAGTGTAAACTGTAAACTCAAACTCTAAATTGCTGTGCTCAGATGATCAAAATGATCATGGAATATACTTGTTTCAAGAAGGCGTACAAATCATTTAAATTTATTATCATATTTCGTGCATTTCAAGAAATGAATGAATGAAGCGCGTTTCTGACTCAATAGGTTTGTGAACAAATAAATCTGCAGGATTTGGGCTAAGGAAAATCCTCAAGCGATTCACGAATAGCCTCTTCATGTTCAGTAAATGTGTGGTTGGACCATATTTTTTCGAAAATGAAAGTAGAAATAACGTAATTGTAAATAGCGAGCTCTATAGGAATATGATAACAGGATATTTTTGGCATAAGCTGGAAAATGTTGATATAAACAATGTTATTCATTTCGTCAGACTATCGGCTTATTGCAAGAAAATTTTCATGAACGAGTTATTTCAAGAAATGCTAATGTCAAGTGGCCGCCAAGATCATACATCATACGATCTGACAGCCTTCGATTTTTTCCTATGGGGCTATTTGAAATTGGTCTACGAGAATAAGCAAAGAACGATTCACGATCTTTAACAAAACATTTAAGGCACCATTGAAATTTTACCTCGCGATATACATATATGAGAAAGTAAAGAAGAATGGGACAACCAGATTAAGCGCAGGAGGTCATTTGAAAGATATTATATATTATGTTCAAACCGTATTATATTCGATTGTTCTTTAAAATAAAAAACAAATCACGTGAATATCACTTGTCGTAGTTATCATTGTGTTTCATTTAAAAATTCTGACACTCTCGTTGGTAAACCCCTTTATATAATATTGTACCTATATAATATGTTTGGACATACACGTTTGTGCATAAGCATAAGTGAATACAATAAAATAATGAACATCCAGTTTGTATATGTATTATATATTATACACATACATATAGTAATATTGTATAGTATTGTTATTATTTGACCTGTATAAAGAACATTTTAACGGATATTGATTCATAAATATATAGACATGAGGATGTGTGTGTAAAGGATGTTGTACGTAAATATAATATAGCTCTTATAAATAAAATTATATTTTATATGAAAAGGATAATGTGTAAATCGAGTATGAATTCGAGTAGTGTGTAATACTACTATAAAAATCTTCAAATACATAAATATACTATAAACATATACTAACATACACTATATGTACAAGTCCTAATAATAATAATAATAATAATAATAATAATAATAATAATAATAATAATAATAGAAGTAGACAATATTTGTACCATGACATTATAGGATTAGATAATGCACGTACAATACTTACAATACGGATACAATGTATAGGTATAGCGTATAGGTATATGTATTTTATGTAGGATGGTAGAATCTAATTAAGATAATTATAGCTCATATAAACACAGACCATTTTCTGAATTTAAATAATTTTATTTGTATGTACCTACATATGTTTGTGGTGTGTATTTATGTATATTATAATTTTGATACGATGTTGAATTTTTGGGGAAGAATACAAAATATATACTTAAATAAAAACATATGAAAATAATATATACATTCACGTATATGTATCTAAATACATAAAAATATATTCCTATACGTACATATTGTATAGCATATACTTCATTTACGTATATATATAAAAATATTATAGTGTTTACTGTATACTTATATATTAATGTGGAAATTTTCAAATTTGTATCTTCAACACGGACATTTAAACATGCCTACATATGCACATAAATCTCTAAGCATATATTGTATGTGATTGTATCCTATACACGTTTTGATATAAACAAAATTAATTAAGTGATAAAAGACTTGAATTTAGATTTGAGTGAGTGGAATGCGAAAACGTATAGAAATTAAAGCTCATTTGTAATCTATAGTGTAGATTCAGTATAGAGTAGATTGAGATCTAAATTGCGTATTCACAATTCAGAGTAGATTGCCTTCGTATTTTACTGTATTAGTATAACCATTTGAACCCGACTTTTGGGACACTATTATTTAATAAATATTATTATTTGAAGCCTTAAGTTTGAGATATATATTTTCCGTCTTTCGTCCTTGAAAGTCCTGGGATTATATATCCCATCAGTATTAAAAAGTATACAATACATATATGAGTAAAATAATGCCAACAGTGTATACTATATGTAAAATCAATCTTCACCAATAACGGATTAAAATAACTGTTAAGATCTATTATTCCAAAAATGGTATTTGTCAGAGTACTAGTGGGATTATACGTCCCAAGCTAATAAAAATTATTTTATTTTATTAATATTATTAAGAATTCTACTTACCTGTTGCTGTTTATGAAAACAACATTAACTTTTACAAATTATTCTATTTTAGACGAAAATATTCTTGAATTAATTTGAAAAAACACCAAAAATACAAATATACGTGCGTTTCCCTCAAACAATAATTCATTAATGATGACGAAATAAAAACTTGACAGAGACAATGTAATGGGAAAATTTGTGTATAAAGCATTATATTACTGAATGGGATAAATTAGAACAAAATTAAATGTAAAAGTTACTTTGAGTATTGAAACGAAAATTCTCGGGATGTATGATCCCTATAGGGTTCAAAGGGATAAACAAGTTTCAATATAACTTTTGTTATTACCAACGTGAGATTAGAAATAAAACCTAATCTCAATATCAACCTGGTAAGATCTGTGCTGAATAGCTCTATGGAATTTCTTATGTGAAAATGAAGAAGGTGTGAAAAATCTACATTGGTAAGAAATCTTACTTTGGTCGTTGGATTGTAAATGTAACTATGTAACTATTAATACTAAATTACATTCGGGATATGTATAATTTTTATAAGGATATATTCTAGTACATATGAATTTATGTAATATTAGATTTTGTAATAAATATTTTTTTGATTGAACTACAAATAAAGAAATTAATTGAATTCACTTCTCCTTCTTATTTTGATTACTTTTAGGGTCGTATTCACCAACCAAGATTATCTTTTGTGGTTTTGTCTGAGATAAAGTGTATTCATCAACATCGATTATACACTATTCGAATATTTTTAAGACAACCTGGGAGTGATACTATAATTATTATCTTTTGAAAATAACCTAGTTATTAGCAGCAACAGGACAGCAGTAGCAGCACGCACATACAATCATCACACCACCATAACTTCTTTTTCATTTTGTCATATAAAACTACTAACTTTTCGCAATCAGCTGACATGTTTGTCACTCCGAAAATGAAGTCCGAGAACAAATTTTATTTGGATTGATGAATAAGCATAAATTATTATTTTTCCTTTTTTTCTCTGATGGCTCTACAGCTCGAATCGAGCCTTGGCCTCCTTCACTGTAGTCCTGAACTGATTGCGCTGCTCCGCCGCTGCTTTCCAATTCTGAATTCCTAGAATTTTAGCAGCGTCTTCTCGCACGTTATCTTCCCATCTCAGACGTGGTTGCTGAAATTATACCCAGGTAAAATATGTCAGACGAATAATCTTGGTTGGTAAATACGACCGTCAAAGTTTATATATCAAATATGTGTAGTAAAATACGATTCACTTTATACACACTACACACATACTCTTATATATTTTTGCACAATATTATATTGTATAGAAATATGTACACATATAGTAGATTTATTTACATACATAGAAGTCAATATATGTATAGTAATAATAATGAATTTAATTTTGATTGAAAATTAATATAAACTTATCGATGTAATATTTGTTTGTTAATTATTGTTAGTATAGAATTGTTCTTTTGTAATGAATTTTACATAATATGTTTGTCATGTAAAGAATAAATTAATCACAATATACGACGATTACATAATGTGCAATAGCTAACAATAGTTAGGCAGGCATACATGTGTATTGAAATTGTTCCAATACAAGTGCAGAATCCTTCAATTAATATCGAAAGTATAATCGTACGTTATTATATAATATTTTAATTAAGAATTTTATGAAGTTTTTAGACAACTTGTTGTTGTACATACAAAATAATAATCTTAGGCAATATTCAGGGCCGATTTCATTACATCTATATATTAAACATATTTAATTTTTGATTAATTTCGTTCAACTTTATCGATATATTCAACAAGAAAGTTTTACATTCTTCATCACCTTCTCATTGTACGTTAAGTAGCTAAGAACCCAATGAACATAAAATATATATTATATTACTGTGATCAAAAAAATAATGTTAATTTGTTTATGAAATGAAAAATCTTCATTTTTCTTTCAAATTAATTTCATGGCCTTCAAAGTACTCCCCATCCGGCACAATGCACTTACTATATTAACGTTTTTTCTAATCAACAAAACAGTCAGAGAAAGTGACTTTTAATATTTTTTTTGGATTTGGTTTTTCTTCTTAATCGGGTCGACACGGAGTCCCCAGATCTGTCTTTTGAGTTTATTGAACAACCGTTGCTAGATCGCCGCACGGTGCTAGATCAGGGGAAAACAGTGGTTGTGGAACAATATGGGTCGAATTTTTGGCCAAATAGTTATACGAGAACCATTAATTGTCCGCCAAAAAAAAACAACACTTGAGGTCCAAGAATGTGCTACTAATCCACAAAACATATAATTTCATGATTTTATAATACATACCAATGAAATTTAAATGAAAAATTCAACTTATTCTTTGATCACAGTATTATAATCTTTATTATAATAATATAATAAGATATAATAATTAATTTATCATTACAATCTGGAAATGATTTGATTATATTTATGAAAAATAATCACATAATTATAGTCAATTGTCTCGTAAATTTAACTTGTATCCTGAAGTTCGGACTTCAGATCCAAGTTATTTACTGCGAATAAATGAATATCTATTATATGAAGAAATCGGCCCTGATACTATTATTAACTTTGAAATTTATGTATCAAACAATATTCAACATTATTATATAGTCATGTTTATATTGTGTATAATAATTTATTTTCTGTACTACACAAAAGGTACTATTATAATTATGTTGTGCTTTTGATTGTGTTTAGATCATTATATGTTGTATGTACGTATTTATATGTAGAAAGTGCCATGCTTACATATATGTACATACATGTGATTTATGGATTATAAAATAATAATTTGAATGACAATCAAGTAAAAGTAATTTCATACACTTCTGTATACTCTTATGTATTTATCCTTTATTGTGCATTATGAATGTATACACAAAAGAGAAAATTAAATGAATCAATATTACGAATAAATAATTTTCCTTTTGTTAAATAATATTCATTCTTCATATAGTATGTATTACATACAATATTATGTCAAGAAAATTTGCAAAGAAACGTATTATACAAGAGGTATTTATTTGAATCTGATGAACACAAACAGAAATTTATAAGTTAAAAGTTCTGCTCAATAATAATTCTTTGATTTTACACAATACTGAAAATTTTACAAAGTATTCTCAGTATTTTAGAAATAATTTTATTCATCTTTTTGATTTGAAATTACATAATTTATTTTGTTGTTACTTTTTTAATTAACGTTTTAAAATCATTTACATATAAATTTATAAATATAATACTAGCTGCAAGTACCCATTTTGCTGAGATTTTTTGGTCATATATACATTTATCCATTGAATCTAATACTATTGACACACTGCAGAGATAAACCATGGTTATCTCAAATGGTTTATCGATAACCTGGTATGGGTGACACATTTAAATTGGGGTGAACTAGTTTACGAGTATGTATTCATACGACAACTGTCGAAATAAATTCAAACACTAATTCTTTTTATCTAGTCAGCATGTAAGCTGAAATTTGGTTTGACAGTTTGTTCAAATATAATATAAAAAAAAAAATAACACAAACGTCAAAGATCACTGAGTTCGAAATTGGTTAACAAGATAACTGAGTTCTGGAAAATAGGTTAACTTAATCGAGTTCTGAAAGTCGGTCATCGCAAAGATAAACCAGAAAACTGAGATAACCATGGTTTATCTCTGCAGAGTGTCAATAGTATAAGGCCAATATGAATTTTGTTATATTACATTATATGTCATCGTACAAATATTTCATAACTGATCCCCTAATCTAGGCAAATTTGATCAATGAAATATACCAATGACATTATATTATTGCTTTAGTTGGGCCATTTCTAAAGAAATATATTCAATGGTATACCAACCTTAAATGATCTTTTTAAAGAAATAAGTATAACACTAATGACCAACCTTAAATGACTATTTCCGAAGAACATACCAGACTTAAGGGAGAACTGTAATCGGCATTATGTGACGTAGGCTATGACATATGTCGTAGCCGAACACAGCCAAATCAATGAGCTAAACTATAATTGACATTGCCGACATTCGTTAAAAATTCGTTTAACACAAGCTTGACATAAGCAGTACGATCGAAAGTGTACATGACATAAGTAACATAAGCCATAACCTCATTTTGTGAAATTCGTATTAGTATGTTGTCTATGTTATTATAAGTAGTTAACCAAATGTGACGTTTTAACATTCGTTATTATTTCTCGTGTTACCCATGTCAGTGATATCAATTATAGTTCCCCCTTTAGATTACTACACTATCAAAGAAAATATCTAACGGCATATTAGCCTAAGTAGGCAGCTTTAAACATCCATTTCCATATCTTCCACATCTTTATGCCTCTTATACATTCAATGCAGTGACTTCAACTTGAACTTCGACTTTCGACCTCACAGCATTTGCTTAACATGTAAAAGTAGTTGTCAAGTCTACCGCATTGAATGTAGAAGTTCTAATACATACATATTCATTAAATCAAAGTCGAAGTTGAAGTAACTGCATCGAATCTGTGATCGAATGTAGAATCGGCATTATTCCTATTGACGCACAATCATTAGAGTGTACGATTTTAGATTTTTACCACGCACACAAAACCCCATTGGTTTACAATTATTTGTATAGTTTTGGCTGCAGATGGAAATATATAGGAATACCCAATCCAATTTTTCATGTTATATAGATGTAGATGAAGAGATTTCTACAAAAACTTTATTGTTTCAATTTTAATTGCAAAAAATACATACATAAGCTGTTAATTAATGTATTTTGTTGTTAGCAAAATTCAATAACAAAAAAATTTCAATTCAGATATCCATATAATAAAAACAGTGTTATTCTTACACGTTTCCGAATTTATTTTATTCATGTGAAAAATTATAAAGCAAAAGGACTAAATTTTAAATTCATTTGATTGCTTTCAATTTATTTTCACATAAAAAATGTGGAATAAAAAAAACAACAGTATAAAACAAATTTTAATGAATGAAGTTATAAAAAAAAAATATTTATTCATTATATTTTTCTTTAGTTTCATTAATTGTTTATCTTTTAAAGAATCATAAAATTGATATATTATATCGTATGTATGTGTGTATATTCATGTACTGCAACACTGATAATATTAATTGAAGTATGTATATGCACCCGTACAAAATGAAAGCATAATTGAAATCATTAAATAGATATGTATATAATGTATTATTTTCAAAACTGTTGGAAAATATGATGTTTTTTTCTGTTCGAAAATGTTTTAATTTTTGATTATTTTATGGAAAATAATTTTTTTTTCATTTTTTAATAAAAAATGTTTACGTAATTAATAGCTCTATACATAAACAATCGTTCTAGTTTCATGGATGTACATTCATATCCTCAAAAATATAAACTGATAGGAACATAATAAATTAAAAAATAAACAACATTTTAATTATTTGATGAATGTGCATACAGTGTATGTACATACATGTATGTATATGTCAAAATTAATGATTTAATAAAAATAGCAATAAAAAATCTTGATAGATATACAGTGCCGGACAAAAAAAAAGTGCAACTGATTATGACACAGTATAAAAATGGTCATTTCTAACTTTAATTACTTTTAAAGTTCACTCAGCTTTGAATGAATACCAGCTTACTGGGAAAAAGAGCACAATTCCAAATGCAACTCAAATGTTTTCATTGCGTTAGAAATGTGTAGGTATGCCGTGAATCTAATTCCTGCCTACTATGTAAAAGAACTTGATTCTCAACCAACTAGAATGTTTTTGTATAGTCTAATACTATTGACACACTGCAGAGATAAACCATGGTTATTTCAAATGGTTTATCGATAACCTGGTATGGGTGACACATTTAAATTGAAGTGAACTAGTTTATGTATTCATACGACACCTGTCGAGTTAAATTCAAACACTAATTCTTTTTCATCTAGTCAGCATGTCAGCTGAAATTTGGTTTGACAGTCTGTTTAAATATAATATAAATAAAAAAAAAATAACACAAACGTCAAAGATAACTGAGTTCTAGAAACTCGGTTAACTTAACCGAGTTCTGAAAGTCGGTTATCGCAAAGATAAACTAGAAAACTTAGATAACCATGGTTTATCTCTGCAGTGTGTCAATAGTATAATACTATTGACACACTGTAGAGATAAACCATGGTTATCTCAGTTTTCTGGTTTATCTTTGCGATAAACGACTTTCAGAACTCGGTTAAGTTAACCGAGTTTCTATAACTCAGTTATCTTTGACGTTTGTATTAGTTTTTTTGTTTTTATATTTAAACAAACTGTCAATTCAAATTTCAGCTAACATGCTGACTAGATGAAAAAGAATTAGTGTTTGGATTTATCTCGACAGGTGTCGTATGTATACATAAATTAGTTCACTAAATTATGTATATCACATTAAATGTGTCACCTATACCAGGTTATCGATAAACCATTTGAAATAACCATGGCTTATCTCTGCAGTGTGTCAATAGTATAATACTGTCATAATGCCTGTTATTCGAAAAAATAGACCTACACCTTGACCCGAAACACATTCACTAGATAGATTAGCTCACTTAAATTTGATTTTAAATTATTTTAAAAATAAAAATTAGGCCGAAGGTCATTAATTTTTTTCAAATACTCAATTCTTTTTACTTGCATTAGTGTGTTGTATTTGAACAATTTTCAGTCTTTTTTCCCTTTTTTTTTTCGTTTTAATGAAACAAATAATAATTCAATGACTCCAATTTTATACTTTTAGTTTAGTTTAGTTTTAAATTTTTGTTTTCGCATTACCATTTCCACCAAAACATTTAGGGCTTAATGCCAATTTCCTTTTTTAGACCAATTATCGAAAAGAAAAAAATAAAAAATGTTTGCAATGAATTTTCAATTTAGAATCGTCTGGAAATAAAAAAATTTTATTTCCATTTTTTTTTTCATTCTCTTTTTCTTATTTTGTGTAAGATAAAAAATGTGTTTAGTTTTTAAATTAAAATTTTAACGCTGTCAATGACAACATACATAATCCAGAAAAAAAGCAAAAAGACAAAAATAATTGCATTAAAAGAGAAAAGATAAATACTGGCGCCTTCTTTTGTTTATCGTTAAAATGAAAAATATAAAATCGACTTTTACATTTTTAAAAAGAGAAAATCTGAAGCAATCCAAAAAAATGTTTATGTTATTTTTTTTTCTTCAAAAAATTGGATTCAGATTAGATTCTGCTTCATCATGTATCAATTTATTGTGTTTCTGTATAAATGTATTGTTGTTCTGTTCTCTTAAATGACATATCATATCTCTTCTTTTATCTTTTAATAATTAGCTCCGCATTAGATAGAAAGGTTCTAAGACGTTATTTGCAGCATTTTCATGAACTGCTTATTTAGAAACTTTGTTCATCCATAATGTTCTTCCATTGTTTAATTGTAATCGAATTGATCTAAAATCTTAAGATGATTATTAAATTTTCTTTTGTAGTACCTGTCTGTACAAGGTGCATGAAGAATTTAATTTCAACGACAAACAAACCATTTTTGGAGTTACTTTGAGTTTCTTAAGCAGAAACCATAAATTTACTCTCAGCTTTTCTCACGAATTATTTATACTGCTTATATTTATAATGTCTGCGCAGGCTCGCGAAACTAACCTTAAATTATTAGCTAGGAATTCACCAAATTTGAGAAATAATAATTATCAATTAATTTCATTATGAGAAATTTTTTTTTTATTTACAAACATAAGTATCTCCAAAATAAATTTTTAGCCGATTATTCTTCTTCTTCTTTTTAGCGTTTATTCAATTAATGGAGATTCCCCGCATGTCTGTGCCTTATGCGTCATCTCTTTTGTCATGCGCCAATGCTTTTTCGGTCAAGTCTGAGATCTGCTACATTTCGGATTAATTTCTGGTGCACTAATTCTGTCGACATACAGATTTTAAGAAAATGACCTTACTGCCGTAGTTGTACTTCGAGCATTTTGAGTTATACTGATGTAACGCCGTGAAGGTGAATATTTCGGCCAAGTATCCATATTAATATTAACATTTTATAGACGGAAATTGTTGATTTTTAAATAAATTACCAGTTTTAATAATTTATTGACAATAACACTTACTTAATATGACTTTATGTTCTCCATTCACATAAAGCATAATGAGATAAATACAAAAATGTTCAAAATTTTGCGTACAAATTAAGTATGTTCAGATAATTATTGATCTTTTTCATGTTTCAATTTAAATTAAATCGAATTGAATTTCCTATTTAATTTATTTTTAATTTTATTTACTTTTTGTTTTTAGTTTCATTGTTTTTCAAAAACAATTAAATCCCAATTGATATAATCGAAAACTTCTATAACTATAGGGGTAGGTTAGGTACTGTACTACTTAATAGTGTTGCACCGCAATAATTATTTAAATTGTGTATCCAAGTTTCCTTAATTTTGCATACATATCACTGTAAGCGTATATATGTATGTAATCCTTTTGATAATTATTGAGAATAAATTGTGAATTATTCAAAATTAAAACAACGATAATAGCTACATAGTAAAGAAAGAAATTCTTTTGCTTTAATAAGACATACTAAAAGAACAAAAAAAAAAATCGCATTATCCTTAATAAGAAAACACACACAAAAACGATATTTTTTTATTAATTTGTTCACTTCATACACTCTTTATTCGATATGCAATGCAGTGTTTAAGATGTTTTTTTGTCATATTTTGTGTATTTTGTTGCACAGAAGAAAAGACAAATCTGCAACACAAAATACAAATTAAGAAAAAAACGTAAAAAAAAAAATTAAATAAATGAATGAAAAAAAAAACTATACCAAATATATGTATAAAGGAATGAAAACAAATAAAAAGAAAAGAAAATAATTCAAATGAAAAGTTTTCATTTTTATTGTTTCTTTTTTGTTTATTGTTTGAAAATTAGATATATAGTATATCGCACAGTTGAAAAATATCTTACATACCTACATAAATAGCCGTAATCGTAATGTTTTTGTATTTGTAAAAATACAGAAAAATTTTTATAAAAACAAGAAAAATGCATGAATACACATAGACCAGTAAGTCCCGACAATAATTTTTATTTTCTTTATTTATTAACATAGACTAATAGAAATGCGATATGACGACCACAAAATATGATTTATTTTTTATCTCAAAATATGCGTTATTCTTCGATGCGATTACTTCTTCATTGGATTCAAATTTATTTCCTCGAAGCATCTTTTTGAAGTTTGTGAACAGCCAATAATCGCTGGTGACCAAATCTAGTGAATAGGGTGGATGTGGAAGTAATTTCAATTTCAATTTGTGCAATTTTTGATATCATTTATTCCTTTTCGGTATTGCTCCATTGAAAGCAAACGTGATACACATTTGGTAAGCTACCTCACGCAACTTCAGTTTAGAATAATTGTCCATCACGAGTTTACATCTGTTGTGATTTGTATGACAGCGTCTGAAATCAGCGTGCCACCTAAAACCTGTTCTTGAACAATATTTGAACAATTCAGATTTTTCCAATATTTTGGAAATTGTAAAAATGGCGTCGCTAAAACCACTGCAGGTTTACTGCAAATAATCGAAACGTTATAACATATTGGGATATGACTTGAAGAAGACTAATGTTGATAAATAAAGAAAAAAAAAATTGCCAAGAAATCGTTGTTTGGTAGTTAGTCCCAGGACTTATTGATCCATGTAATATTGTACCAATTGCCCAAAAAAAAGAAGAAGAAAAATAATAAATAAATAAAAAAAGCATATAAACATTTTTCTCAGGATATACTTAATAATGAAAACTGCAAGGTATTGAATTGCATTCATTTCAAAATGAATAAGATAAAAAATAAAAATATATACATAATTACAAGAGGAAGATATAATATGGGAATTTGTTCTAAATTTCACAATCACTGCATTATACATGGAGATCGGACGGTGCTTTTAGAATGGTGCTGAATGCTGGTATATAATGGTTAAAAATGAGATAATGAAAATGTTTTAAAAATTAGTTTGTATTGATTCTGTTTTATTTGTTTTTTCTTTTGGTTCCTTCTTATTTGGTTCCAGGTAAAATTGAATAATATAACTATGTAGGTATTTGGCTTTAGAATTTGCTTTTACTTATGTGTATTATGTACATGATATTACATACATAGTATGAATTGAATTTAATTTTCCTTGTTTACACTACATTTAACAAAAACAAAATTATTATTATTATCCATTTAAGAGATAAAGTAAAAATTTTTGATAAATGAAAAATTCTAACTAAATTCTAAAGGAAAAATTATTATTTTCGAGCAATTTGATTTTCCTTATTTTCTATATGTGTATACTCGTATACTCGTAGTTTCTAAAAAAATTTTTTTTTCGTTTCATTTTATTTTGCTTTCGGTTACCAAAAAATACAATTGAATCTAAATTACAAAAATTAAATTGAAAGGTTTCATCAGTAACTGAGAAAAATATAAAAAAAACCAACCTAAAATGGAGGAAATAAGAAAAGAATATAGAAGATATAAAGTTATTTATAAATATAATATGTTGGTGAATATATAATGTAAACATAAAAATAATGGAATTCAGTTAGTTATCTGTTGTACATTCAGCAAATTAATGTTCTGTTCGTACACATTATTACTTGCAAATGTATACAGTGGTGGAAATTCCCATAAAATTATACCAGTTTATATTGAGCAAAATACTTCTTCTTCTCTTCTCCTTCTTCCTCGGTTTTACAGCCCACGATAATCACCATAGCCTCTTTAACAACTTGGCGCCATTTCATCCTGTACTTAGCTAAAGTTGGAATGTCGGTTACTTTCATTGTTTTGAGGTCTTCCATCACTGACTCCTTCAACCTCTTCCTGGGTCTTCCCTGTCTTCTTGTACCTGAGTGAGCAAAATACAACTTTGTTGAATAATTTAGAAAATTTTATTTGGCATGGAATGGACCAAAATTTTCAATTTAACTTGTTCAACAAAATTCCACCCACCTTTAATGGCAGTTTTCAGTTCTTGTACAATATGATACTGCCCACTGTTCACGTTCTGGCAAGAATATCAATAAGATTAAGGTCAGAGCTTCGGGATGGCCATTTGAAAGAACAATTCTTGTTTTTTGCAACCATTCTTTGATCTCCTTCAATGTATGAATTGCTACACTTTTATGTTGGTAAACAAAATTTAATCCATATAATTCTTCAGATTTGTCTACCGTACATTTTTTTTTTAAAGTTCTATCTATTTTTTAGAATTTATTGTGAGAAGAACTTTAGCAAAATGCATTTTTACGATAGCTTTAAATCAGTCCCAGATCTTTACAGACCCTCCACCTGTGTCACGACTTATTCTCACTTCTTCCCACAAACGTTTATCATTCCAATAATACTGAAAACTATCAGAATAATTCATATTATGCTTTTTTAACCACTAAAAAGAGGACATTATGCCACTCACTGCTCATCCAATTCATGTGCTCAAAGTGTGATAGATAAGTCTCACTTGAAGTAGATATAGATTACCGCATTTTTATATTGAAAATTAGCTTAACTGACTCCATATACATATGTAATTCTCCATATAACCTCAAACAACTCTGTTATATATTTTAAGTCCTTAGCTGTTTTGTGTTATAACGTGAAAAATCGAGAAAATCAAATTATCATATTTGTTACAGTAGGAGATTTTATGGAAATTTCCACCACTGTAGTTTATGTTTGTAAACTGAAAAAAGGTATAGGATTATGTAAAAATGAGAACTAAGTACTATACTGCAACACTGTAAATGAATATTTTTTTTTACCGTTTACTATTTATTTTATTATTTATAATTTTTTTTTTATACTTTTCTTAAGAATGGCATAGAAATAACATTAATTTTGTAAATAAAAAGAATATTTTTTAATATATAATCGCACGTATATAGATATACATATACGAGTATATCCTTATTATTTGCAATTTTTCATTATTTTTGTTTTGGCAAATTAAAAGTATGTATAGTGTTTTTTTCCCTGTATTAAAGTTTTGTACAAATGTACACATGCTACTTGTTCTTTTTAGGATATCTGAAAATGAATTTAACAAATTTTTAATTTTTTCAAATTATGTAAGTCCTTTATATCCAATGAAGAAAACTGTTTATTTATTTTTGGTCGTTCTATAGAAATTATAGAAGGAAAAACAAAAATTTGCGAAATAAAAGTAAACCAGGACACGCATATAAATCATTTCTACAAATAAATTGTACATTTTATACGAGTGTTAAGATCCAACTAATTTAAGATTTACTATCGTTTTTTGGGAATTACGAGTAAACATATGTATAATTTAAGAATTTTTTGTTTTTATTTATATTTTTTTCAATTTATTTTCTTTTGAATTCTAAACTGAAAATAATTCACTCAACAAAATAAAGGGAAACATCAAATATTTTCATAAAAATCGAAGATTTCAAGACATACAATATACACATATGTATATATACTCGTATGTATAGTACTTATATCCTTTTTTAAAAAATTTTAAATTTATTTTTTTACATGTATACTTATGTTCATATGATTAAAAAGATTTTAATTAAAATTCAATTTATTACCATATAATGTATTAGTTATACTTAATTTATAATAATAATACTGTATTGTACGAGGGAAATTCAAAAAATTCCCGGAAATATGAAATAATACACTAGGTATAGTTGTTGATTTTTTTGGATTTATTTTTGTACGTATAAACCATCAAGTTTGATCACCAGTCACTATACTATACGGTGCGAAAAGTCTTCAGGAATTGAATTGTATCTGTTCAAAAACTTAGTGAAAGTTTGGCACGTCCTTCAGTGTGTTCTTCGCGCAACGCTTTACACTTAGTTTTAAAAATACCTAACTTTTCAGATATCTGTATCCTTTTAAATAAAAACAAATGAATTACTTTTTTTATACACGGCATTTAGGCTTTCAAAACCCTCAAAATATAACTAAACTTTTTGACTGTTTGCCTGCTAGTTACTTACTGAAGCAGGTTTTCTGGGAATTTTTTGAATTACCATCGTATATGTATTTAACTTCTCGTTAATATATTAAATATGCACATATTCAACAATCCATACATATACTCGTACATTATATCATAGACGAAGGTAAATATATACAAACATATCGAAGATAATTATTTGATTGTGGTATTGATAATTGGTAAAATAAATTAAATTCTATTCGAAATCTGTAAATTATATGTAATATGGTAATATGTATTTTTAAATGTAGGTATATAGTACTGTGATAAAAACTAAATTGAATTTTTTATGCATATTTCTCGGGTAGGTACTAGAAAATCATGAAATTATTTTTGTGAGCTAGTTCATGCAGAGTGTCACGTCAAAATACTATTCAATTGTTGCAAAGCTATACGTGTTTTTGGATTGACAATTAATAGTTTTCGTACATATTTCGCCAAAAATTAGACCCATATCGTTACACAACCACCTTATTCGCTTGATTTAACACCGTGCAACTTTTGACTGTTCAACAAAGTCAAAAGACAGGTCTGGAGTGGAGACTGATTACCGACTCAATTAAGAAGATAAAAGCATAATCGAAGAAAGTATTGAAAGCAAACCCAGGAAAAATGGTTCGAATGTTTCGAGAATTGGAAAAAACTTTATCGTAAGTGCATTGTGTCGGACGGAGAGTATTTTGAAGGCCATGAAACTAATTTTGAAAGAATAATAATAACAAATTCACCTTATTTTTTGATCGCAGTAAAACATGCTCTACGAGGACTCATATACATATTCCAAACTAATTACATATTTACCTACATATCTGCATAATAATTTTGCTCAAA
Source organism: Villa cingulata (assembly GCA_951394055.1). Lineage (NCBI taxonomy): Eukaryota > Metazoa > Arthropoda > Insecta > Diptera > Bombyliidae > Villa > Villa cingulata. Next base: position 29,732,497 of record OX596022.1, on the reverse strand, counting down.
TAATATACCTATGTATACATAGACTTAGGTCGTATTCACCAACCAAGATTATTCTTCGGATATAATATTTTGAGCGTATTCATCAACCTATAGATAAAATTTGTTTTCAGACTTCATAGTAAAATATGTCAGCTGATTGCGAAAAGTTAGTAGTTTTATATTAAAAAATAAAAAAAAAGTTATGGTGGTACGATGATTATACGAATGATGTAAGTGATGTACTGTTGTTGTTAATAACAAGGTTATGTTCAAACGATATCTATAGTATACCTATCTATCTATAGTACGATATCTACCCAGGTTGTATTAAAAATAACCGAGTACTGAATAGTGATAAGATAAAAGATAATATTGGTTGTTGAATACGACCCTTATTTAATACTTATAACGTCGATAATTTAAAATACATATATTAAATTGAATTTATATACTTATCTATCTAATTACAGACCATAGACGATTATATGTAATTGTGTAGTCGAAAAAAAAAACGAACAAAAAATTGAAAACAATTCACAAAAACTAAAATAATAAATTAATTAAACAAGTAGGTGAATGAGAGACAACATTTAACGATTATTTCACAGCTATTAATGTATAGAAGTATAGATATGAATATGCATATAAACACACCTATTATGTAACAAAATTATATGTAAAGGATATAAAAACAACAAAATCATATAACTTTCAATTCATATACAAATGTAAATAATATACGCATATACATATATAGTTCAGAAAGTATATTCAGATACAGGATATACATATAGAAATCTAGTTACATTTACATTCATAGATCCAAACATTTACATTCCTTTTTCATGATTATCGTATAATCTTGGTAGTATGTATCTGAGTTGAATGAAATCATTTAATTATTGTGGTATTTATAATTTGAAGACCGAACAATTTGTATTATATTTGAGTTTGAGTGTATATAATAATTACATTTGTACATTACGTACTTACATACATAATACATATTATACGTACTTATAGTTGTAGTAAAATTATTAGACAGTTACATATAATATACATATACTCGTATAAGTAGTAAGTGTAGATGAACGAATAAACAATTTATTACTTATATTATTACATACATTATTGTAGAACATACTATTACTTAAGTATTTACGTAAATAAATTTGTATTATGTACTGCATACAAAATCATTTTATTATAGCGGATGTTTACTTCAATGCCATATAAATAAAATTAAGTATATGCACAATGTACAATTATGTAAGTATATACATATGTGTATATTTATGTAATATTATGTGTATTCATCAAAATCATAATATTTAATTTCATTTTGATTTATTGGCATTAATTATTTTCGATTTGTCTAATTCAAATGTCAAATTTCTGAATGAAAATAATAATTAGTATATAATAATAATTTATTATGTTAACTTTGTTTGTAGACACACTCATATGAGTACATAAACATCAAAGTTAATTTATAAAAAAACAATATTATTTTATTTAAACAGTTTTTCTATATATTTTCTTTTGGTTTATCTCTTTATATTTTGTATTTTAGCGAACTTTAGGGATCTCAGTTTTTGCAACTTTACGAGTATATATGCATAGGTACCAAGTTGTATATAATTCACATCATTCATCATCATCATCATTATCCTTGGCTCGACAGTCCGTATAGAGCTTTGGCCTCTCTGAGATCGCCTCTCCATTGCTCTCTATTTTCTGCTCTTTTTTTTTCTAATTTTGAATACATATTTAACTTTTTCATTTCTTCCTCTAGCGAGTCAATCCATCTCATTCTGTGTCTTCCTTGTTTTCTCTTTTCATCAGTTTTACCTTTGGAATATCTTGTATGGGATCTTCTTTCATTCTTATTACATGTCCAGGTCCAGCCCATTTCACTCGTTGTAATTTTACATAATCTGCTATTTGTACATCATTTAACTCCTTTGTACATTCAATATTTGTTCTTTTCTGAGGGTACCATCATCTCTTCTAATAGGACCTAATATTCTTCGTAATACTTTCCTAAACTACATGGTACCCATTTTCTTCTTTCATTTAACCCAAAATTCTTCTTAGTATTTTTATTTCAAAGAAGTAAAGTCTTTCTTAATTGTTCATCATCCTGGTCTCAGTTCCGTATGCAAATGCATGTCTTATCAAGTTTCTATATATTCTTAGTTTAGTTACTTTTGATATATAGCCACACCCAAGAGTTTATAAAGAGCCTAATAAACTACATTCCCTGCCATTGTTCTTTGATTTATTTTATCAAACACATTAGCACTGTTAATATAAAATACCTCAGATATATTTAAATGAAGTTACTGTTATCTTGAGCTAAGCTTTTTCTATAAAAATTTGACGAAATTCTCTTTCATGTTTAGTATTTATCTCCCAATAATATTTATATCGTCAGTAAATGTCAATGACTGTAAAGATTTGTATCATATGTATTTTGTATTTATTTCTTAATTCAGATGTTCTGATCGTACTCTCAACTCAAGTGAAAGGTTAAATAAAGTTGCTGAAAGACAATTACATTGTCTTACATCAGTTGTAGTGGTTGTAGTCTCAAACGCTCAAACTTTCAGAAAGCTTTTTTTGCACCTTTTTGCAATTCATCGTTTTCACCACGATGTACAGAGTTTCTTATTCTATAGAATTCTTATTCTGTACATCATGATTTTCATCAGAAGTGTTGTATGCTTGTATGAATTCAATAAACATATGATGTGTCTCTATTCATTTCATTTTTCAATAATCTGTCTGATGATGAATATTCGGTTAGATCTTTCTTGTGTAAATCAAGCTTGATATTGTCCAATTATTTTATTTGGTATCATAAAATAATTTTTTCAATTTTTCATTTTAATATTTTTGCAATACGGGTTTTGTTTTAAATTTTGTACATTTCTTTAAAAAAAAAAAAAAGATAGAAAAAAATATAACAAATAAGAATATAAAAAGTTTTTTTTTATTAATTATATTGTTTTCAAAATGTTGCATGATTTTCCATGACATACAATTAACTCTTAACATACATCGAATGTACTGTTTATTCTTATAATGTGAATTATTAAAATTAAAACACTCATAGAAAAAACATTTCATTTACCCCCAAACATTAAAATAACGGAAACGAAATGACAACAAAAAAATTAAATGTGAACCCATATTTACGTCAACATTGGCATATAACCGCAACGCAACATAGTCTAAATTATACATTCATATTGTGTATATATATACCTAGCTAGCACATTTTTAATGATTTTGTAACTGTATTCATCTTCTGTAAAACTTCATTTCGTACAAGAAGTAACATAATTATACATTATGTAGCACATATTCTAGCTTTATTCTTTACCTAGAAAGTAGAAACGTATAACTTTGTCTTTTCATCTACATATGTTTGTTATGTATACGAGATTATATCGTTCCAGGATATAATTAAAATTTAATATTCAGGTTCATTTAATATTAATCAAAATTAACTCCTTGTTAATCAACGTAATTGTATATGTACATATACGTACACATATACATATTTATTGCATGCATGAACATATTAGATATACATATACGAGTATGTACAAATGCATATGAGTGTCGTTTCGTTTTTACTATCTATGTAGTAGTACCGTAGTACTAACATATGTGAATACATATGAAAATAAATTAATTTTTTATTATGTGAAAAATATCCTGAAAATTTTATCAGATAATTTATCATTCCATTTACTATAGCTGCTAGAAAACATATTTAGGTTGAAACATACAGTATGGTACGGCATAGCATTTGTTCATACTTACATAAATGTAAAATGTGATATTTACGTTTTAGCATTAGTGAATTAAAAAAAATTGTAATAAAAGAAAAAAAGGGGCAAAAAATTACTTGAAAAGAAGCTCTAATTTTACACTGTGCTTAATAGAAAATATGTTACATAATTTCTCATGAGCATTTTACTACATGAGTATTTTTAATCGAATTTTATAATTATATTTTGTTTTTTCTTTTTTTTTGTTTACTTAACAACCTTTTGTTGGTACATGCATACATTTTAGTTTTTTTTTTAATTTTTTAATTTTCTAATTTAATACAATTAAACTTGAAATTAAAGCCAAATTCTCCTAAGAACATAGGCTAGGCAGTCCACAAAATATTTGCCTCACTCCTTTTGAACTTCGCGCTTTCACGTCTTCTTAGTTATCATTCTAGATCTCGCACCTTCCGGGTTTTATTTCAGTACTTCATGGCATACTTCCCAACGCCCTTTTCGCAAAGTACAACCATTTATAACCAATTCAGCAATATTTTCTCTTTTTCCACTTTTATTCTTTACTGGCATGTCTTTTTAAGTATTTCCGAATTACAAATAGTCTTTGGCCACCAAATACATACGTAATAAATTACGTCAAAATTTGTCAGTGAAGGTTTACAATCGACTCTATATATTATTATTCATGTTTTGGACTTCGAAGCCATACAGAAGTACTGATTGAAACTTATGAAACTGAAAAATAAAATTCAGATTTCGTGTACACGGTGTCTCGTCTCGGGTGGTCAACCCGCACAGTAGATAGGTCTCGCCGAGACAAACAAAAAATCGTTCTACAGAGGGGGGTAATCTCAATCGTTTAGCTACTAGAGGGCGATGAAGATTTTTTGACTCTACGAAACACCCTACAACAACTGCCATGTACTAGCTAGAAGACAGTAGTCTAAAAAAATCTGTAGAAAACCCTCCCGCCTTCCTCTCTTTAATGATGCTTTACATGCTTTTCTACATTTTTTCTTTCAAGAGTTAATTGTATTTCATATTCAGAATTTAGTGATTTTTTGCCATTTTTTTCAGAGAAAATACAAGCTGTTGAAGTAAAGCGCCCTCTACATTATATTTTACTTACATAAACAGAAAGTTCAAGATACCTACTTCATTTTTGCATGTTACAATGAAAGTCTATCTCTTATCGTTGTTTCCTTGTTTTATTTTTATCTTAAAGAACCATACATATTTTTTTAAAAAATAGCTTTTTACACATTGTTTATTTTGTGCTAGCATTGAAGCGGTAAGAGATAGACCTTTACTGTAAAGGACTAAAATGAAGCGGAATTTTTTTGGCTCTCTGACAGCCCGAATGATCATTGAAACACTGTCTTGTACCACAGGGTTTTTGAATGATCATTCACGCGAATGAAGACTAGAAGAATGATTATTGATTTGGTTTCGTCTGTTCACCGCATAATTCAAGGTATACAGACACATACATACATCAAAAATATTAAATGAATTCAAATTTTACAACATTTTACCAAAACGAAGTAAAAAATGACGTTTTCTATGAATTTCCTTTTGTTTTTTAATTAAAATTTCAACGTTTCAGAAATATTATATATGCATATAGTATATGGTAGTCATAATATTCTAAAAATATCCTAAATATTTTTCAGAATTCTACACAAACAAAAGTGAAACAACAACGAGTATGAGAAACAAAATATCTTTCAGTTTTCAATTTTCGTTTTGTTTTAATTTTTGATTTTGTCCTTTGATGTCATATGCATTCAGAAATAACTTTGGTAACTTTAACTAGAAACTAACATAATTTTCTCGACATTATGGTTTCTCGTTGACTTTGGTATAGAAAATCATAAGGTATTCATAGTACTTATAAATGATTTCTTTTTGTTCGTACCTATCTGTTATTTATTTCAAAATGAAAAATGAATGGTCTTCCATTATTCATTTTTTACATCCTGTGAACATTTGGAGTTTATAATTTTCAAATTTTTATTTGACCACAATCTACTTCTACTCTGTTATACATTTTAGCAAATTAATTGCACGTACATACCATGTCCTTTATTGTACTATATATTTGCTATGTTTTGGAAAAAAATAAATATGTATAAAATTTTTACTTCATCCTCACACTAATTTATTATTTCATTTACGATACAATATTTTAAGTAAGTAAATGCATAGGCATATAAGTACATAGTAAGAATACAATTTTTTTCGAAAATAAAAGAAATTAAAATAAACATTTTTGAAAAATCAATTAATCTGTGATAAAATTTAAATAAATTTTTTGTTTTGTTTATCGAAAATTTTTTTTGAATTTTTTGTTTCAGTCATTCAAAAGTTGCAATATCAATGAATGAATTGCAACTTTTGAACAAGTGATCAAAAAATACATTTTCAAGAACAGAACAGAAAAATCGTATTCAGCTTCATATAGTCATCATTCTTTAATTTTTGTTCTTATTCACACTTATGATTCTAATCACAGGTTCTATTTTAAACCTAAAATGAAATTCTCAATTTGAATACTACCACAACTACTATGAAGTCACTTGGATACCAGTTTTCACAACAGTTTCTCGATATTTTGGATGATAAACGAATCTTCTACTTTCACTGCTACCACCATTGCTGTTGGTTCCGCTCGATTCATTGTTATTACCATTACTAGATTTTATTGGTGGCGGACGAAATGTCCTTATACCAGAATTTGAACGAACTGGCATTAATGTGACTAATGTTGGAGGATGAATTGTTGTTGTGCTGGTACTGGTTTTACTAATCGTTGACGATTGCAAAGATACCGATGATGATAGCATTTCCTCGTATTTAGTTGGATCGACAACTTCCACCTCAGCCTCTCCAATTATTATTTCTGGCGACATATTTTCGATAAATTGCTGATCCATTAGACTTCCTGTGGAACTTGATGTGATTGGTGCGTTAGTTGTAGTTGTTGTAGTAGTAGTAGTGGTCGTTGATGTAGAACTAGGTCTTGTTGTTCGAACTGTTGTTGTACGGACTGTAGCTGTTTGATTTTTTGTTTTATTTCTGATTTTCAATTTGTTTTGAGAAAATGCTGCAAACGGTGGAATTTTTGTCGGCATTGTCGGAGAAATGCCCAATTTCGAGACAAGTGTATCGAATATCATTGAAATATTCTGCAATTCAAAAGTATGATTCCGTTTTACGGGAATGTCTTTGATCGTATGATTTTCACGTTTTTCATCATTTTCGACTATCCAAGCTTGTAATGTTTCATTGAAGACCTTTTTCATCGGTGTTGTGGAAATGAAACCACTCGAACTGCCGTTAACGTATTCCCATTTACTGTGACTGGGGAATAACAATGAATCGTCGAGTGTGAGTGGAGTTGTTCGAGTTGAATCCAAAATAGAAGTAGTTGGCTTAGGCTTAGGTTTTGTGCTACCTTTACGGCGAGTTATTGTAGTTCTAACTGTAGTTGTCGGTTTTTCGGAAAATTTTGTAGTAATTGGAATAGTTGATGCTGTCGTAGGTTTCGACGTTCCTGTAGACGATCTTACAATATTCTGATTCTTTTCATCATCTTTTGTTGTATTCGAATTTTTATTTCTGTTTAAAACAATTTCCTTGATATTCAAAAAATTCGGCTTTTCTTTCTCTTCTGATTCGATTCGGGATTCGACTTTAGAATTTTGAGTGTTATTTTTTTCTTTTGGCACCTCTAGAAGATCTAGGAGGAAATTTGCAAGTTTATCTGTCATACTAAATTCTTCTGTATCGTTGTCCATTTTACTATCTAAAATTTCACCAAGTTCTGTAGAAGAGAATGCTTGAGAAAGTTTTGTCGTTATTTCCGATATAATCGGCTGTGTGGATTTCTCGAACAAAGTAGAAGTTGTTGTGGCATCAGTGGTATTCGTCACATGTTTGATAGCTGTGAATTTAATTTGGACTGCATTTGTAGTATTAATTGCTGGCATAACGGTTGTTTCTTCGTGCTTTTTGACTATGACACCTCCGCCAATGTGCTCGAATTTCTCTCCAATATCACTGCTTATATTAATCGGTTGCTGTGTTTCTGAATGAATCGTAGGATTGAGCGGTTTAAACGGAGGAATCATAGCTTCGTCTATCAGTGGGACTGGAAGAGGATGTGGTTTTACATCAGCACTGCCTAATTTCTCAATACCTGATGTTCCAGGCATAAAAACTGGATTTGTAAAACTATGATAGAACATCATTTCATTTGGATTTTTAGTTATGTGATCTGCTATTTTGAATTTGTTTCTGGGAAGTAATCCTGTCTCGAAAGCATCTAATAATGTTGGAGATACACCAAATGAAGGCTGTTTCATATTTACTTGTGGTGGTATCATACTTTCAGGTCGAATCGGTCGCCAGGGTTCAGTGTCCATAACTGGAGGATTAGTAAAAATATTTGTATCTAATTTTGGAGGATTGTGAACGTTTGATAGTTGCAAGAATGATTCCTGGAGCGGTGGTGGATAAAAAGAAGTGGACGGTATCGGGGGATGTACATTTTCAGTCGAAGATGAAATGATTGAAGAAGAACTGATACTAATTTCTGGTAAACTCTCTGTAGTAGTGGTAGTAGTTGTTATCGTAGATGTTGTAGGTGTTGTTGTTTGCATTGATAGAGTGGTATAACTGGCGGTTGTCGTAGTGGGTGCACTCTCAAATGTTTTATGCATGGACGGAATAACTTTTTCGATTGTTGGCTTCTTCGATTTGAATTTAGTTGTAAAAGGAGTGGCTGATGTTGATACTGATTTTGTTGGTGTTGTACGTTTTCTAGTTATATCAGCGTCTGTCTTTGTTATTTCAAATGATCCTTCAAAAGATCCCTGAATAACTGGAGCATTTTCTACATCAATATCCGGTTCATCATCATTCGGTCTGATTTTTGATTTTGGTGTGCTTGAAATTTTTGGAATTGTTTTCTCAACACTTCCAGTTTTCTTTGTTAGTCGTTTCTCGAAATGTGTTTGACTTTGTGACGGGGTCTGTAAAAATCATAGTCGGAAAATTGTTTAAAATCTCACAAAACTCATGTAAGCATATTAAAATTATTTTTACTTACGGTATCCTTTGCAAATGATGCTGACTTAACGAGTTCTTCATCCATTATCCTTTTTATGATAACCGATTCTGGTTCGATTTTAAGGGATTTGTAAAGAGATTTTAACGATGTTGTTTCCAATAATATGGATTCTCGAATATGCTCTTCCATACTTTGAATGTTTCTATTAAAACGAATACAAAATAAATAAAACAATTTTCAATATAATTTGGACAAGATGAATTTCAAAATATGTGCATACCTTGGTAGAGTTCTCATATCTAAGAAAACTCTGAATACGACATTAACTAAAGGACCATCACCGAAATCCATTACGTCCGTTTTAACTGGCTGAAGACTGTTATCCATTAAAGATCTTTCGATAAATCTCTTGTAAAAATCGACTTTTTGTTTATACGTTGAAGTGTGATTATATTTTAGGCCAGTAGTATATATGTCTCCTTTTGAAACACGAAATGATCCTTGAAATGCCATTACAGCTATTTACAGAAACGTGAAAAAAAATGCAAAAGAATGAGAATTATTAACATGTGTAATAGTTTTACGTAACAAAACATGAATAAATTATTCTCAATAATTAATCAAAACAAATCCTTACAATCTTCATTATTCGTTTTGAATGTACTAAAATAGAATGCAAGTCCACCAATCGATAGTACAGCTAATACAACAATAAATGCAGCTGTTGTTAAAATGATCGAAAACGATTTAACACTTTGTCGACTTTTTGATGAATACGTTGACGGTGATAAATTTCTAGTATCACGCCATACACCCCATGTATTATAACCGTATTGACTACTACTTAAACTAAAATCTGTTAGATATGATGGATGTTTGGTTGTCGGCATATGTGAATATGATGCTAAAACTGATCTCCTACCCAATGTATTCTGATATGATGAATAATCGTTTGTCTATAAATTAATAAAAAATAATATAAAATAATTCAATAAAAATTCAATAAATAAAAATTAAATAAAAAATAAAAAATATTGTATAGACTATAGACTATTGAATATTTGAATAATTGATGATTGTCCCACTCTCAATTCTGTACCATTCGATTATTTATAAAAAATTCAAATTAATTTTAAAATTAGGTCAAATACGACATAAACTACACATCTGTATGAATAACTAAGTATTTAATAGAAAAATTCAAATTTGTGGTGTGTAATAATCGATGTACTGGTGTTTTTCGACAATTCATTCAAAACATCAATCATTCTAACTAAAATTTATAGTGATTTTGATTTGATTTAATGTTTTTATGTAACATGTCCAAATACTTGTAGACATTTATGTAATATTACAGTATAATTACATGAATCTTACAGAGGGAAAGATGGTTGAAACATTGCTGTATTGTCAGTTGCTATGTACAATTACAAATATAAATACAAATGTAAAATACAAATGAAAATAGTAGTAGCCAAAAATGAAAAAGAAAGAATACAGGAACTGTCTATCATGTCCCGTTAGTTTTAATTTGTGTGTGAGAACTGTTATTTGGAAATTAGAACTCACTTGTGCATTGTATAATCAAATTCTCAATAGATAACTTAAAAAAATGAAAAAGAAAATACTTACAGGTCGAAAATTCGAACTACACATATACTATATGTATACATATCATACCTATACATTTTAAATGAAAATTTTCTAAAAAAAAATCTGAGTACATAATCTGACATTAAATCTGCTGGTTGTCATTCGGCTCATTATTGTTTACAATTTTATTATTTTATTGTTTCGTTTGTTTAAATTTTGTTTTTTGTGGGCATAGCTATAGTAGGAACATACATACACATGTGTGTACATGATTAATTGAAAAAGATTAAGTCAACCGATGGTGAAACACTACAAATATAATTATAAATTCCAGATAGAATGATTGTAGTAATTGACAGTGGCTGTTATTTGCATGTTTCATATTTAGGTCCATTTTTGTAGATCCTAATGACCATAAGCGCTAATTTTACTTTAGCATTTCGTACTATCATGTACTATGCTCATCCTAATATGTACGTCCGTTCATAGAATATGTACATACCACCTATGGAAGTAATTCAATTATTAAGCTGCTAGTGGAAAATTGTATCTTATGTACATATATGCATAATGTACAATAGGTTGTCTGAAAAGTTTCTAACTTCGATATGAAGATGATGGTTCTCGTCGAACTCATTTTAGTACGACGATTTTACATGCTTTGCAAGAGCAAGATGACTGTAAAAATTGTAGCCATTTTGAATGCTCATTTGTTGTTTGACAGTTATTTGTGTTATTCAATATCAGTGTTTTTGTAAATATAGAGACAATCGAATACCGTCTCACACTTCAGCGGTTGCCATGATGAAAATTCATAAACTCAGTTTGAATTGATTGATCATCCACTAGCTAAATTTTCCTGTTTCCTAGATTCAGAATTTGGCTCGTAAGACAGAAGTTTATCAAAGGTCATCGCATCCGTAGAAGCATATTTTGCAGATTAACATAAAAACTATTATTTAGAGAGGTTAAAGGTACGAGAAAAAAGTGTAAAAGGAGAAAATCTTCAAAAAATAAAACATAATTTGAACGCAAAAATACTAGTTTCTGTGTTAGGTTTGAAACTTTTCAGGCGGCCCTCGTACGTAATGATGTATGAAGTTGATTGTATCATGTATATTACTGTCACTCACTACCCAGCAATTACTAAAAGAACATTTTACTGTTCTCAGTTCTTAAAGATATTTTCGTATTTTCTACAGCTGTTAACAATAGCAAAATGGCTAATTCAATATCATGGCTTAATGCTATTCATGTACAGACAGAGTCTATTCATATTCGTTTTTATATATTTTCATTGTAATCAAAGATCAAGGTAAGAAATGAAAACAGTAGAATACAAATACAATAAAATATATAAATAATAGCATAACATATCTATACATACACAACATGAGTGAATGAACAGTTTTGTTAATTAGTTGCGGTAGGTACAAAAATAAAATATGTTTGCGTTATTTTATTTCATATGACTATAACACTCTAATATACAAAAGAGTACATAACACATATGTACTCCATCCATTAAATGTGTATTTAGTTGTGTTCAATTCGTTTGTGTACAATGTTTTATTATTAAGTTCTACCACAAACAATATAATATAACCAGACTCACATTCTGGTATAGTTCATTTTCATAGAGAAAATTTAGTTGGACGATGTTGTCTCGTCCAAGTAAAATTTATGTTATACAATTGCATATCCGATACACCAATCAACATTTTATTCAACTCTTTTTGTTATAAAAGAATCCACCAAATCCACTCAACTGTAATACTAAAAATGGTGAAATTGTCATCTTACATTATTACATATACCATATAAATCCTATATACTATATACATACATATATACACATTTTGTAGTTGATGGTAATACAATGCATTTAAAAACTAGTTTTTGTAATATAATGTGATTTTCATTTCATTCAAGAATTTAGAAAATTAGGGTGAGAAATTTTAAATTTCTACATATAAATATAATATTTATGTATGTATGGTGTGTGATGTAGCTGCATATACTCGTATATAGATAGGAGAAAAATGATGAGAAGTTGAGAAGTATTCCTTTCATTATGAAATGATTTAGATTTTTCATATCTGTACATGATTGTTTTGTTGCTATATAAATTAACTCCACTTCCTTAATATTACAGGTCTTAATATTTAAGCACTTTTCAAAGTGTTATATGTGTGGATGTATACTATTTGTTTATGTTTGTACGATTTGTATTTGTAATTAGTTTGCTCATTTTGAATTTTTTATTTATTATTTTTCAATGTATGTATATTGATATTGCTTAATAACCAATTAGTTATAAAAGTCTTTTATATCCATATCTTATTTTTATCATTAATTTTTACCGCCAAAAGGCCCTGGAGGGTCGTGGTGTGGGCGAAGGGTGGCAGTTAACTGTCCATCTTTTGTAATAAATAATAATAATAATAATCATTAATTTTTAATATTTTTCAAAATAATCAAAATAGTAAATTAGGTTTGATTGAAGAATTTCCCAAACGGAAGTTTTTATCTGCATCAAAAAAAAAATCCTAAATATGCAGATTGCATAAGTATATAGTATATGTATATAAAGAATCAAAGAACTTAATGTAATTAAAGAAAAAAACAAACGTGTAGTTTACATTTTGAAAATAATTATTTTTTTTGTCAAGAAATTTCCGAAGTTAAATTATATTCCCACTCGTTTTTTACTTCGTGAATATTACATGTTTAAGCACTATTTCTACTTCTATAGTACAAACTGTTTATTCAAAATAAATTTCTAAATGAAAATTGTTTTTTATATGGTATATTATATTATCTTTTTTTAAGGAGTCAATCGATTTGAAATGCACCCGCATATTTTTAAATATATTGAATAAATTTGAATTTTTAGAATTAAGAATAGAAAAAATATTTTCAGTTATTCTAAAATTTATTCTACTTATCGACATATTATTTTGCAGATTATTGTGTGGTATGGTAGGATGTATTCATATTCATTTTTTGGCCTTAGTTTTAACTTGAATGACTCAAAATAGTACTGTAAAAAGGGTCATAAAACATGAAGAAATATAATGAAGAAATCATAAATATTTTACACAAATTTTATAAAATTCTACCCATGCTATAGTTCGTTTCATATGTAATGTTATGTCAAGCAGGTATAATTAAGAATAAAATTTATAATTTCGACATAACAATGGTGATAAACATTTACACCTTTAAAATCAATGAAGATCATATAATTGTTTTTTTTAGCTCGAGTTTTTCAAAAATGAAATGAAGATTGTTTTTCGTATTCAGGTATAATATATGATATTCCCTTTTCATCAAAAATATATTTTTTGTACAGAAAATGTGTTAATCTATAATAAATTACATTTTATGAAAAAGAAATTATGAATCCTGTTTTGAACATGTATCATGTATGTAGATGTAATGAATAAATTTTATCAGTTTAAATTATACAAAATTATACAAAGGTTTTGTTTTAACGATAAGTGCTATACTCGGAGTGAGAGAAAAATTATTTGCAATTCATGAAGATTTATATTACATATACATATTTCTCTAAGTTTAATCAAGATTGTTTGGAAAACCTTTTCTCTCACATTAGATGTATGAATGCAAATAAAAACAACCCAAGTGTTTTAGAATTTCAAAGACTTATTGCAAAAATAATGTCTATTAAATTTCTTTTTAGTTGTAAGTCTAAGAACTGTGAGGATGACAGCGAGGAATTTTTAAATTTAGATTGGTCTGCTATTTTAATTTCTTCTGAATCCAATGTAGAAAGTTTTCCGAATAGTGATAATAATTTAACACCTGATATGAATGAGCTAAAAAATGTGGTGGTTTGCGAAGAATATGATATCAGAGTCTTATCTTCTTCATCCTTAAGTGCAAAATATTTCACAGGGTATTGCATTGCACATTTGTTTAAAATTATTAAAAACGAATGTAAAACATGTAGAACAGCTCTGACTAAAGGTGTAGTTGATCAAAGTGCTTCTACAGATATATTAGTTGATTTAAAAAATTTTAATTCAAAAATTTCAAATTCTCTAATAAGACCGTCTGAATCACATTTTGAAATAATTAAATACCAATTAGAAATATTCAAAAAAAATTTGAAAAACATCCTCACAAACCAAATATAAAGAGACTTATTAAAAACATGTGTGTAATGGTTACAAATTTAAAGTTCAATAATTTGTATAATGTTATTCACCCATGTTTTGAGCACAGAATGGCTATACTTGATTTCATGATATTGGTATTATTACGAAATAATTGTGCTTGGATGGTTGATAAGTTAAGACACTCCAAAAAAGTAAAAAGTAAAAACAAAAAGTTGAATAATATAATACATAACTAGTTAATGTAATATTACATGATATTATTATTATTTATTAGTAACAATTTCAAATCTATAATCTTTATTTTCAATCAATAAAATGCACTTTTCACAACTATAGTATTAATTTGTTTCAAAAATTAATTTATTGTAAACCCTGCAAAACATACTTATTTCTAATGTAATAACAGACAGAAATTCGCTCGGAATGCAAAGAAAAATGTATGAAACATACGCCTAAAACAATTTCTATACTTTCAATTATTTCCGCATTAATATTTAAAAATTAAAAAGCGTCGGATTTTGTTGATTTGCATTTCTACATCTGATTTTAAGAAATAATTTTGCAAAAGGATCTTGACTAAATTTTGATATTTTGATTTACTCATGTTAATCATGTTTTCCAAACAAAATTTTTAAAACTGTTTGGAGTCTGTATTATTTTTACGAGCCACATTATGAAAAACATATTTAAAACTTTCTTCCCAGCTTGTGTCATGAATATACAAAGGATTTTCACAACCAAATTATTTCTTTTATTATCACTATCAACAATATGAATTAAGTAATCTATTATAAACTATATTTTTTTATATTGACATTTCGCCAAAAATTGAAAGACTTTTTTATTTTTTGGTTGTAGATTTTTAATATACGTTTTTAATATTCATTCTACAAATATATTATAAATACCAAGAGAAAAACGTTGAAAGGTAATACAAAAATATGTAATAAATTTGTATGAGGCGTGTGGAACTGCAACACATTCTTTGAACATGTATTTCCGGCAGAAAATTCAAATAAAAATTACATTGATAGATAATATAATATACCATATAAAAAACAATTTTCATTTAGAAATTTATTTTGAATAAACAGTTTGTACTATAGAAGTAGAAATAGTGCTTAAACATGTAATATTCACGAAGTAAAAAACGAGTGGGAATATAATTTAACTTCGGAAATTTCTTGACAAAAAAAATAATTATTTTCAAAATGTAAACTACACGTTTGTTTTTTTCTTTAATTACATTAAGTTCTTTGATTCTTTATATACATATACTATATACTTATGCAATCTGCATATTTAGGATTTTTTTTTTGATGCAGATAAAAACTTCCGTTTGGGAAATTCTTCAATCAAACCTAATTTACTATTTTGATTATTTTGAAAAATATTAAAAATTAATGATTATTATTATTATTATTTATTACAAAAGATGGACAGTTAACTGCCACCCTTCGCCCACACCACGACCCTCCAGGGCCTTTTGGCGGTAAAAATTAATGATAAAAATAAGATATGGATATAAAAGACTTTTATAACTAATTGGTTATTAAGCAATATCAATATACATACATTGAAAAATAATAAATAAAAAATTCAAAATGAGCAAACTAATTACAAATACAAATCGTACAAACATAAACAAATAGTATACATCCACACATATAACACTTTGAAAAGTGCTTAAATATTAAGACCTGTAATATTAAGGAAGTGGAGTTAATTTATATAGCAACAAAACAATCATGTACAGATATGAAAAATCTAAATCATTTCATAATGAAAGGAATACTTCTCAACTTCTCATCATTTTTCTCCTATCTATATACGAGTATATGCAGCTACATCACACACCATACATACATAAATATTATATTTATATGTAGAAATTTAAAATTTCTCACCCTAATTTTCTAAATTCTTGAATGAAATGAAAATCACATTATATTACAAAAACTAGTTTTTAAATGCATTGTATTACCATCAACTACAAAATGTGTATATATGTATGTATATAGTATATAGGATTTATATGGTATATGTAATAATGTAAGATGACAATTTCACCATTTTTAGTATTACAGTTGAGTGGATTTGGTGGATTCTTTTATAACAAAAAGAGTTGAATAAAATGTTGATTGGTGTATCGGATATGCAATTGTATAACATAAATTTTACTTGGACGAGACAACATCGTCCAACTAAATTTTCTCTATGAAAATGAACTATACCAGAATGTGAGTCTGGTTATATTATATTGTTTGTGGTAGAACTTAATAATAAAACATTGTACACAAACGAATTGAACACAACTAAATACACATTTAATGGATGGAGTACATATGTGTTATGTACTCTTTTGTATATTAGAGTGTTATAGTCATATGAAATAAAATAACGCAAACATATTTTATTTTTGTACCTACCGCAACTAATTAACAAAACTGTTCATTCACTCATGTTGTGTATGTATAGATATGTTATGCTATTATTTATATATTTTATTGTATTTGTATTCTACTGTTTTCATTTCTTACCTTGATCTTTGATTACAATGAAAATATATAAAAACGAATATGAATAGACTCTGTCTGTACATGAATAGCATTAAGCCATGATATTGAATTAGCCATTTTGCTATTGTTAACAGCTGTAGAAAATACGAAAATATCTTTAAGAACTGAGAACAGTAAAATGTTCTTTTAGTAATTGCTGGGTAGTGAGTGACAGTAATATACATGATACAATCAACTTCATACATCATTACGTACGAGGGCCGCCTGAAAAGTTTCAAACCTAACACAGAAACTAGTATTTTTGCGTTCAAATTATGTTTTATTTTTTGAAGATTTTCTCCTTTTACACTTTTTTCTCGTACCTTTAACCTCTCTAAATAATAGTTTTTATGTTAATCTGCAAAATATGCTTCTACGGATGCGATGACCTTTGATAAACTTCTGTCTTACGAGCCAAATTCTGAATCTAGGAAACAGGAAAATTTAGCTAGTGGATGATCAATCAATTCAAACTGAGTTTATGAATTTTCATCATGGTATTTATTTGTCTGTGGTTCTACATAGGTGTACAATATTTTTTTTTATTATTTTCTTCATTTTTATTTTTGAGTTTAATTCTTATGTTTATTTTACGCTTTGAATATAGGTACCTAAACTAATGTTGAAAAAGTCATTTTTTTTCTGAAAATTATTATTTATTCATTTTAATGCACACCTAATGATTAATGAACTACACAACAACCTATTATACATCAATAATAGGCAAAATATTTCTCGGTAACGGTTGTGAAGCATTTGTATTTTTTCGTTAGATTGCAATCTAGATTCTAGAAAAAATAATAAAATCGTTCATTGTCAGTTGATTGTCAGTAATTCTAATAAATGAAACGGAATAATCGAATTTTAAGGAATGAGTTATGGAGGTACTCAGGCACATGACATATAGGAAAGGTAGGGTAGACACTGGGCAGACTTAAGAAGTGTATTTACTTACTTCATATGTTTATATGCAATACAGTCTCGCATAAAATTAATCGGACTACTAAGTTGTTCGATTACAACAATTTACTTCTACTGCATAAAATTGCATTCATCAAATTATTATTAAATTATGCCGATCCTACATTCAATGCAGTGACTTTAACTTCGACTTAGATTTAATAGATATGCTTCTACATTCAATGCAGTAGACTTGACAGCTACTTTTACATGTTAAGTTAAGCATGCTGTGAAGTCGAAAGTCGAAGTTCAAGTTGAAGTCACTGCATTGAATGTAGATGTGGCATTGTACATAATGCAAAAGAGGCAAATTGCAAGGAATTCAGATTTATGTATAGAGAGAATTTCATTACAATCCTGATCGAATTTTGTTGAGATTGTATCTAAATCTAACATAATATGATCGTATCTTTCTAACTTGCTTATCATTCTAAAACAATCTTGAAGAGGATAACAAATTTTCAAAATGACAGAACCTACAAATAATGTGTAATTTGACAGGTAATTTTTTTATGAACGATTGAATTCTATAGTGACATTTAAATGAAGCAGTTGCCGACAAAAGGGGGTTGTGTATCAAAGAGGAAAACAACAAAGTTTCTGGTAGTATCTGAGATAACAAAAACAGAAGTCATGGTATAGGTCAGAATTTTACTATTGATACTCCTACAACTTTGAAGTGGTCGACGAGTTTATATAATTAATAAGACGAAAACGCTAGATAGAGAAATCCATAGCTACATTTTACTTTGTAGTAAATCATATGACGGACTGCACAAACTATTGAAGTCCAGTTCAAGTCGATGAAGTTTGGAGACAAAGTTACAATAATGAATTGTATAAATTACTATACATGAACATTTCGATATTGTGCAAAAAATAAAGTTAATAAACTGAAAAGAATTGGACATGTGCTCAGAAAAGAGTTAAGCTAGTCTGTTAACAGAATAATGGAACTAAGAACCTAATAGGAGACGAAAAGTGGTAAAACCGAGACTACAATGGAAAGACGAACATGACAAAGATATTAGAAAGTTAAAAATACAAGATTGGAAAGTCCAGACTGCGGACAGTTTCATCTGCAGGAATATACCCTTGAGCAGGCCAAAATTTACATGGAATTGTAGCGCCATTGTCAATTAATTGATTGATTTAAATGAAACAAAAATTATTCAAAAATATTTTTTACAAAATTACAGTATACATTCATATAAAAAAATATTTAGAAAATTTACAAAATTATCAATTATAATCAAATAAAGATTGTAAGTACTTAAAACTAATGTAATATGATTGGAAATAAAAATTAACGTTTTAAAATTTTAATTTTGTAATGATTTCATGTTACCGAATTTACAAAATTTCTATTAATTTTAATCGATGCTGTAGGTGTAGGTAATTGGAACTGTGTACTTGTACTCTGTTTCTGTAGTTAAATGAACAGTGAAAAGCAAAATGATACCAAACAGTATGTATGTACATTATGTCAGTACATATCTACATAATAACATATTCCAAAGTAAATTGAAGTAAATTTAATTTTATGTTGTTGTTTTTTTTAACTTTGCATTATACTACACGTCATGATAATGTTTGTATAGTTTACCAACATAATACAATGCATACACCACTATTATAGTATTAGTAGCTATGTAGAAAACGTAATTAGTGTTCAAACATATGTGTTGTATTGTGTGTGAATGTGCTTTTTGAATTATAGTGGAATAATAAAATATTTAGTTCAGTGACCTTTCTTTTAGTAAAAATACTCTTTGACTTTGAAAATAATGTTATGTAGACAGAGATGTACTCGTATAAAAAGTTTATTATGTTATGTAGGTACTACATGTTACATGTTGCAGTATAAAAGAGTAAATAGTTGTAGACTTCATAAATATTAGAGATGGTATGTGATTTCAAAACCTGTGATTTTATCACAGGTTTTGGAAAAGAGCAATCACAGTTCACTGCTCATCTTATAAAAAACCAGTGATTTCACAAAACTGTGATCACTGATCACTATTATATATTCAGCGTTTAATAAGGTAGATTATTTATTGTTTCATTCTCTTTGTTCAATTTCCATTATCTGATTGTTCATAAATCATTTAAACGTTGAACTTGATATTTGAATTGAAATAATGAAAGGACGAGTGGGAGAGCTGCTGTTACAGCTGTTATCGCATTTAACATCATGAATCAACTGATTATTTGATTGATTTGCAAGACCTAGATAACATGATAATCGATAATTACCTAATTTACTCTTTCTAATGCAAAAATTTATTGAATTTGAATATAATAACATAGCATACGTAAACACTGTGTAGTGTATACAATAAGAATAAGAATTCAAATTTTCAAAACAATTCAGTTACATTGCATGCAATGCAATACTATATATTATTTACAACAATAAATCAAATTATATATATAAATGTATATTGTTGCCTTAATTGTATATTACTTTTACTTATTAAATATGTTGTTGTTCAGTTTGTTTAATTAAATTTGAATTTTCATTTTTTTTATCATTTCAAAAGAACTGGATGTGGCTTGATATAACTATATGGTATAAAGCTAACCGTTCACAATTTCAAATTATTTACACAAGCAAATCACAGCCTGTGATTAAATCACAGGTTTCAATCACTGTGATTTTAAAAGAGCAGTCACAGGTTGTTCCAGTTCTTTTAAAATCACAGTTTATATCATCTCTAATAAATATACACTCGTCCGTGTATATATACGTATAGATTTGTACAAGCACCATAAACATGGAAATAATTGTATGGGGAGTAGTAATATGTAGGTAAAAAAAATAAAAAAGTGTGTAAATGCTCAAGTGAAATTAAAAATTGTTCATTAACTCTACAATAAAACATATACGGTCTACGTTACACATCATAAAATGTCTTAAATGTTAAGAATTATTGTTATATTTTTCTTCTTTGCTGTATTTATTCAACTATCTATACTGCTGCCATATAACAAATTCGAAAATAACATTACAATGTTTATTACAATTTTAAATAATTTTTCTAACTTAAATGTGTTCAATTGAACAGGTAAATATGAAATAAGAATAAGAATAAATATGATAGAATAATGGTTACGGTTGGTATTATATTATTCTTTCGTAAGAATGAAGATAAAATAATTGAAATAAGAATAGAAAAAGAAGTTATTAGATTGTCTTGTGTTGCTGTTGATTAATTCATTTTTCTTTTATTCAGTCAGGTAGTCCGCACACTTTATACTCCTGTTATTATGCGTGTATCTACTTACAACAAAATACAAACATTTTCATGTAGAATATAAATAATTTAAAAAGTAAATATGTATATGTACCTACACATGTATAATTTTATTATCTTTTTTTCAATATTTTTTATTAGAATTAAAAATTTTTTTTTCATCGAACAAACATCTCTATTTTCGTTAATTTCATATTTTTGCCGTTATAATATGAAAAATAAAAACTGATGAGAAAGAAATGATGATTAACCATTACAGCATAAGCATGATATAGCATGGTATAGATACTATATTCTTCACTTATTTTCTTTTTATAAGTACATATTTTTATTCGTTTTTCCTTTTTTCTTTTAAACTACTCAAATTTTTTGTTTATATAGACATTATTATTTAGTAACATTCTTATGTTGTGTTTACATTTTTAAAAATCACGAACATTTTATTTATGAAATAACACCGCCCCGCCCCATATATAAAATGATTACATTTTGTATGCACGAAACAAACTTTAAATTCAAAATAAAAATTTCAAACTATACATACATACATACGAGTAGACACATGAACCTAAATATTTCTTCATTCATGACTCAAATAATATAGAATTGAAAAATAAGAAACAAAAATTTGGATCTTATATACATTTACCTTCTATCTTCTATTTGTATCTTCATTAAGATATGTATAAATGCTATACGCATAACATAAATTATGAAAATTTCTCTATGTATTAGTGTGAATATTAAAAATTCATTTGGAATATTTTCGATTCTGTAAATTATAAAACGAATCATTAACTCTTATAATACAAAAAAGAGGTATGTAGTGTTGTGTATTCAAATTTAAATGTAAATTTATCGAATATTTTACTGATAATGCGTCAAAGTTATATTGTTGACATTTTGAGAAAACAAATTGAATATAAATATGCAGTTACATAATTTCAACTTCCAAGAATTTATTTTCCAACAAAAAAAAAAAATTAATGCATTACAAATTGTTGGGAACATATATTATATGGCAGACAGATGGTACTAAATCAATGGTCATTCCATTCTTCCAGCCTTTATTCTTTGAAACAGTATCTTGTGTGTCTGACAGTTTCTAAGTGATAATTTACAGGAATGAATGATCATTTATAAACCGCCAGACACACGACACTGTTTCAAAGATCATTCTAACTGTCATGTAATATTTGATTTTTGAAATGAATTTTAGTATTTAATATCAATTCTAAATTATTACAATCTGTGTATGTATTTCGTGGTTTTTTACTGTCAATTTTGGATTATTATTTTTATCTGCGTATATCGTTCTTGTTGTCATTTTTTTTTACCACTGGAAATTTCGAATTCACCATTTTCATTCTTAGCTGAAACTATCATATATTGCAATTTATTTACTAAATGAAGTTAGAGTGATGATGATGTAATGAACATTTTAAATTGATTTGAGGTGACAGACGTTAAATGAATGATCATTCGTAGTAAATGATCATTGATTTACTGCCGTCTGTCTACCATATTAGATAGTTTTCTATAGTGAACACAAAACATATTGGAACGATTGCTTTAATGTCTTCTTAAATTCTACCGTTAACCGAATAACTAGAAAAATTTAATTAAAACAAAATTGATTGTAGATAATAAGTATATATGTGTGTAAGTATTTATGAAGGATCATAAAATTTTATTAAATCATTACCATAATAAATTAAAAAAATAAAATAAATGAAAATTTAATTTTAGAAGTGTATGTTGGTATTCGGTAATTACCCAAATATAGTGTATCATTTTATGATGATTTTGATACAGTTCACGTAATACATGTGTACTAATTAGACCATATTAAAATTTTTCTTCATTATTTAATATTATTTCATTATTATCGGTTTAAAAAATTGATGAAAAAGCAAACATATACTGATACTTCTTCTATAATTTTCTATTTGTTAAATTTGTTCGATCTAAATTTCTTGCTTTTATGAACATCTCAAAAAAATAAAAGAAACAATATCCAAAATATTCGCCACAATTATCTGCAGCAGTATACCCATATATAAACAGAATTGAATTTATTTGATAGTTCTTAAAGTATGAATTTTAATTGGATACGAACTTTTGATTTTTAGTTTTTTCTATAAGGAAAAAATAAACTCGAGTCCGATTTGTTCATAGATATCATCTGATATTTCATAATTAAAATTTTATAGTAAAACTTTTCGTAAATATGTAATTTAAATGCAGTATATAGGTACCTCTAGAAACTTAAGGTTATTTTTTTTTTTTGCAGTATAAGCCTTCAAAAACTTTCTTCTTATTGTTACGAAATTAAATTAATAAAACGAACAATGAATATTTCATTGATGATACATTATAATGTTCACTTACAACAATAAAAGTAGTACTACATTTCTTTTGTGGAGATTTTTTCTTCCTATGTTTTGGAAGTTTTCCAACTAAGTTTAGTTTTTTATTTTTATTCCATTTCCTTGATTACACTTTTTCTGCATTACTTTATTCTAATTATATTCGTTAATACATTTTTCAAATCGTCAATAAAATCAATTAGGTATTACAAAAGACAACAAGAAAATTATAGAAATTATTAGCAGCTATGTGTGTCTTAAGGGAGCCATCATTATTTAGATTAAATTTAAATTAAAATTATGCATTTTATACTTTATTTATAAATATAACACTATACAAAAACAATTTAGAGATGGTCAAGGAGATTATTTACTTAGGATCGTTTACTTAAAACAGTTGGAGCAGTATAAATCAAGAAATAAGAAGAAGAATTATACTGGAAAATTTATCCTACTTTGGTCTCATCAAAACAATGGAATCGAAGTTGCTCTCAAAGTATACAAAGTATCGATGTGCATACAAAACATTCATTTTACGTGTGATCATGTAGGGCGCAGAATCTTGAACGCGAGATCTAGAGATAAAGTTAAAGAGAATGCTATTTTTTCAGATATTTGAGAGAAAAATCTATGGTGCTGTGAACGAGAATAGTGTATGGATATCAGATGAAACGATGAGTTTTATGAATTATATCAAGACATGAATATAAAAGAAAACAGATTAAACTAAGTATGTAAGATTCAATGGTTAGATCAATCCGGAAGAAAAGCAGAGAACGACGTGTCATAAGAAAACTTATACTGCATAGGTTAGAAGGTAAAAGCGTAAAAGGAAGCCGGGAAGACCAATGCTCAGATGGATAGATAATGTGGAAAGATATTTGAAACGCAACGGGATTAGAAATGAGATGAACGTAGCGGAGAATAGACAAAAATGGAAGCATATCTTAAAGCGATCTAGAGCCCAACAAGGGCTATAGAGCTGCAAATGATGATGATGATACCTTATTTATACTCGAATAATCAAGTATACTTATTTTAAGTGGATTCTGTAAAATTGAAGCAGTTTCTTAGAATTATTTTGCATACATTTTAACTTTGATTCTTATACATTTTTTTCATTTTACTTTTGATATTTTTTTTTTTTTTTAAATGAAAATAATACTCTGAGAGACAAAAACAGTGGACACACATATACCATTATCGCATTATAATAAAAATTCCAAAAATTTTATTAGTACAGTACAGTAGTAGGTACTACCAGAACTACACAGTTACAATGTGTTTTATATTTATATATTCTTTGTGGTCGAATCATTTTTTGTTTTATTTTATTTTATGTATTTTCGACTTCTTTTTATATATTTTTTAGATGAACTCAAAAACTCGTAATAAACCAAATATGTGTTTATATTTTATATATGTATTTGAATGTTTGTGTTTCTTCTTGCACTCTACATCTATGTAATTGTATACATAATGTCTATTCTATATGCATGTATAGATCTTTCTTACACATAAAATCTTCTTTGTTGGATAAATGCCAATGATATTATTTTTTTTCTAATTTTCATTTTTATATGAGAATATAACGAAAAAAATATCTTAAGAATTCATGAAAACTGAACTTATAGAGGATTTTGCCGAAAAAAAAATGTATAGCCATATAAATGCATATCGGAAACACATATGTATATATATATCCTATACATCTTCAATAGACATTATACACTATAAACATACAAAGAAATCTAACAACGATACTTTTCAGTGAATATTTATGAAAACAACAAATGTAAACGAAAAGAGAAGAGGAATTGAAACGAGACGAAATAAAATTCATTAAAAAAAAAATACTATACGTAAAGGCATTTACTATATCTTAAATGGAATATAAGAGGTCATTAAACCTTAAAGTTGGTCACGGAAGGTAATAAGAAAATCAAAAGAAAAAGAATGAATTAAGTGTACTATACATAAATATACATATGTACATGAATATTTTGTTATATTGGGTTGAAAGAAAGGTTCACAATTACTTACATACATACATAGTGCTTTCATATGCATGTACATATCATATGTACATATATGTATAAAAGATATACCAACTCATATGTACAAGCTTGCTGTTGAAGATAGAACGATGCGATCATGGTTATAAATTCTATGTATAATGTATACGTACTCAATTGCACATTTTATAAATTTTCGAATATAGAATGTACCTAACCATAGGTAGGTGAATAACTACAGCTTTGGTTGGCTTTAAACAGTAATCAATATCAACAGCATCACCTGGTTAAAGTGAAGAACTTTGGTTAAGCAACAATTATGTATTATTATATTCTATACAATTCAAATGAAAATATAAATTCTTTCCGATACAAATAAGTATGTAGGTATGTACGTATGTATGTACACCTATATAGCATGTACTCCATAACAAAATGAAAGAATAAGAAAATTTCGTAAATGTAAAAATAGAATCACATTATAAATGTGTATGTATATGTACAGGGTGATTCTATTGAACATAAGAATATTAGTACCACGCGATTCTTTGATGTGTTTCATGAAAAAAATTGTACTAGCAAAAATTTATGTGAAGCCTGGTTTCGACGTTAGAGGGCGTTTTGAATTTTTAGATTTTTGTAAGACCTTTGAACACAAAAACACGTGTTACTTTTTTTACACCCTGTATATCAAAATTTTTCTTTTTGCAAATGATAGGTAACAAAATTACCTTTCTTTTCATATACTACAACATGTGTTTTAAAACATGCTTCTGGCCAAGAAAAAGTAATAAATTCAAAATTCACAAATTTTTTTTAAAAAACATGTTTTGAGAAATTGGGTTCCTGAAAAAACAATTCACTACCAAAAAAAATTTTATTATTTAAAATTTTGGCTTATGGTGTGCACTATCAAACAAAAAAAATCCGAACTCGATATCGCAATCCGTTATGAAGTTATTAAGGATCAAAGCGTATATGAAGGGTGAATAAAATTTTTTTTGGTAGTGAATTTTTTTTTCAGGAACCCAATTTCTCAAAACATGTTTTTTAAAAAAAATTTGTGAATTTTGAATTTATTACTTTTTCTTGGCCAGAAGCATGTTTTAAAACACATATTGTAGTATATGAAAAGAAAGGTAATTTTGTTACCTATCATTTGCAAAAAGAAAAATTTTGATATACAGGGTGTAAAAAAAGTAACACGTGTTTTTGTGTTCAAAGGTCTTACAAAAATCTAAAAATTCAAAACGCCCTCTAACGTCGAAACCAGGCTTCACATAAATTTTTGCTAGTACAATTTTTTTCATGAAACACATCAAAGAATCGCGTGGTACTAATATTCGTATGTTGAATAGAATCACCCTGTATATGTAAGTGCTTATCCACTGGTAGATTTTTCATTTATTTTTCTCACATTTTTTTTGTTTTATTTTCATTTTAAAATATTGAAATTGCCATCCATTCAACCATCCAATAAATGCCAAAAGGTAAAATTGATAACAACAAATCAAAAGAAGAAGACGAAATGAAAATGATTAATAAAATTTTTAATACCTTCAACTTCAACTTAATAATATATTATCTGTATACATGCATATATCTAAATATACTTAGTACTGTATAAATATTAAGTTCTCATCTCATGTATTGCTTGAATGTATGCGTGCATATTCTATAATTATTCCTAGTTATATCTACCTACATACATAATATATCATTATTGAATTTTATTAAAAATAATATAAGAGCCATGTTGAATAGTTATTGGTAAATAATGTATGTAAATACAAGGTCTGTTCAAGAAATAACCTAACTTTTTAAATTAAACGGCAACGCAAAGTATCGTTGTATCGCGAGTTTGGCAATACTTTAAGTTCTTCGTTGTGTAGTGTTCCGAGTGTCTTCTCTTTAAGGATCGTTTATATCTTGCTTCCTGCACTTGTTATTGCTTTTTTATTGAAAGGTGTTTCAGTGATCGTAACGATTTTTGGAAAGCAACGATGTTCTGTGAAATTTTACGTCAAGTTGAGAAGGAGAACTTTTCCGAAACATTTGAACTTTTGAAACAAGCTTACGTAGCCATGATGTTCTAAAAATTGAGTGGAGTTTTTTTCAAGTTTTTATCGAAAATCAAATAGCTGTCCTTCCTGAGCCTCCATACTCACCAGATCTGGCTTTTACTGATTTTTTCTTACTTATAAAGTAAGCTGTTTCGACACAATTGACGACATTAGAACAAATTCACAGTCACAGAAGAACATTCCAAAAGAAATTTACCAGGAGAGGGCTGATTTGTAAAATGTAAAAATCGCTGAAAAAGTGTGTGAATAGAGAAGGGGAGTAATTTGAATTGGACAAGGATCAATAATGTGTAAGTTGAAAATGATGTTCGGTGGTTGTTTTTCGAACAGACCTCGTATATATAACAAAAAATTAAACAACATATCAATAAGAATAGCTATCACTTGAATGCCATCAACCATAAACCTATAATAATAATCATTAAGATCAGATACCACCAATACACTTGTCAATAAATGCATATATAGATAAGTATGCTTATGCATTTTGTATGTGCAGATTTCTGTTGATGGATAAGATTGGACATTTCCATTTGCATGGTTAAACTGTATATCTTATATTATAGGTGCATAATATTCTCATTCATTTACAGCCAAAAAAAAGAATTATCTGATATACGAGTAGTTATTATCATAATAAAATGAATAAAATTTGCTTTAATGCTGACTGGTTGAATTCTGTATCTTTTCTTATTCTATAAACTTGTCTAGGACTATACCTATATACTTTATGTAATTTATTTTTATAGAATCTCATTATAATCGTACACACATATTAATGTATATCGATCGGTTATCATAAATCCATTATATACAAAGAAAATAATATTTTTTTAATTTTGCCCATTTTTATTTTCTTTATTGCCTTATTTGCCTTCCTTATTGTATAAAATTCTCTATAGTTTTATGTTCTTTTCTCTGTTTATTCTACATACGAGTATAAATTCAATACGATCCACGTTTCACTGTAAATATTTTTTTTACTTATATTTAAAAGAGTAAAAAGTAAAACGAATTTACTCTTTACTGTTTAGAAAAAACTGGTAAAATATGTACATATTTATGTCTTACAGAATGATTGCAAAGTCAAGATAATAATATTAATAATGGTCGATGTGATGATAGGATGTTGATGGCAAAAGTGATGATGACGATGATATGATGATGATGATGATCACGATGATGATCTTTTTATATCATCATGAATATATGTATCTATTATTCCAGCTATAAATGTAGATATGTATGTATAATAAATCTAATATCACAAATATCACAAGAGTATTAAGAAGGAAGAAAAATATTATAAGTAGCAACATTACAGTATACAGATGCATAAATTATACGCTATAGCAAAACGATAAAAAAAACACACACACACACCAGCAAAAACTAGAAAAAAATGTGTTAAAACATCAACTAATTTCTATGATAATGTACTAGAATTATTTACTTATGTTTGCAAAGTGCAATGATGTTTGTTGACTATAAATAATTCTAAACAAAAACAATATTTATAATAATACTACAGAGATTAATTTGATGGATGATATGAAAACATAGAAAAAATATTTGAAATCTTCTCAAGATATAAGATTACAAGACAACAGCAACAGAAATAATAATAATAATTGGAATTAGAATAAGCTGCGTAAGAAGTTGATCTATGTGTAAATGAAGATAAGACAGACTCCTATTGCAAACAAGGAAAAGACCAGCTCGTTTGGACGAAACGTTTCTATTCGAGAATTTAGAATAACGAATTTACATACCTTGGTTCAATAACAACAAAGAATCAAGATCGCGAACAAATCATATTTTTCGATTCTTCCTGTCAAGAGATCCAAAAATGTTGTTTTACAAAACACTAATCCAAAATTTCAGCCGAAATGTAGCCACTTTACTGTTTATGAAGCATGATAGACATTATGATATTCTCAAAAAAATTTACAAACCTATTACTGAACACGATCCTGTCCTAAACAGTAACATTGTTACAATAATGAATTGTATCAAGTATACATAGAGCGCCCCAATTTATCTGAATACATACAGATAATACGTTTACTTTGAACAAGATATATTCAATGAATAAATGACGAGAGAATCATAATGAGAGTGTTCAACGCAGAAATGGATAAAAAGAGAACAACAGGAAGACCACGACTCAAATGAGAATACAACGACAGGGTCGACGCGAGGGAACTTCTCAATGTGGGTGATTGGAAACCAGCAGCTGGGGATCGTAATGCCTGGAAAAGGAGGTTACACATGGATCGACCTAACAAATAATACGTAGAATAAAATTTAACGGATTTCAATAAAAATAATAATAAAATTGAGTGCATTGAAATATTGATTGATATTATGAAAACAATAAACATGCTTCTACCATCAGCAAACCTGTATCTATATTTTGTACTCAAATGAGTAACGTCTTTTTTGAATTATGAGTAGGATTATGGATTGGGATTGGATTTGGATTATGTGATTTATATAGTTTCATTATGAATCGATTGCGGTTAATACATATGTGCATATAGGAGTAGCTTTGTATATTTTATATAAAAATTTTTACTTTGATCTTTAGATGTTACAAAGTATAATTAGATTTTCTCATAGTTTTCAATATCAAAATCAGTCGACTCTTTTAAGAAAGGGAAGCTTCAAAGGGAATATTCAAATTATTGTACTATAAGTAAGTACCTACATATATGATCATTTTTGTTTTCAACTTACCACAGCTCTGCATGTTGATGTCCTGTATATATCACTTCCAACACCTGATAAGCTTTGAAAATATTTTTTCGTTCCATATACGGTATCCATTTTATTTTATGTATTCTGTTAGTATATTTTGTGTGTTCTGTTTTAAATTTATTTTGTGGCACTTTAATTTTTATGTAATTTTTTATTTTTTTTATTTTAATCTGTTTACAAACTTGTATAACACCGACACATAAACGATTACATCAAATATTGATAAGTTATAATATGAAAATTGTAATTTATCTTTAATCATTTAAAAAGCAAAAATATATAAAATTTTGCATTTAAATAAAACGTTTTCCTTTAGCAATTTTTTTTTTTTTTTTTTTAAACAAATCGATGTTAATTATTTACAAAACTTTAATAGAAATAAAAAGCGTTCATAAAAAATTTTTACTAATTTTCTGTTGACTGTAAATTGAACAAATAAAAAAATTAAATATACATTAATCTGTATTTTTAATATTTTTATTTGCTTTTTTATTACGCTTTCATTGCACCATTCATTTTAACTGACATCAATTAGTGCGTACATATTTGTGTTTCAAGTGTATTTTATTCATTCAATTTTATTTTTTTCTTTTTTGTTAATTTATTGTTTATATTTTTATTTTGTTTTACAATTAATTCAACTTCAATTCCTTATTTGTTACAAATTAACATAATAATAATCACCATAATATTTGTTTGTACGTACATATATGTGTGTGGTTTACTCGCGTATATTTATATACGCAACGCACTATTCAAATTGTATAGTCTTATTTATATTTTCTGGCTTACTTTAAAAAAAAAATGTATGTATGTAGAGTAGAGTATGTAATATTTATATCATTGACTTTCGTTTAATGTTTATCAGTTTGTATATATACGTATGTTACATTTTATTCAACTACAATTGAACTCATTTTCCAAATTGTTAACATTTATGTATGTGTGTGTTTTATTTTACATATTATATTCATTTTTTTCATTACTATCATATATGTATATAGGCATTTATATTCAACTAGACAATCTACATACAAATGCAACACATTTTGAAAATACATATATAAAAAAAAAAAAAAATAAATATTAATAAATGTACAAATTAAATTTTAATAATAAAAAAAATAAACAAAAAAAGCCGCGAAAAAAAATACTAAATTATACGACACAAAAATCTGACGGGATAATCCTGTTCAGTTTTGGAACATTATTAAACTCTCTCTCTCTGTATTATGATCTCTTCTATACAAATTGTAACTATACAATCTGTTATACAGTGTTTTAAAATAATAAGGGTATTCATTTTAAATCGTCAACGTGCACAACCCATAATTTTAAAACCCCGTAAGGCAAAATGATGTAAAAGTATTTCGTAAAATCGTAAAACACTAATCATAATTTGTAACTGAATCTTCACAAATTCAACAATATTCTCAAAAGTTACCCACAAGCTTATGCCTTATACTTTTCAAATTTCAGCTGGCATAAAAATCACAAGCTGTTAAATCTTGGTTAAATCATAATTTTTGTACGAGATTGATCTATAATACGACTAAACTAAATCTCGTTCATTAATGCTGGTGTTCGTAATTCTCAAAACATGGCCAAAAGTTACGAAGTCTCGTAAAAATACGACCAATTACGCTAATTACGTGAGAATTACGAGATTTGAAATGAATACCTTCAATAATTTTTTGTTGACTTCTTCCACTTTAATTCCATTGCTATACGCTATCAATGCATGCACGATAAACGTCGTTTTTATATTATATCCACAACATATTTATAACTTCAATTTGCTGTTCTGTTGTTGATACTACGGCATACGAATATAATGAGAAAATAAGAATATCAAAACCAAAAAAACAACTGTTTTTTTTTTTTTTTTTGAAAATTGTATGCAAAATGAAAATTATTTTTAAATGAGGAATACGAAGTGAAATTATGTACGAGTGTTAAAGCATTAAAACTTCTCAAAATATTCACGTATACTTTACTAATGTAGATATGTATGTATGTATAATACATATATGTGTAAGTACATATGATAATATGTAAGATGTATTGTATGGTATATGTATGTGAATGTGTTATTTATTAAACAAGTTCGTGTTCATATAATATTCGTACATCTATGAATGTATAAAGGAAACGTGAATACAGATCATACGTACATATAATAATTATGAACGATGTTATGGTCACAACGAGAACAGCAAGACCAAAAGTCAAGTCTGTAATATGGTATTTATCTATCTATCTAGGTATAATGTTGTAATGAAAATAAATGAAACCAAATTAAAAAAATAAATAAAATAAAATTAAATGTTAAAAAAATAAAAACATTGAAATGAAAACCAAAATACCTGTATTAGTTGCATATGTATGAAATTAAATTGAATTGAAGTGGAAGTAATAAAATGGATTGTATGTGTGCGTACATACATTGTAAATATACGTATATGCACTTGCACAAAATATTTTTTAAATAATAAAAGAGCAAAATAAAAATGTGCGTTTGCGGCGCCGGTTTATTATAAAAATAATAATAAAATAAAAACAATACAATCTTCTTTACCATATAAATATGAATACATCTGCTAAATACATATGTACATACACCTGATCGTCCCCAAATGATGTTATGATAATATGTAGTAGGAGCATAATAAGATTATAATAATAAAATACACCGGCAGTACATAGTACATTATATTCATGTACAAAAACTTTAGAAAACAAAAATACATATTTAAAAAATTCCACTAAAGTATATAAGTGTATAGTTTTTTCATGATCAGTGTGTGATGCATACCTACATAATATACCTAATTGTGGCAAAACTGTGTAAGATTTAAAAAATCAGTTACAAATTATCATAAATATCAATAAACAGAAGAAGAAGTTCATGTGTCACAATAGCTGTTTTTCTTTGGTCACAACTATCTGATAATTCTCAGTTTGACATCTCACTTAGATCATTTATCTTA
The DNA here is from genome assembly GCA_951394055.1 of Villa cingulata. NCBI lineage: Eukaryota > Metazoa > Arthropoda > Insecta > Diptera > Bombyliidae > Villa > Villa cingulata. The sequence continues at coordinate 29,698,910 of OX596022.1, read as the reverse complement.
TTCTTTTTACTAACTGAGCAAACAAACTGAAAGAAATGAACTGATACTTTTATTCTCAGTTGATTGTCATTTTGAAAGGAAATAATTAAAAAAAATTTTATTTTTACAAATTAATTTTCACAAATTATTTATTACAAATAAACTATATTCAAAAATTTACGAAGTATGAACACGAAGATTGTCAAAATTGTGTATTTTTTTTAATTCTCAGTTCCTCACATCAACTGAGCAAAAATATTTTTCTTCAGTTGGATTACATAAATCTCACTTCATTGCTGCTGCCACCTATAACAGAATAGAAAAAACACCGACCAAAGAAACGCATTGCTCAATTGAGAACTGAGAATTATCAGATAATCGTGACCAAAGAAAAACAGCTAATGTTGTGAAAATATTTCAATGAAATATGATAATCAGATATACTAATGCGTGATTGAAAAAAAAGATGAATTTTCTATTTAAATAATAGTGGCTAAACGAAATGATTAACAATTCTTTGGCCTTAGTGTAGATTTAGTGGTATCCTAATAGACATCTGTACTAAATTTAATATCAATATCTTAAGAGATTTATACGCTTAATTATTTTCATCAAAAAAATTACAATTATCTATCGATTTTTGAAGTGATTGAAAAAGTTCATCAAAATAATGCTCCGTCTTATGCTGCATTGGTTGTGCTGTGCGTGACTATTTCGCCAAATTTCCGACCGTATCGTTTTACAGCCGTTGTGAACCTAAGGGTAAAAAATATAATCGTTTGATCTAGCTCTTATGATTTAAACGAAAAATTCACCTGACTTTTTGATCACATTATTATTATTATTATTATGTTATTTAAAAAATCACGGTCTGATATTGTTGAGATCTGATGTTTACGTTAAAATTCTAGATAATCTGCAATCCACTTTAAATTCAATTTTATTAATACTCTCGTACATCATTTCACTGGAATTCTTGTTTTCATTATTTTATATCTTTCTATACTCCACTATACTCTAAATACTTGTCTTCAAATGGATACACATACCGTACTACTTGGACAATAAAACAAAATTTTGTTTTGTGAATTGAATTAAAAAGTTAAATACCACTGCCAATGAAAGTTATTATACTTACTATTACTGCTACACTAAAAACTTATTGAAAGTGGTTAGATTAGAAAAATGGTGTACTTTAGTTTTAGTGTTGTAGGTATAGCAATTTTTTTTTAATGTTAATACTTAATACATAATAAGAGGGCAAAAAGATTTAGTGATTTTTTTTAGTTAGTTTGTTTCAAATACGAGTATATGGTATGACACACATATACTCGCGTACATTTTAACATTAACACAACATGCGTTTTGGTACTTTCGTTAAAAAATTCAATGAGTAGAGGATGATGATGATGATGATGATGACCTTCTTTACGTGATGTGTTATTCATCATTGTTTAATTCAACAAGAGAAAGTTTAATTGAACGACAATGAATCGACGATAGTTTATTACAAAAAATTAGGTCTTCTCATCTCATATTAAAAACATGAATGAATGACCATTTGCACTTTGCTCATATTAAGTATGTATCTTAGATAGGAAAAATTTTATTTGATTTTTACTTTATTTTTATTTTAAAAAAAAAAAAAACGTTTGTAAAAAATTTGAAATCCAGTTTTTATTTGAAATTTTTCGCAAAGTTTCAGTTTTCTGAGTAAATTAAAAACACAGTCAGTTCAAATTATTTTATTGCATGTTGCTTATTTACATTATTACTCGATATTTTGTATCGTTTCGTTTCATTTTATAAAATTTGAAAGAATCATTTTTGAGGTCAATCACCACCATCACGATCATTGTCGTCATCATAATCGTTATCGTTATTCAATCCACCATGGATGCCATAAAATATTTTCATGGATCAATAGATTCGCAGTTCTTAAGATGCTTGGCTTGAGAAAGAAGCAACAATAACGCAACGATAACAATTATCATATTACATACATATACTCGTATGTATATACATTATCTTCACATACCAATATTTTATAGTCTCACGGAATTTTTTCATAATCCAAGTTCATGGCAAATTTTTATGGTGTAAAAAAGTTAAAAATATAAAATTTTATAGTCAACTGGTTGCCATTGCCATTGCTGTTGTTGTTATTGTTGTTGTCGTTTACATTATATGTACACATATGTATGTGCGACCTATTTTATGTAATTTTATACACGAACATATTTATTCATCAACAATAAATTTATTTTTATTAATAACGTGCTTAATACCATCATGGGTACAATTTTGATACGCAAATTGTTTGCTATAAAAGGTTGAGAAAACATGAAAAAAAAATGATAATAATAAATAAATTATTTAAAAAAAAAATAACATCAAAATCTATTGATTCATAATTTGTGTTATAATCCATACAAATCGTTGTCATCATCATCTTTTTCGTCGTCTACACAGATAGACTTATTCATATGACAGATTTCATTATTCTATAGGTAACCTATTTTATATTTCCAGGTAATGTTAACAAGATATTTAAATAATCACGGTGAATTATTTTTTTTTCTTCAATTTTTGCTTTTCTTAAGTGCAAAGAAAAAATTTTAAAATGAGAGTGATCTACCACCCCACACTAAACACTTTAATAGAAAATAGTACATGGAATTTTTTCATCTAAAAAACGTAAAATTTACTCGTATAGTTAATGAGTGAATAATGCATTCCGCTGGTATATTTGATACATAGTATGTGCAGTGTTGGTCAATTCGTGTGATATTGTAATAATATGTAATGTGATGTATCATTTAAATATCGTGCAACCTGACACACCAAACTACATTATTACTGCATACGATTTTAAATAATTGTTGTTTGCTTGCAAATAAGTTGAATGCGGAATTCGTCGAGCTATGTACTCGTAGATGCGTAGTGAACAATTTACAAGCATGAAAACGTTTTGAGTTTGATAACTTTTAAATATTAGAAAATTATTGCGTTAATTTCCGGATTTTTTTTTTTATTCCAATGTACATATATTGTATATTTAATTGAATTATAATTATTATTATCCATCTAAGATATAAAATTCGTATGATATCATTCATGTTATTGATGCACTATTTGACCCACATTCTGACATGCTTCAATATTCTAATTCACTTTAAATTTAAAATTTAAATTCAATAATCGAAATATCATCAACAACTTTATGACTACATATTTAGCTTTTTTACCGCATAATCAATTCGATATTATCGATAAAAATCAATCAATCCAAAACCAAGATGAGTAATATTGAACAATTTTCAAATAAAAGTAGAAAATTGAATTCAATCAACAAGAACAATACGGTCAAATATAATTCTACATCATAAATGGCTGATTAAATTTACGTGAAAAAAAAATAATAAATAAACGGAAATAAAAATAATAATTTGATTAATTCATTCATTCATTCATTTTAAATTACCGATGATACGACAGAATAAATTCAAAAAACTTAAATGAAACTAAATTTATACTTAAAGAGGTAATCAAAGAATAACATAATCGATGTGATGTAAATGCCATGCATAATTCTCTATACAACTATCTGTTTTGATCGAAATATCTTCAGAAAATGAAAGAAAAATCTCGAATTCATTATTTATGCGATGTATAGAAATGGTAGATTATATGTATATAGAAATCTATAATAATGATAAGAAAGTATAGTAAAAAGAGTTATGTAATGAATCAGCTTCATATACGATACGACCAAACTGTTGTTGTTAACTTGACTTGAATAATATTGTCAAGTGTGATCTTATGAGTGCATAAAGAAAAGAATGAAATTTCTTCTTGTTTTCATTATGAATATATAGTGATAATAATAAAAACGTTTTACAGTAATCGCGATCAATTTGATTATTACATATTTGATTTGAAATGAAAAATTTTTTTTTTATGTTTTTTATGAATTTCGTATTCACTATATATGTGTTTACATTTTTCTAGGTTTCAGTGATTTTGGGTTAAAGAGATTTATAATTTTTTAACGGAATTTTAACGATAATAGTGTATTTTTTAAATAGTATTCAGATTCACAAAACTGAAAAAAAAAGATCAAAAAATTACAAAAAAATGTAACGGTTCTTCATATGATAAATCACACAAGATGTGACATTTTCTTTAGATTCATGTTATATGAATTTTACTCTATAATACATCTACATATACTATACTACCACCTAAACCGTCATTTTAAATGCGATTCGACTTTATCGTTGAATGGAATTTACAAAATTATCTTTTTAAAATGTCTAGATAACTAACTATATTTAGAAACTTTCATTTAATTTCGATTCCTCGATTTCCATTATCGAAAATCTAAAACTTCATTAAATGTTCTATATCTATATCATGTACTCTATGTACTCGTATGTCTACATTATAGTGCAAAAAAAAAAAGAAGAAAAATGTGACTTGACAGGATCGTTAGCTGTGTACTTTTTCGTTCATTTATCAATTCAACTGTCATGAATTTAATGCAAATACAATTATACATATCCACGTACGGATCGTATACGTTATGTTATACCATACGAACTCGTTTTCATCTAAACATTAACCAAGTATGTACCGATGTACCGACTTGCTAAAAAGTGCTATGCTATAACTGACAAAATATAAAAGAAAAAATTGAGCATAGTTAGTTACCTTTTATGTGCTGAATCCAACATGGAATATTATAAATCTACGTTCATAAAATGTATGTGCTAGTGTACGTGTAAATATTTTACACCTTTCTTCAAATCTGTTCATATGAAAAATTTTCAGTTTCCTTTTAACGATAATTTATCATTTTTATATTGCATCTTATGATAAATATACTATTATACTTGTATACATACAGACAATACAACTATATTATTATCTCTCTTATCTGTTGTTACATAAAAATAAATAAATAAAAAATTATATAAAAATGAAACAACATAAAATTGCTCTTTATATGCAACCAGATTAAACTGGCATTCATTCAACTAGAAATTAGTTTTCCTTTCCTTTCCAGTATGCATATAATACTCGTACAATATGTACGTATAAATGTGCCTGTTTGTTTTTTTTTTGAGGAAATAATTCCTTAACAAAAAAATAAAATATACTTTTTAATGATGAATTTCCTGTTTGCTGTTTTACTAGCATAGATGCCAGAAGATGCTAAATATGACCATGTTTTAAAAACAAATCATCCACAATAATATGAATTTGTATAATGTACACTGAATAGGTTATGTGATGAAGATTGCAGAAATTTAATGATGCATTTACTGTGTACCTATATGATGATCATTTTTTATTTAATATATTGTATATTTCCGTTTTTGTTTGTGGTTAAACAATTACCTATATGTAAGATTTTATTATCCATCATTTCATTTACACTCACTATACAACAGTAACAGTAAGTACGAAATAAATTTATTTCCTTTCTAATTTCCTTTTAAACAAAACTTTTTCATTCACTACTTACTTACATTTTTATTATCTTTTTGTCTTTATTGTAGTATACCATTATAATTCTGTACGATTTTCTTCATAATAATTTAGAATTTTTTTTTTTTTCAAATTTATTCATATGAAAAAAAAAATTTTAAGTTAAAAAATTCATTTTAATTTCACCATAAAACAAACACAAAAAACTGCACTGTCTACGCATGATCTAGTGTTCAATAAGTTTCAAAATATTAAAGAACAAATTTCAGCATACCATTTTGTTTTTATATATTTTGTGGTTTTTTTTTTTCTCAAAATAAATTCTTTTAAAATTAACACTTCTATCAACAACTACTTCTACTGGCTGACTGACTGATTCTAGTGGCTCTGCTCAGCTCTGACTTATCTTGAACATGAAAGAAAGACCACGAAAGACACTGCAAAGAAATGTATATAAATGTGGTAGGTGTAATGGTGGAATGGTGTAATACAACAGAAGCCATTTATGACCACGTAACTTAACAAGATAAGAAAGAATTGTATCTAAATGAAGCAAAATGTTAAAGACATTGAAGAAAACAAGTGCATTATTGCATAGTCAAGTCAGAGTCAAGGCAAGTCTTTTAAGTTGGATTGAGATGATTTCAGTGACTTACTTTAATATGCTTTAATTTTTAGTTAGCTGAATGAGTATAGATCAAGATGAAGAGCTAGCTACAATGGCTACACAATACACATTGAAGATGAAAATTTTATTTCCCGAACCGAAACTGAACTTAAATCGATTTGAATACTATAACACATCACCTATATCGAATTAAAATTATGCATGCATCGAGACCGAGACAGAATCGAATTTTAAAATCGAGCTTTAAAAATTGAAAACCTATACATCCATTCAGTAAAATGTTTGCTAGTAGGGTTTGAAATAGGTTCTTGAAAAAAATTATAATATATGTGTCAGTTATATATGCAGAAAAAATTCGAAAAAATTAAATAAAGTGAAATGCTTTTAGTTCTCAAAAAATAATGCAAATTATAATGAAGAGTATTATATAGAATAATCTGCTATAGTAAAGATTACTATAGAATGGACCTGATAGAAAATCTTGATTTTAATAAATGTAAAATTGAACTGAATAAATACAGATACAAATTTCACTATCTATTAAAAGTTGTTAAAGCAATAATTACTCGTATTTAATTGCTAGTAATTTCAGTTTTTTTAAAATAGAATTGTTTCTGTACTATTTACTAATTAATTTTCAACAATTCATATCAATGATTACTATTTATTTTACACATAATGAATATAAAGAATGAAAAATTATTAGTTTGCCTAATTGTCTACATACACTAAAATGTGTAAAACGGAAATCAAAAAATTTCATTTAAATATTTACAACACATTTTCCTTAATTGCATTTTATATATACTGAAAATGACTGTTGCGATTAAAATAAACAATCTGCATACTGTGTTTTGTATACACAAAGAAAGAGATATGTATATATGTGCGCTCAACACTCATATAATAATTGCACATAAGTAATTTTTTTTCCAAATTACTATTAAAATACTCTTCTATAAATACGTAATGAAAATATTTTGACGAGAGCATTTAGTACTATTTGTTTTATAAGTTTCCATTTCCATGAATGAATTATTTAAGTTGATGAGTTATTGAGTTCCTCCCATTCTTAATTGGTATTCACAAATTTGTATATTAAATAGGTCGTCAATGAAGACAGATTTCAAATATAGAAAAAAAACAAACAAGCAACTAACTAATCGATTGACGGAATAACTAATTCATTGACTGACTAGTTAATTAGCCAACCAACTGATTTAATAAAAATATTTTATCTTGTGCTAAATCTTCTATTTTTATAACATTTATTTCAAGCAATAAAAAATGGACAACTAAAAAAAATGCACATTCTATCACTATATATACGTATTGTCATTAATCATTATCATTATTTTATTGTCGGAGGTAATCGCATACATAAATATGTACACATATACATATGTATAAGACGTTTAAGCAAATATTTTATTAGATTGATTACAAATTTTTTTTTCATTTCTTTAAAAATATTTAAATGAAAGATAAAAAAAATATATAGGGTTTACCAATAAGAATGTCAGAACTTTCAGTGTTCGCACCAAAACGATAACACTGATCGCAAAGTCAAATTCTAACTTGTGTAATCATGGAAAGATTCACAACTCAACAACGCGTATAGAAATTATTCGATTTTATTATCAAAAATGCATGTTCGGTTCGGTTCGCCATACTACATTTCGTGTATTGCGAGAAATTTATGGATGAAACATGAAACGCATTTCTGACTCATTGAATTTGTGAACAAACAAAACTGCAGTATTTGACCTGAGGAAAATCATCTAGCGACTTACAAGTTGCCTCTTTATTCTCAGAAAATTTGAGCTTTGGACTCAAGGCGTAATCGGGCCTTATTTTTTTTTTTTTTTTTTTTTTTTTTTTTTTTTTTTTTTTTTTTTTTTTTTTTGAAAAAAACGTAACTTAAGGGCGAGTAACTTTGGCGAGGGTTATTAAAGTAACATGATAGCAGAATAGTTTTGGCCTAAACTAGAAAATGTTGAAATAAACAATGTTTTCTTTTAACAGTATATGGTGCGATTTGTCACATATCTCGTCTGACAATCGACTTGTTGCAACAAAGATTTCATGGATATGTAATTTGAGGAAATGCGGATGTCATTGGCTGCCAAAATCGTATGACCTAATCTAACACTTTGGACCTTTTCTTGACAAAATTTGAAATTTTTAGTCTAGACCAACCTACACCTAAACAATTAAACAACCAAAGTACAATTGAAAATTTTTCACGTGATATGCGTGATAAAAATACTGAAAAACTGGGTCTGAACACAGCATTCAGGAAGAGACGAAGACGAGGATGATATTTACACGATATTGTATTTTCGGAACGTAATGTAGTCGTTTGTTCTTCAAAATTGTAAACAAATCACATAAATATCATACGTAGTTTTCGTATCATTGTGTGTCATTCTAAAATTCTGACGCGCTTTTTGATAAACCTTTTAAAATAAATGTGAAAGAAACAAAGAAAATCTTTAATGAAGCAATGTTGCAAGGTTAATGATGGTGTCGATCAATTATTCCGTTGAATTTATAATTTATCAATCTCGTATACCTATATATACATTGCTCGTACATTATACTTTTTTTTTTAGTAGAAAATTATGCAGAAAAAATAATGACTTTATGAAAAAAAAAAAAACACTTAATAGATTATTTCTACCGATTTTTAATTGCAAAATTTCATTTTGATAAAAATTATAAAAAACCATCATAAATGCAGAAAGGTAAAAATGTGTGCATGTATGTACACAGATGAATGTGAAAATTTCATTTTCATATGTGAATTATCTAAGAAAAATAAAAATAGGGAAATGAATGCTTTCGATATTGTGGTAGTGACATTTGATTACTTCTAGTTTACCGAAAAATAAACGAGTAAATTAACTCCCACAATGTGTAACATGATGAAAATATGAAATCTAGTCAAATGAAAATTGGAAAAAAAAATGAAACATATATTTCCTGGATATATTCACTATTTATATTTTTATCATTTCATTTTTATGGAAGCTAAAATCTAAAAAAAAATTGTTACACATACATACGTACAAGTACTATCTGTACCGTCACATGTCACAATATGTCTAATTCCGAAAACTCATTCCTGCATTCAATAATTCAACTGAATGAACGAATGTAAGTTTTGTAATTAATAAAACAATCTGTTGATTAATTATTTTCTTTAGTTTATTTCATTTCCTTTGGATTTCTGACTCTATTTATTTTTTTGATATTTTAAGAAACGCTCAATTCTCTTCTAACGGTAGTAAAGACAATATTATAATAATTGTCGTTTCTATTTATAAATAACAGTTTATTAGTGCGATGACAAAAGAAAAGTAATTAAGGGCACTCTTAAAATTTGATAAATTTTTTATTCTAAAAAGTTAACACGAAAATATTTAAATTGTTTTATCATTTTACATGAGATTATCATTATTCATTCATTAATACGGTGCTACAACCAAATCGAGCCTTAACCTGCCGTAGATTTTGCCTCCAAGAATCTCGACGTCAAACATATTCTACGTGGAATACGTATTTCTAGCGTACATAATACGTGTCCTGTCCATCGTAGTTTGTTCAGTTTAACAAATATGAAGATTGTTGGCTCGTTATGTATTTTGTACAATTCCATATTGTACCTTATTCCCCAGAATGTATCCTCATTAATCGGACTCTTGATATATGTATTTAGTACTTGCCTGCTGAAGGTATCTAGTAAGTTTACCATCTTTTGAGTTTACGTCTAATTCCACTATCAAAGCAGATTACCGGTGTCGAATCGATGTTCTGTATAATCTGAACTTTGTTTTTTTCTTTTTTTTCATTATTGTGGATACTTTATGATTTTAATATTTTTCTTTGCAACACGAAGTCTCTGTTTTTGCTTGCAAAATTTGTAGTTCAAATTATTTTAATTCTTAAATTTATAGTTGTAGATCCTAGATACTGTCTACCACTTCTGGATTATGTTAATTAATTGATAGCTTTTTAATTGCTGCGTCTTTGCTCGAGTCTGAATAGTATCACCTTCGTTTTATCTTTATATGCTCAGTACTACTTTCTATGATTTGATTGAACTGGTTTCTTAGACAAAATAGCAGTTTTTCTATTGGTAATTTTCTTATGAGTTAGTCTAAAACTAATTATGGAGAATATGTAGATACCTTATAAGATAATTTCTCTGATAAAATTGTCTTTTAATAAATGCTTCACACATTTTTTTTTCGAATATTCAGATTTCTGCTACACAAAATATAAAAAATTTTTGTAGAATAAAAAATAGACAAAATCATAGAAATTATTAAGTTATTTCGTTATCCAATTAAATCATATTACGTATGCATACATATGCATGTATGCACCAGGACCAGATATATGTTCACATATACTGAATGAGTTTATTATTATTTGCTCGGTGAAAAAATTTAACGTGTCTGCACGAGTATATAACCTGTGATTGAATCACTTAGTTTAAAATAAATTTTTTCTATCGTTTACCATATTACATACATACTTATATTTATGTGAATAAGTTATGTAAGGTTATGTGTTATAAAAAAGCATAAAATGGATGAAATATGTGATTGGGTTGACATTATATTGTCTTGTATATTGTATAAATAACCTGTCTGCATATAATTTATATGCATGTACTCATAGGGTAAGTTTTTGTTTTATCTGCAGATACCTAAATATTATCTCATTTAAATCGAAATATTCCAAAATATGTTCTACACCAAAAGTTGTAAGATTTGAAAGCACTAATTTAATGGTGATTTTCAGACCTGCAAATTGACTTTAGAATCGATCGTCAGTCTCCCTTCAAAGTTAAGTTTGATTTTCGGAAGGTTACAAAAAAAAAGGATTTTCATAATCAAACTTGAGGCTTTCCATTTGTGCTCCTAATTTTACGTGAAAAACACGATTATTTAATAAAAAGTATAGGTCACCATTACCATTTAGAAAATCAAAGTTACCTTCAAAATACTTTGAGGATCGATGCAAATATAACAATTTAAGCGTCATCATTACTTAATCGCCTGCGCAAACTTAACAACTTTTGTGTAGAACATATTTTGGAGTATAGCGATTTAAATAAATGTATTTTAGCTGTCTGCAGATAAAAAAATCATCCTGTATTTATGTACTTTATGTGTATGCATGCATATTTAGAAATGTGTAAAAAATAATATCGAATCAGAGTAATAAAATTTTCATCACTCTGTCTGTTTTTAATTTTTTTTTTTAAAAAACAAAGTTTGTGTGAATAATGGATGACATTTAAAATGCATTCTATAGGAATATAAGGCATATAGTCATAGATAGTATAGTATGTAGTTTCAATATATCCTTTGACGAGCATAAAACATAAAAACTATAGCTTGTCATTATCGTAGAAACTAATATGAGATATTGACGACATTGGTATAGATTAATATATACGAGTATGTATAAAAATTTTTATTAATATTGATAACATCATCAACATACATCATCACCATCATCATCATCATCATCATCATCATCATTTTATTACTTTACTTAGTATAGCTTGTAGGTAGCATAAAGTCGTTAAATATAACTAAATTATGTATATATGTATGTATCTACATACATATGTGCGAGAAAATATTGTATCTTATAGGGAAATTAATAAAAACTAAATAAAAAATATAGTATATAAGTAGATGATGTAAATATAATCAGAAAATATCACAATTTTTCATTGTTTTTTTCTCTTTTTTTAAGGATTTTATGTTTAATATTTTTTAGGATTGAATAATAATTTTCGATAAAAATCATCGCCAACAGGTATTTACATTTATGAAGAAATTGATATTGAAATGGAAAATGAAATGGAAATGTTCAAACATACTTTTAAATTAATAAAAAAATAAATTTATGTATGCTTTTAATCGGCTATCGCAAATTATGTACACATTTTTAAATAAATTATAAATTTCAAAATCATAGTAAAAACAAAAATCGATGTCCTAGCACAATTTTTTCAAAATATTAAAAGAAGGATGAATCTATTTACTAAAGATTATATACGAAAATGTTGACGATGATGATGATGATGATGGTGCAGTTGTGAACAACCCGAAGCAGTTAAAGAAGTGAAAAATCAAATAATTAATTAATAATTTTTTTTTTTTTTTAAAATTGCATAATGTAATATAATAATGTACGTCACACTCTAAGTCAAAATCTTTTTTCCACACGAGCAACGAACAAAGAATAACAAAATATAAATTTTCAAAAGCATATGGTCCTGTGATAAGCTATTAACTTTTTGTAGGATAAGGAAGATACAATTTTTTTTTCTTCTATTGCTTTACTATATTTATATGACTTTGTATTTAAATAATCATTTATGTCACATTGTTTTTTTTTACAAAATATGCTGAATAATCAGATAGACGTCTTTCTTAACAATGTCACTCCACAACCTAGTTCCAAAAAATTCAGATAAAAATGCTCTTTAAATATATGAGGATACAAATTATTGTTTCACGCTTATGAAAATTATTTTTTAATTGAAATTGAAAATAATTAGGTACGCAGAAAATTAAAATAGATATCAAAACATATCAAATGTACATTATATCAATTTATTATATCAACCGAATCAGCTATCAGCCATTTTGAATTATGTAGGTTAAGAATGAACAGTCGATATGTTTTTATATGGGACGATTAAGTACAGACAACATCCATTTTTATTTTTATTCTTTTCAAATATTGATATCGAGTATCGAAGTCCAGATAAAATTTTGCACATAAAACGCAATAATTTTGATATATTTTCTGTATTGTAGATTGGATGTTGTTTTAAGGATAAAGAATGTTGAATTGACAATATTTGAATTGAATTGACTGGTATTTTCGAATAATGGTATACGATATGTATTTGTAAAGTATTTATTATGTTACGTTCACTTAACGAGACATGAAATATTAATGAATTTAGGTACTTAAAATTAATTTTTGATAAAGATTTTGAGAGTGCTTCCGCATTAAATATCGTATAAAAGCAGCGAATAGATACTGTCATGTGCATGAGAGATTCCTTCAAATCCAAATACACCAGAATATATTTAATTTACATTAGTATATGATTCATTCTTATATTCAAACTCTATTTAATTATTGATCTTTACAATGACATCGACGTAATATCACATGTAAGAATCGGCAGACTGAGGTGGATCGGACATATGAATAGAATGGACGATTCCAATCCATGCAAACAGCTGCTGTAAGGGAACATCGAAGAAAATTGACCAAGAGGTAGACCTATAGAATAGATGATGGCGATCCGTTTTGATAGACATGAAAAAGCTGCGTCTGCAGAACTGGGTTGTTGATGTGTCAAGAAACCGAGACCGGTGGAGGCGAATTCTCTTAGAGGTTAAGGATATGTTTGGGACTGTATAGCCGGAGAAAAAAAGAATAAATTATCACAACTCTCAATACATTAAAATTCAAAAAAATTTTTTACAGTGTACATACATAATATGATTTAAGAATTTCTCTAGACAACAATAAGTCCGCTATTCTTACCTTGCTAGATTTTTCAAAAGCTTTTGACAGCATCTCCCATTCTATATTGTTGCGTAAACTCAGACTTCTGTTCGGTTTCTCTGACTTCGCTTGCTCTCTAATCAGCGCATTCCTATCAGATCGGAAACAGCATGTCAGAATGAATGAATATCGATCGGACGATATGCCAGCCCTGAATGGTGTACCTCAGGGTTCTTTGTTAGGACCTCTCTTTTTCAGTTTATTCATTTATGATTTATCTGAAGTAGTTAGATACTCACACATTCACATGTATGCCGATGATGTACAACTCTATATTGATTTTGTACCCGATGAAACGGGCTCCGCTGCTTTTAACCTTAATGAAGACTTAGATGAAATCTGTAGATAGGCCTTCAAGAATGGCTTAGTTCTTAATGCTGATAAGTCACAATGTATCTTTTTGTCTCGTGGGAAAAATATGACCTCTTTGCCTATAATTAAACTAAATAATCAGTCTTTGCAATTTGTCCAAAAAGCACACAATCTTGGTATATACATAAATTCCAAAATGAGTTGCTTCAACCACATTCAAGAGGTCCTAAACATTGTTTATCGCTGCTTGCACATGCTCAGACACTCTTCTGAGATGTTATCCACCGATATGCGCATCAAACTGGTGCGAGCGTTAATTATTCCACATTTTCTTTATGGTAGTGTGATATTTCCAGTTTTAGATTCTGTTTGCAAACAGCGTTATGAAGTGGCATTTAATGATTGCATTCGTTTTATTTATAATTTACCGCGTTTCGCTCATGTTTCTGGTCTAAGGCATTCAATTATTGGTTGCTCATTATTTACTTTTCTGGAGGTTAGAATTCTGTTGACTTTCCATAAAATTATTTCAACGTCTAGGCCAGGATATTTATCAGATCTGATTAGCTTTATTCCATCAAGACGATATCTAAATGTTGCAATTCCCCACTTCCGCTATGAAGTTGGCGAGCGTTCTTTCTTTGTTCGGGCTGCACGCCTCTGGAATAATCTTCCAGGGGATATTCAGTCAATTGGTTTGCACAAATCCTTCAAGAGATGTATTCTTGAATATTTAATCCATATGTAATGAAATTAATTAATTTTTTTTATTCCAATGATATTTCACTCTATTGGATAACCTCTAATATGTTATTTTTATTTTTTTTATTATTATTATTATTATTTTTTGCCTATAATTATTACTATTCTTACTATTATTATTATTATTTTACAAATTTACAGCCAGCTTATTTACAGTTTAATTATATTAATTTAAAATTTTGTTTTTCTACTATCTTTTGATTTTTTTTTTTTTTTGCACTTTAGTTTAAGATTCTCTAAGATCTTTGTACAAAAATCCAAAATAAATAAATAAATAAATAATATACTAAATAATACTTCTTTTACATGATCCTAAACTTTTTCTTATAAATCTACATAATATGAATATTATTATTCTCTATTTATTTACATATTTCCTTTAACTAATGCTTTTCATTTCTTAAACATTGTAAATTTAAAATATTAAACATTTAAAGTTCAATTACCGTTTATTTACTATATTGTTGATTTCACAACAAAAAAAAATTTAAAATATTTCATACGTACATGCATGCGTTACGTATACTACATTAAACCAAAAAAAAAAGTATTAACAAAATTTTAAATTTAGTTTGAAAGAGAAATCTTTAAATGAAACTTTTTATGCTATCATAGAATTCATATAGAATTACAATTGCAAAAAAATTACTTACATACTCGTAAATAACAAGCACTTAAACATGACAATAACATCTATGTATGTATATGAGAAAAATTTAAAACTATTTCAAAACATATACAATCGAGTACACTTCTTATGTGTACTTTTATGAATGGAAATTCACATAATACTCATGCAATTCATACACAATTACATACAAACATTTTTTTTGGTATTCACATATATTTCTATAACTTAAAAACCATAGAATGTGTCTAAATTTAGTTTTATGTACATACATACATACATACAGAATTATGTGTAAGTATATACTATTTATTTTTCACTATTTTCTTAGTGGATGTATAAATAGAATTCGTGTTTATTTTTCCATTTTATGTATAAAAATGTATATTATTTACTATGTACACATATTCGTATCCGTATGTATTTGCATTTGAATGCAAAAAAAAATACATTACACAAAATCCTCTTAAATTAAATGAATATAGTGCGATGATATATCGTAGGTATGGGTATATCCCACACATTATGTACATACCTATATGAGATTCTTGTATGTATTTATATAAAAAGAGTACTATTTACATATATGCAATCTTATACAGACACACATATACATACATATACCTTTACAAAAAAAAAAATAAATAATAAAACAACACAAAAAGGATAAGAAGAAAATTATTGTATAGAAAGAAAAAGAATTATTATTTTTAAGAAATTTTGTTAATTGAAAAATTTCATTCAATTTAATTAGAACAGAAAGATCTTCAAAAAAAAAAAAAATAATTATGTATTTATAAAATTAAATGCATTTGCAAAATGTACGTATATTTTAGATTGAATAAAGTGAATTTTGTATTTTTTTTTCTGTTTTGTTTAATTAAATTTTTTTTTTTTGGTTCGTTAAAATTGATGTGTTCGAAAAGTAAAATATAAAAAAAAAAAATTATATTAAAATTGGAACATGCGTTTGTTGGTCGTTAAATATATATAAAATTTAATTTAATTCAATTTATATTAAATGTAAGAAGAAAAATTTGCTAGTATGAATGGATATGTGTGAAATTTTCTAGACAATTTTTTTTTATTTCATAAGAAATGTGTTCGAAAAGAAAAAAAAAAATCACTTCACTCTATATTCATTGTTAGATTTATGTTAGAGCGTTTTGGCTACATCATCAATTCACTTCAACTGAATTCAAAGAAATAAAATACAAAACAAAATAGTTATATATTCTAAAGTAATTTGTATTCTCGTTGTGTCAAACATGTTCAAACATTTGTATTAATTAGACTGAATGAAGAAGAGATAGATTTTTAATTACTTTTTTTTTTTTTTAAATAAAAATAATTCATACACTTCTTTGCCTCCTGACGTTATAATATCCTTGTTTAAAATAAATATTTTTCTTCAAAATTTGAAAAGGAATATTTATAAAATTTGATTGTAATTCGAAAAAAAAAAAAATTATGTATTACCTTAACACAGTATACAAGTATCTATACATAAAAACACACAAATATTGAGGATATTCTCTTAATCTATATAGATAGTAAAAGGCATCCGAGAAAAACAAACGTGTAAACAAGTGTATTTTACTCGGATCACTTGATTTACGTGCCTGTTACTACTTACAGTGAATATAACTCTCATTATAACACAAATTTTATTTTTGTATTTTTTTGATCTGAATTAAATTTTTGTATATTTTTTTTTTCGTTATTTATCTGTGATCCCATTATTAATCGGTCAAAAAAAAAAAAAAAGCTGCAATACAAATTATACATCTTGTTGAATAAAACCAAAGTGAAAAAAAATGAAAATTTTATGAATTTATCCTTGCGCTCATTTTGAAAAGTTCATTACATAGTAATTCACTCTTTATGTTACTTATACATTATTTACTTTCAAATTGTTTTAGATGTGTACATATGTTTGTAATTCATCTGTCCTTATTTTCTTTGTCCTTTTTTATTTTTGAGAATTTTTAATTTATTTATTTTTTCTTTTTGAAATTGAAAACAAAAGTAAATTTGTAAATTTTTTTCAGTTTTATGGTTTTATTTAAATTGATGCTCCAAAAAAAAAAGAATTATATGCATACGAGTATATATGAAAGTTTTGACCGAACAGAACATCTTTAAACAGAATTAGCATAATTCTTTTTTTTCCTCTTACCTCTTCCTCATCGTTACAGACCACGATGAGCCATAGCTTCTTTCACAGTCCACCTGGTTCTGTCCAGAGCCAGAACCTTCTAGTTTGTAACCCCCATTGCTCTCAAGTTCTCTTCTATAGTATCCCTCCACCCTTTTTCTTGGTTTTATACTTGCTGTCTCAATCTGGTATCTGTTATCAGCTATTCTTACTCAGTTAATTGGCATAATTAAAAATACAAAATAAATTCAAACTATCAGTTCACAAATATTTTAGGTATTAATAAGTTTTCTATACTGAATACGTGAGACCGCATATTTTGTTTCGAGCCATCGAACGAAATACTATATCCTTGCATAAATTTAAATTGAAAATGTGAATTATTTTAAATTAAGCTTGATCCTTTTTTGTATATAAATTTCTTTTTTAAATTCAAAGTCAAATATAAATTCATACAAAAATATGAAAAAGAAGGTTTTGAATTTCCTTATTACGTATACTACATATTATGTTTACATGCATGTAGGAGGAATTGCACATATACATACACGAAAAAAACATTTTATACAATAGTGAATTTTCAAACTACTATTATGATTCCTCTACGTTTGTTCTCGCAAACATACACTCGAACACGTGTACATAAGTATATTCAGTTATAAGAGTGTGTACACAGAAATTCAAAAATATATATAATCAAAAACATGTGTGTCACACGGAAGTAATTCAAATACGAGGAATTAGGCGGATAATACATGTTGTATACATATGTAGGTACCTATACATATGTTTGCATACATGCATATTTGATATGCCATAAAGAACAATTCTACAGGATAAGAAGAAATATAGCGAAAAATTCTCATATTTTATTTTCTTTTTTTCAATTTTTCAATGCTTTACTCCTTTTTTCTTTTCACTAAAAAAAAAGTATGAATGTATAAATGTAGAATGCATTCATTGTACACTATGTAGGAATATAAATACTATATGTATAAAGGATATGTTGTGAAATGTCCAAAAAAAAGGAAAATTATACAAACGAATGAAAACACAATGCAATCAGAAAAAAAGAGGCGAAAGAGAATGCACAAAAATAGAACAAAACAAAACAAAAAAACAGGAGTCATACATAAAGATTAACTTCAACTTAAAAAATATGCAAGGATCGACAAAGAAATAAAAAAATAAAATTAAAATGAACCAAAGCAAAAATTATAGAAGTGAAAGGAAAACATAAAGCTGACAAAAAATTGTAAAACACAGAACTTTGACTTTAATACATACTCGTATTTATGTATATATTGTATGTGCAAAATGTAAATTACATATACGAATGTTTTAAGTATAATACTCGTACATGTGGATTAGTATGTGCGAGTATATACATATGTATAATAGATAGAATGGATTACATACATCGAATGACAGTGAAATAAAAAAAAGAAAACATTTATGTCGTGATTTCAAATCGTTCTTATTATATGTATGTCCTTTTTAAATATTGTATACAGAAAAATGTATAGGAAATAAGAATAATCACATACTTATTATGTATGCATTTTATTCATGTATACATTAACAAAAAAAATTAAATGAAAATGTAAAAATGAACTATAGAATTCTGTAATTGTGCACATTAAATCAATTTATTCTGTGCACTTTTTTTTCTCTTACAAATAAGATGGATGTGTGTATACGAAGTATATGTGAGCGTAAGTACTTTTTTATGGTTTTTTATTTTTTTCTTTACTTTTTTTTATTTGGCAAATTTTAAAAAAGGATTAGAATAGATCGAATGAATGAAATTTATGAATAATTCTTTATCTTCATGTTTTTAATATTAGTAGTCAAGACTATCCAAATTTATCAAGCTAAGCAGGCTGCGATGGGCAGGGCATATAATACGTATATCACACCACAGAATACCAAAAAAATTTATTAACGCGGAGATAGACGGGCAACGACCTATGAGTAGACCAAGGAAAAGATGGGTGCAGTCAGTGGGAGAAGCTACGGAAACCTTGCTCCTGGAAAGGAAGTAGAGGGCAGCGGTGAAGAATAGACTGAAGTGGTGGTAAGCATTAGAGGAGACCAAGCCTCGATTTGGGCTGTAGCACCATTGGAAGAAGAAGAAGAAGCTAAGAGTTTAGATGTTGAATACATTTAATGTCATTATTTCAATGTTTCACGCTTACCAAAATTATTTGTTATGTAAAATCGCAAATAATTAGGTGCGCAAAAAATTCAAATATGTAGATATCAAAGCATATTCAATGCATATCAAAAGAATCATATGTCAGCCATTTTGAATTTTTGAATTAATACTTTGGTTAAGAATGTACAGTTGATGTTTTTATATGAGGATGAGGCGATTAAGTGCAGACAACATCCATTTTTATTCTTTTCAAATATTAATATCGAGTATCGAAGTTTTATCAATGTTCCATTTTCCATAATCAGATATAATGTTGCAATAATTTGATATAAATATTTTTTGTATATTATTAATTGTGTGTGTTTTAATAGTAAATCGTTTTAGATTGACACAATGTTGATATTTTCGAATAGCGCATAATATGTACATATATGTGAAAGTAATCTACCAATTGATTTGACTTAACAACTTAGTGATCTGTGATTCGAAAATATTAATTATGGTTGTTTAAGTATCGGTAGGATAGGAGTAATTTTTGATAAAGATTATGATACTACTCTCGCAATTAAGAATTCGTATTAAAGCAGCAAATAGATCCTAACAAGTGCATAAGAAGTTCTCTTACTTAATTTAAACTAATATCAGCAAACACACTTCAAAATAAAGATATGTAAGGACATAATAGCAACATATAGTTACAAGATTTGTACGCTTAAAAGGAATAAAAATTCACGCAATAACCATACCTTTAAAGGGAAAATCTTTAGAAAGATTTTCAGGACAATAAAAATCAGGCACATGGTTTTTATAGAAGAAAGTGTTATGATGAATTACAAGAATTGATTGGCAGTAAAACAATTGTGAGAATAAGTTGGATGGAAATTTTTTTAAGAATGGAAAATAATAGAAAGGGTAGATCTAGACGCAGATGGTTAGTTGACGTTGTAGAAAATCTGTAAGTAGAGGGAAGTTAGCGACTACGAAACGAGAGCTAGAGATCGAAATGAATGAATGATCTCAAATTCTCTCAGACCATGAAAGAAAAAGTGTGTTTCGTTGAAATTGCGTTTTGGAATCATAAAAGTGTGTGTGTGAAAGAGTATAATTAACCAAATTAAAACGAACATATAAGTACATATACAAATGAATATTCATGTACATACAAACGATTGTAATATAATTTTAAATCACACGGTTTTAGTGTTGAAAATGATACATGTGCATTACCGCATTATTTATTATACGAGTAAAAGTACTATATAGTAGAGTATAGTATATAATATATGTATTGCATTATTTTATTTATTAATTTAAAAAAAAAAAACGAACATTTTATCAAAGTAAAGTGTACATGTAGAAATACAATTAGTACTAGTACATCTACATGCATTTATTATGCAGATAATGATGAATTCATATAGTGTGTATACATATTTAATTCATTCTCTGTATTCAAAGAAATCATTCATGTATAAAGACAGGAATCACTGTAACGTAAATATTGCATAATGACTAATACATATAAGAGAGTGTATATACTAGTACATGAAAATTATTTTATGCATTTACATACATCGTCAACGTCTACTATCTATGTACACTGTACCACTGCCATATACCATGATTTGTATTATACTTCTCAAATGAAAATTGAAGTATATATTTATTACTGAATTTTATTTTCTTAATTTAAAGATGCGAATACAGTATATATGTATACGTACGCAAATGTACACATATGTATCTTTATGTGTAAATTGGATGGGTAAAAAACCAAAAATATACTACATATATATAAATACATATAATTTGCATTTAGAATTTGTGCTTACACATATTCGCGTCGCGTGTATATACTGTTGTGATTGTGTTCACATACTCAAATGAAAAACCTCTAAAATTTACAAATATTTTACATTAAAATGAACGAATTGTATAATCTTAATGATGACGATGATAAACGAAAATACAACAAAATAAATACAAGAAAGGAAAAGAAAATCTGTGGAATTCAAATTATTTTCATTGTGAAATCTTCTGTTAAGTTAGTTAAAGTTATAGAGAATAATAATTGTCTTTATAGTATATATGTATTTATGTACATGAAACTGATATGTACACCTACACATTCGTTATTATGATAGTGTTAAGAACTTATTTATTACTATTATTTACGTACATACACACAAATAAGAACGTATGTATATGTTACCTACCATATACTATAGTTCATTCTTGTGTTTTTAAAATTATTGTATCTCTCAGTCTTAAAGCAAATATACATGCATACATTATTTTTATGCAAGAGAATACACTGAAAGATGACAGTTTTAAGTTCAAAATGAACATATTACATTTAGGAAAAGCGAAATACAAGAATGTCTGCACAGAATTGAATACAGATCTAAAGAAAAAATGAATATACAAAGAAATTGAAAGGATATAATACATGTGTGCATACATACGAGTATACTCGTACATTCGTACATATATTATGAATATATCATATCAGAAGGATGTGTTAACTATAAACGTACAATAATTGCAGCAGGTTAAAGTGTAAAATAAGAAATATTATTTGATTAAGTTTTTTTTTAAAATAATAATGAATGTATGCTTTAATAAATTCAATATGCTAACAAGAGAATATATTTTCTATACGAAAAAGAAAAAATCAATATGAATCAAGTATAAAAGAATTAATAAAAATATAGAGGCATTATTATGTAGCTGTGTATTATTAGTTTAGTTCCTTTTTTTCAAATCCTTATGAGAAGCATACTGCGAGGACGGCCTAGGAAGAGATGGGAAGATGGAGTTGACGAAGCGATTGCTGCTAGAGACGGGTAATTGGAAGACAGCAGCGCTGAATCGACAGGACTGGAGGAGGAAACTTGAATCGGCCAAAGTCCGATTTGGACTGTAGTCCCAATTACTATTATTATTATTATGACAAGCACCAGGACCGTCACAAAACATTTCCATCGGACCTTGTTCCGATCCAACTCTTTAATTTCATTCAACCACTTGTTTACGCGGTTTTTGCTTCTTGAAGAATTAGTACGCCTCCAGGTATTTGGAGGACGTCCTTTTGAATGATATAGCCTTGTGAATTTCATTCCATCATTTGCTTACATATATATAGAGTTAATATCTTTTCTATGAGTGTGATCGATCCAGTTCTATTTACGCAATTTTATTTGAGTCAGAAGTACACGCAGGATTCTCAGTCCTGACCGAATGTGATCAGCAATGTAGATATGTGTATAACGAGTATAACGAATGAAATGAAAGTTATCATTTCTGTATTAATTTTAATTAATTTTTATATACATACATATGTATGTATATTTTTTTCAAATTTATTTCTTTTTCAAAATTTGTGGTTTTTTCATTTTTTTTTTTTTGTTTTCTTTTTAAAGCTTAAAACAAGTAAAACCATGGAAACTCAGTGTGCAGTGCATTATATAAAGTCATTAATTTTTGTTATTTTGCTTCTCTCATATGAAAAAATTATAAACAAACAAGCTAACAAAGTACATACGTACATTTATGAAAAAACTATTATCACATATTTTCTTTAGAACATTTTTTAGAGTCACATACATTTTCTTTTGTACAACAAAATAATTTTCATTGACTTTACGTTTGCTTTACGTCGTGCGAAACACAAAACAAAAACACATAAGAAAATGAAGAAAAATAAATTAAAAAAATGACAAAGAAAAAAATCAAAGCAAAATCCAAATAAAAATTAGACAAAATAGATATATGTATACGAGTATAATAAAGTTTTGAAGTATTTTTCATGTTTGTATAGAGCTTCATATATATTTATGTAATGTACGAGTATGTATTTTTATACATATCTACATAAGTATTGTCAAACATATCTATATATATATAGATAATATGTGTGTATGGCTGAAGAACACATATCACCTTCAATGTTATCATTATCTTTGATGTCATATAGTTATTTAGATTTGCATCTATACATATGTATGTACATATGGTGTACTTTTAAAAAAGGATATATGCACATTATTTATTACACATTCACTCATTTCTTTAATCTTGTACATACACAAAACATATGAAAATATGTACATCATGCTCAGAAAAATTTACGTATATATACATATTTATTTTCATACATATTATATTTACTTTACACACACATACTCTTACATTTACTCATGTTCAGTTGATTGTCTTTTATGATTAGAATATATATATTTTTTTCCCTTTTTTTTGTTGTTTACGTTTTATTCAGGGTTTATTTTCATTTTCGATTTTTTGCATATGAAAAATATAGTAAGTATACAGCAAAAAAAAAAAAAAATAAATGACGATAAAATATTACTAAAACGAAATGATTCTAAAAATAAAAATAAATATACATAGAAAAAAAGGATATAAAATAGGATACGACATATAAGACAATTCTAGTTAATTTTTCTTTTTTCAATTTATGTGGTTCAATGTTGTTGTTTGTTTGTTTGTTTTGCTTGCTGAATTTTATTCAAAATAAATAAACCTGGCCTGGAATTATATAAAAAACTAATAAAAAATATTAGAAAGTAGAAAAAATAAATAAATTAGAATGAAAATGTTGAAGGAAAATGAAATAAAACGAAAATAATGTCAGCTATACTCCTATGTATTTTTTGAGTTCTAAAAGTTGGTAATTTAAATAAAACTTACTTTATACTCGTATGTTTACGTACGTACACTCACTCTTTCTTATGTCATCGTTTGGGTTATTTAGTTTAACCGTTCAACTTGTAGTTCCACACATCTTTTTAACATTCATTTTCGTTTAATTCATGTTTAATTTTTTTATTTTTATTTAATTTTTCTTTATTTGTTATAGTCTATAGCTCTCTCTCTCTCTCTCTCTCTCTCTCTCTCTCTCTCTTTCAGTTAGAAATCTATTTCAACTGTCATTCATCTTTTCATTGCATTTAATTGCTTCGAAATGAATTGATTCATTTTTTTTTATACTTAATTGTTGTTGAGAAAATAATTCAACTGATGAATCCTTGCATTGAAAGTGATAAATAAATTTTTGTATTTTCAATATTAACTTTTTTTTTTTGAAAAAAATTTTTTACTGACAAAAATAAATTAGAAAATACATATTAATAAAATTTTTTTTAAGACGGACGCATTCATATATTATATTTTCTGTAAACACATCACACAGACTGTTATCATTCATATACTTATTATAGGTTCGGTTAAAATTTTGAATCGTTTAACATGAAAAATTATTCCAGGGAGATTATATTAACCAACATATACAAATAATGTATCAAATAATGTATGCACAAAAACACTACAAAATATGCCTTGTTGATCTATATTACATATATGCATGATATGGAAAGTATCATAAATTTCATTTTAAATATATCCTCAAAGGAACATTTTGTATATACTTATTCTACACATTAAATAAGTAGGTATGTATATAATAATGTTCGAAAATGTTCGATTATGAGCATTATAAATGAAAATTGATATAAATACATGTACATATTATACAAAAATATACATATAATATATGTACTTATGCATATACATATGTAGATATTAAGGATTTGTTAAATAATTCATAAATTTTGAATTTAAAATAGGGTTTACTAATAAGAACGTTCAGAACATTTAATGGCAACAACGATAACACTGATACCAAAATCGAACTCAAACTTTGATTGATGTGCTTCAGTATTAATTGAGAAGTGATCATGAATTTATTATTAAAAGTATCGCTGCATCACAAGATAAATTTATTAATGAAACGCATTTCTGGCTCAATTGTTTTGTGAAAAAACAAAACTGCATGATTCGTGCTGAAGGAAACCTTCAAGGATTCACTAATCGCCTCTTTATGCTCACAAAATTATTGTTTAATGTAGGTTTTGGGCTCAATGTGGAAATCACGTAATTGTGAATGGCGAGCGTTAAAGTAATATGATAACAGAATAATTTTGCTCTAAACATAAACAATGCTTACTTTGTCACAGAAAAATTTCCTATATGATTTATTTCAAGAAATCCTGGCGTCAACTGGTTGTCAAGATCATACGATGTAACACCCTTGGACTTTTACCTACGGGGCTATTTGCAATCTTTGATTAACGAGAATAAGCAAAGAACATATATAAGAAAATGTGGGGGAAAATTGGGTTTTAAAAATGTATTCAACTAAAGAAATCAGAGAAGGATTTTTAAACGGTATTGTTTTCAGGACCTAAATGTAAATATGTAAATATCAATTGTAGTGTTGTCATTGTGTTTAACTTTAAAGTTCTGACACGCTTGCTGGTAAACCCTTTATGTGTATATTAGTGCATAAGAGTATATCATGTACATACATGTATACAAATGGGCATATACTCAAATGTATGTATATTCAGATTGAATTAATTTTTCTATATATCTATGCATAATATATTCTGATTGTTAGTTTTATACATACATATGTAATATTCAAAGCACATAATATATTTACGAGTATGTACATAAAGTACATAATATGAATCGAATAAAATACATGAAAATAGCCAAAAATTGATAGATATTAAGTATAGATACATGCGATAAATATTGACTTTATGTGTGTACATATTGCTCATATACACAATAATAATAATATGTATTAATGTATGCAAACTATTTTAAATTTTATAAATTTTCGCTTCTATCTATACATACATACATACATAAAACGAATAATCTATGTTATATGATATCTTTTGTACACTTTTGCCAATGTAGAAAATTTATATATTTATTGCAAATTTCGACCGAAATATTTATATACTTCTATATACATATATGTAGATAATATATCATGTATACTAAAATGAATATTTTGTCAAAATTTGTACATATACTTGCACGTACATACAGAATATAAAAAGGATATTATGAGAATTTATATACTAAATGTTAATAAAACCGCTTATAATATAAACTCGGTCTCAACGGTTTTATTCGATATACATACATGCATACATATGTATGTACGTAAATACAATATTATAATCGTATAATAATATTAATAATGTGATTGTTATTATTTGTTATTATTGGTAGCAAACGATTAATTTAAATGATTAATGGCCAGTGTGTTGGATTTATTTTAATTAACTGTTGAAAATTTTATAAGTAACATAAAACCATAAAACAAAAATACTGAACTGAAAATGAGATTGTTTTTATGAAAAATAAACTATAAGTGTATGCAAAAATTAGATTTTAAATATAATTAACGAAATTTATTCATAAATGTATATGGCGTGGTGTGCATTTAATTTTTTTTCGTTTAATTTGTGCTTGATTTTTATAAATGAAATCGAATATTCATAAATTACATTGAAATAAAAAATTAATAAAATGAACAAATATATAAGAAGGATGATATGTACCTAAACTAACTAAGTAACTAATTTATTTACTTACATCTGTAAAATATTATAATAAAAATTAAAAGAGGGATTTTTCTCAATTAATAATAAATTGCAAAGATTCAATGATAATAATGTAAACCAATATCTATAGCATTCATTGACTTCGAAAAAGCATTCGATATGGTTCGTCATAGCAGAGTAATGCGAATAATTCTGAAAGATAGTGGAATTGATTGCAAAGACATACGAATAATCGAAAATCTATATTGGAATACAGATTGATTGAAAATATTTGGGTACATTTTTCAAATGCAAGTAATTCAAACCATCAGGAGATAATTTCAAGAATCGAAGTAGCTAGAAAAATAGTTTTTAGAAGAATCAAAAATATTCTGTGTAAAAGACTTGAATCTTGATTTGAAAAAAAAACGGATGAAGAAGTGCTATACCCTCTCTACCCTTGTGTATTATATGGAAGCCTCGAGCACTAATAAATCTGAGCAAAAAATAAGTATGTAACTGAATTTCCTTGAATTGTGGCTTTATCGAAAAATGTTAAGAATAAATTGTGATAAGACAGAATAACCAATATGGAAGTTCTAAATAGAGTGAATACCGAAATTGTATTAATGAGCAAGAAGAAAGCAAAGAAATTTCAATATCTGGTTCATATAATAGTAAGTGATAAATATGAGCTAGTGGAAATTATATTACAAGGTAGGTAGAATTAAAGAAAGTAGAACCAGAGAGAGACGAAAAACTTCATGGCTCTAGAATATAAAGGAGTGGTTTCATTGCAACATAGCTGACAGCTATATAATTATCATTATGAAAGATTAATAGAGAATTGCTGAGTTGACCTCGAATGTCCAAAAAGTATTACCATTTTAAGAAGAAGAAGAAGAAATAAAATACATGTGTAATAATAGAGACAGACCAGAGTTTAGTATATTTCTAAACCTGTTTAAGTAGATAAACTCTTCGGTCTGTCAGCAATCAGCTTGGATAAGTCCGCTCAGAAGTAGTTTATCCTAGATGCTCAAGTCCAATGAATGCGAGACTGCGATACGAGACGGATACGAAAGAGATATTTTTTTTAATTGTCAGTCAGTTTGTTTTAACTCACTTTTTGTTGTCACGCATTCACGATCCGAGAAGTTTCAGTTTTTTAAAAACAATCCACGCATTCTCGTATCGTGTTCCGTTGGACATAATCTCATACAGTCCTGTATATTGAAAAAGTTTTGACAATTCGTACGAGATCTCGTATCGCATTCTCGCATTCATTGGACTTAAGTTGAGCCTTAAACCACTTAATGCAAGTAGTTTAAATTGATGAGAGCTTTTTTTGAACATACAACAAATGCCAACTAAACCAGCTTTTTCTAATCTGATTGAGCTAATTTCAAAAGAAACCTTTGATCTGTCAGCACTATAAGGAAAATTTTCTTTGTGAAATTCTTGATTTAATATCTGTGTGAATATTTAAACTGCTAATAATTTCATGACTTTGTAGAATTTTTTGAAATTAAAAACATTACATTAGAGACATTAAAGCTTCTTTGTAAGTTATTGGATAATTATTATGTGAATATTAAATAGTTTAAAGAATATTTTAATAAATTTAACTGGGATAATTATTTCAAATAACTTATCCTTTATTTATAGTTATACGAAAAAGTAAAAAAATGATGAAATAACAAATCAGAAAAAATTTACTTTTGCAAAATCGTGTAGTTGATCAAAATTAATTAAATACTTACTACATGCGAAACATTTACATACGCGCACACATTATGTATAGTAAATGCAAAAGAATGAAGATGATGTTTAGATTAGTAGAAAGATAAAAAAATTATGAAAGGTGCGTGTTTTTTTTTAAGTTTTCCATTTAATAAAAACGGTTTTGTTAATATAGATAATTATTATCTTTATTAAGAGAAAAAAGATTTAAGAAAAAAGAATATAATGAATATTTCTCAAAGTAGCTATAAAAGATTACTTAATTACTTTGAATGAAAAAAAAAATTGTTTTTAATATTTAAGGAAAAAATGAGGAGAGGAATATTGAAGATGAACAGGATAATTTTATTAAGGTTTTAACAGCGCTTTAATAAAAATACTTTAAATTGAGTTTTTTGAAGGAAATATAAATTTCTCGTTGTTTTTTCTTTCAAATTTATTTTTTATATTTTTACAATTTTTAATTAGAAAAGAAAATTAATTTCTTGTTTATACTATGTTTGGTAAACAAATACAGAAATTATAAGAAAAACAATCACAATCTATAAAGTGACTGATGCACTGAAGTTAAAGTGTTCTTCTCAATTATTATTTAAGATGTCGCCTGCCAGTGTAGATATCACAATATGTGATGTGTCTGGCCTCTGCAAAACTCAGTCTGTGACTCTGCAATCACTGCGGTGTTACACTGACCTGCAGACAGAGCATATTTATCAAAGACCATTGGTGAAGTACTACGAGTTTGGGAGAGGTTCACCATGTGGTAATCATAGTGTAGTGATACATTGGCCTATAAAGATTACAGCTTACACTTGTACTTACTCTTAAGAAGTATAAAGCTATAACCTAAATAGACGTGACGAAACGAAAAGAAACGAAACGAAATGAAACGATACATACGATAGTACTGTGGTACGTAAAACTATCCTAAACGGACGTATTCATACGTTCGTTCAATTTCGATAAGTTTTAATGTCAAATAGACGAAACGAGACGAAACGGATAGTGCGTAGCCGTCTATATTTTATCGTTTCTACTCGTTTTATACACATTTCTACTCAATACCCATACACAATTTTACTCGTTTCGAATCGTTTCTATTTAGGGCAAATTGTTAAACTGACGAAATGAGTATTTACGTTCGTTTAATTTCTTTTGTCCCGTCACGTCTATTTAGGGTCTTGCTTAAGTTTTTCATGAATTTAATTTGTTTATTTAGTTTAAAGAAAATTTGAATTTCTAAAAACAACACAAAAATAGATTGAATGAAAAATTACAAAAAAAAAAAAAAGAAACTAAAATAAATAAGTTTCTCCTTCACATACATATCGAGATTGTAAATAAAAGTATGCAAATAGATAATTAATTATATGTATAGCAATGAACATAAATGTACATACATAGATACTTAAGTGAATGTGAAAAAGTATATTGATTTTTTGTTTTATATTTCAATTCATTTCATATTATTTTATTTGAGAAACACACAGTATGTATTCAAAAAAAAAAACAACAACAACGAAATAGTCAAGAATAAATGAATTCACATCATCATCAAGACAAGAAAATCATAAAATAATTCATACATACGAGTAAAAGCGACTATATATACACTCGTGTATAATGTCTATGTACGTATAAAGCAAGGATATTATTTATGTTTTATGTACTCGTAATAATATGAAAAATATTTTATTCGATTTTGTGTTTATACGTACTTTGCTTCTTTTAATAATAAAACAAACTGAATAGTAAAATACGAATTTTGTGTAATATTGCACTACCATATACTCATATCATATATACATACATATGAAGGATTTACCAATAAGTGTCCCAGAACTTTAAAAGGAAACACAATCGTAAGCATACGTACAAGCGATGTTCACATAATTTGAATATATTTTCAAAAATAATCGATTACATTGCGTTCTGAAACAAAGAAAGCCAGAAATCCGAAAGATTCCTCTTTATCCGAAAAGATGATTCCTTCAAAATATTCAAAGTTTCAATAGCGAAATTTCGACGCAAATCATGATCAATAGGTTTGAGTTCTCAAATTAATTGAACTTTATAAGACTTCAAATGAAAATCACGTTGCCGAATTCTCCAAATTGGAAGTACGTCCAACCGAATATACATTTTGATAATAAAAATTCAAATAATTTCTACGTGTTTTTGAATCGTGTACCTTTTCATTATCATTTATCACACAATAGCTCCAACCGCAGCAATCAAAATTTGAGATTGACTTTTCGATAAGTGTTGTCGCTGTGCCCGTTGAAAATTCTGACATTCCGATTGGTAAACCCTATATTTGTGATCTGTACTGTGAAAAATATATATTTATATCAACTTGTATACTCGTATGCATTTTTCTTTTGATTTGTGTATTTATTTTGTATGAAAAATAGTATTCTCTTTTTGTGTTTTTTTTTTCGATGAAATGAATGTTTCTGAACATGAAATAAATTCGAATACACATATGCATCATATATGATGATTTTATAATGAAAAAAATGAATGCAATCATAAAGTTATTTATGTAGCAAAATCTTATTATACAAATATCATAAAAAAAATAAAACAAAAAGAAGTTCAAATAAAAATAAAATAAAAATTTAAAAAAATATATAACACAAAAGATGCGAAAGTCTCAAATAGGAAATATCTGATTTTGTTTATAAACACTTATATTCACATACATTTAATGAAATTACATCATATACCACAAACATTTTGACAGATTTACAACACAAGTAATATACATACGCATGTAGATTTAAGCCGCTTCTGCTTTCAATGCAGTGACTTCAACTTCAACTTAAACTTCGACTTTCAACTTCACAGCACAGCATACTTAAGATGTAAAAGTAGATGTTAAGTCTACTGTATAGTGAATATAGAAATTCTAATACATATTCATTAAGCCAAAGTCGAACTTGAAGTCATTGCATTGAATGTAGAATCGGCATCATGCACATACAGTCATCGACACATGATTATGAACAACTTTTTCACCACATTTCATCAGAATAAAACATTGTTTTGAGACAATTCTGATGCAATAACTTGCATTTACACATGATTATTACGACATTACGATCATGATTACTTTTATCTTTTATTTATTAAAGAAATATGAAGCATATACAAAATGTTGTTCACAGACACAATCATTTGTCGAGGACTATTTATAGATATACGAGTACTATATGTAGTTTGCGTATGTGAAATGAAAATGAATTTGTGATGATACAAAGAGTACAATTTTTTAGATTGATACAACTTTATTTTGAATTTTTCCTTACAATCCTTTTTAATTCATCCAATTCTTTGGTTTTCCTTAAATCAGGATATCATGTCACAATAATAATGTATGTATATTGACCAAAAATATAATTCTGTATAATTTTTGATTAAAATCACAACGCTATAATTTTAAAACGATGTCCATTTTCATACATAAATGTGTATGTACATATGTATTAGTTTATCTATGTAATATACTATATGTACAGTAAAAAATGCATATTTGTAGAACATTATATCATCCAGTATTTATGTCAGAAAAGAATATATGCACATATGAATATAATAGAATTTATATTACACTTCTATATATGCACTTATGTATATGCATAACTCACAAACATACAAGTAAGTATATAAATACAATCGTTTATGTGTGTTGCAATGGTATTTAAATGCAATGATTGTCGTCCTGTGGCATATGGTTTTATAATCCATTTCCTGTGTACTGCTTTATAGAAAAGGAAATTCATTATTACGCTCGATGAAATTTTCCCAAACCTACATACATACATGTGTCAACGAATAAATTTACAGATATATAAAATACCTACTATCAAGGACTATAAAACTATAGTTCTATAGTCTTTGCTACTATCTACATATACATACATTGTATAGGATATGAATGAATGTATGTTCTTCTGCATCAGAATATTCTAGTGTTTAAAAATATAAATGAATGCATACATGAATAAAAAATGGACATGTCTATGCTTATAGACATATCAGTTAGTTTCGCTTATAATACGACCCGTCTAAATGTCGTAAGAAATGAATGACTATACATAATGCTACAAACAATTTTGTACACTGTACATATACATACGTATATATCTTCCCATTTTTTCGTTGTGGGGACATAATAATATTGAACTTTGAAAATTTTAAATTAAGACGGAATATGTTTGAATGTTATAAATTGATTGGAAAAATTTTTATTTGAACGTTTTTATTATTATTGTGATTTTGATATAAATGTCGACCAATGAAAATAATTATGTGAGAGATAGAAAATTAAAAACAAATAATAATTAGTTTTATTAAATATTGAAAATTGAATTTTTAACTTAAATTTTCTTATTTTTTCATTGTTGTCGTACTCTTATTTTAAAAGTATTAAATTTTAAATAAAAATAAAAAAATAATCAGTAAAAAGTATTCATACATAAATAACACAGGGATAAATAAGTCCCGAGACCGACTGACTATAATATAAATAACATTTCTTTTAAAAAATTTCTTCTTTATTCACTAAAGCTGCGATTCCACTTATTGACACTTTGTCAAATATTTGACCATATTTGATGTCATAGACGTGTAAACCCTTGTCAAATATTGTCAAAATGATGTATGGCAAGTATGGCATCAAATATTTGTTGTCAAATATTTTGTTGTGTGTAAACTCCTGTTTTCATATTTGACATCAAACATTTTGTCAAATAAAATATTTGATAATTGGATGTCAAACAGTGTCAAACAACGTCATAGTTCTACCGCCTTTATACTACTTATTTTGATTTATATACATATTATTTTACTACTGTCCTGATTTAATTTAAAAATTTAATAAAATTTTGTTTAATAAAATTGAATTATTTTAATAAAATTGAATTTTTTTAATAAAATTGAATTTTTTTTTAATAAAATTGAATTTTTTTTTTGTTCAAATTGGTGTTAATTGTGTTTGTAAAGAAAAATATTGAATAGAAAAAGGATTTATATACTATTATTTTATTACTGTTCCTGATTTAATTTAAAAATTTAATAAAATTGTTTAATAAAATAATTCAGATTTATTTAAAAAAAAAACAATATTCAGAAATAAAATTATAAATTATTATTTGTAAATAAAATAAAATTAAATAATCTAATTCAAAATTCGTTTTAATTCACTTCACGACTGTCGTAACACATTATATTAAAATGTCGACTATGATGTCAAACAAAAAATTAACGCAATATGTCAAATAGTGTAAACCAACGTCATATAATGATGCCATATATTTACTTTGACACTCTCTTGGTCAAACTTTTTGACGTCAAATTGTTCTGTAGTGTAAACTCCCCGTGCCATATATTTGGCATTTCTTTGTCAAATATTTGACGAATTGTCAATAAGTGGAATCGCAGCTTAACATAGTCTCCTGTAAGAGTGAGACATTCACTCCAACGCTCTTCTAACTTTTCTATGATGGCCATGAAGAACGATTTATCTTTGTCTCAAAATATGCGTTATTTTCGGTGAATATTTATATGTAGGTTGGATTCAATTCTATTTCCACGAAGCAACTTTTCAAAATTCATTTGAATCATCGTTCCTTTGTAGTTGGTTGCTCCATTAAGATCAAACGCGTGAAATTCGTGAAATATCTATTGTGACTGTACGACAATGTTGTGACAAACTATTGTTTTTGACGGAAGAGAGTCCGGATAATACTGCACAAGCCATTATACTGATCTTGTATTTTTCTCCGTTAAAAAGCAATGTCTCATCTCTATACGAAATTCAGATCTTTCCATTGTTTTGGAAATCATAAAAAGTAGCGTCACTTAAACCACCGTAATTTCACTACAAATGAATCGAAACTTTATAAAATTTTGAGATGTGACTCGCAAGAGATACTTATATATGTATTATACTTATATAGAAAAATAGGTAAAAAATCTCGGGATTTATGTAATGATTCATGTAAAATAGATATCAGTTTGTATAGATTTGAATAAAATTCAATTTTAATTTAAACAAAAATATATAAACTACAGTATCTTTATCTAGTATTTATATTGAATATATTATTTTGTAGCTACGGATATTTATGTGCATTATTGCATTTTTAGAATTATAACATACTCGTATATATACCAGTATTATGTATACAGTACATGGCAATATATATCGAATTACACAATATGCGTATGTATGTACATACCTGGAATCATATCACTCTTTATTTTGAATATCTATATTCTGTGTCTACATTTTCTTTTTTATCTCAGTATAAAATTGTGTACAACATATATTGAAATAGATACTATATACGTATATTTCTAGATTCACCATATTCCCACTAATACAATTTATTATAAAAATACATATAAATATTTGCATGATTTTATACGTATGTATATGAATAATGCAAAGTCCTACAAATATTACGTATATACATATGTATGCACATACCAGTAGTATTAGAATTGAATATAACAGTATATGTATATATTAATATAATTTGCAGAAAGTATGTTTTTTTGTTTGTGGATATACATACATAGTTATATTTTATGGGTCGATATATTTTTGATAAAATTCAATTCAATAAACTTAACATAGAATAAAAATAAACGAATAACCAGAATAAAAATTATGTATATATTTCATTTCATTGTATGGTTGTATATAGTATCATTCAAATTCATAGAAAAATGCATGTGTATAAAATTTTATATGCAGGATATACACAGATATTATAGTATAAGGCACACATCTACATACAGTTACCTACAAAAATTGCAATTTATATCATCATTTACAACTCTTGGGAGATAAATGCCTTCACAAATTTCTGCCATCTTACTTTATTTATTGCTTATTTCTTTATTTCTGACAAATTTTTTCCCAATTCTTGGGTTTATTCAGTACAACTGTTTGTTAGCTATCCTTTGGTCTATCTCTGCTTCTGCTACTTTGTGGATACCATTCTAAGGATCTATATGCTTTGCTTTGTTACAAACTTTCTTATTGTGTGATCAATCCAATCCTATTTTGTGCATTTAATTTATTCAGTTATTGGTCTTTATTCACTAATTCGCCATAGTTTTTTTATTATTTATAATCATTCTTTACCAAAAAATTTCCATATTTGTTTTAAACATTTATTTACAATCGTTTGTTATTCTTTATTTTTTGTTTTGTAATTTCTTCGTTAAACACATATCATAGATTGATTTTCTACAGGATTTATTTTCATCGATATACTGGTTCTTCAAACATTTCGAAATCCTTCTATCCCGAAGTCTTTGCTGAAATCTTCTGGTACTGATATTATGCTGCCAAGGTAACAGAAATTGTCGGTGTTATCTACTACGTGCCCATTCAGCATCAGGAAATTAGTATTTCTTGTATTTATTCTCATGCACTTTAGTTGTCTTTGCGTTGATTTCAAGTCCCACTGCAGGGCTGCATTTTTACTGAAAGCGTCCGTCCAGAATATCATATGAAATTAATTAGAAATTAACCATGATTTTGAAAGTTTTTTGTTCAATAATATCAGAAGAAAATTGATTTCATTTCAAGCATAAATGATCCTGTGAAAAAAACAGTTTATTGGATCACTGTGTAAATAATTTCGAATATTTTACTCTTGTATTTGTATTAAAAAAAATTTAATTTTATTTATTTCTACGCGAAGTTTATACAATATTTTTGCCCACTGTATTTCTTTTTTCTATTTATTTATTTTTTTTTGTTTGTTTTGGAAATCCTTTTTTTTTTACTTTTATTTTGATTTATTTTAGAATTTATTTACGAATTGAATTTTGAAAATATAAATTGTGGTCTCTCTCTCAAAAAAAAAATTAGATAAATGCTATTTCTGTAAATGTGTTACTCTTATTGACATATTGTAATATATGTATATAGTACTCGTACATAGTATGTTGCATAGATATGTCAAATATTCACATTTTGTACCATAGATACACTACCTAACATTATGCTTATATATATGTAGCCTATGTAAATCTGCATTTTTTTTATGCAATATAATATAACACAATATATAACTGGATATTTTTCCGGAACGTGATATATACTTATGTACACCCATACAAATTAAAATTAATTTTAAATGTATTGTATGCAGAATTTTTTGTATTTTTTATGTAAAAAAAAAAAATAATTGTGTTCACATTTATTTTTTTTTTTTTGTTGCAAATTTTTGAAATAAAATATACATTCTTGTCTATGTTATATCGAATTTTGAATTAGCATTACATACATACATATACACAGTGCCGTTCCTAGGACTTTTGGCGCCCGGTGTAAACCAAATTCTATCGCCCCTATCCTTTTCCACACCACCCGTATGAGGTAAGATAGACAGGCGCGTTTTTTTTAAAGAGGATTCCCCATTAGGCCTATACCTCTCTGCTATTAACACATTGAAAGTATATAATAGTGTGATCGGAATATAAGGTCAATTTTTAGCATGAGAGCTTAAGCAAGAGATGAGATTAATCTATTGTTTTAGTCTGCATTATAAAAATTCATTTATATTCCAATCATAGTGGTACATAAATAAAAATAAACTTCAAATATAGATTAAAAATGAACATTTTTTAAAGAACTAATAGTTATTGTGTTAATAGCAAAACAGTTTTATAAAATATGTATGTGATCTTACCAAAGAACTCACCTAAAATGTTCTTTTAGATAATTAAAACATATAACGAAAAATATTTATAAATATACACACGGTAAAAAAATTAAAAAATAATCATAACTGAATAAATAAATAAATATGACATAATTTTAAATAAAAAACACAATATAAAAAATGGGCAAATAAAAAAAAAATGAAAATAAAAAAGCTGAATAATTAATCAACAAAAGAAATAAATTGCAAAATTTAAAAAACAACTTTTCGCGCTTTGATTTTAGCGAAATCGCTGACTAGGTCCTCATAATTTAGATCTTCCAACAGTTCTTTTTCTATTGATATAATAGACAAGCCTGATAATCTTTCTTGAGTCATGGTTGATCTGAGGTAATTTTTTATAATTTTGAGCTTGGAGAAACTCCTCTCTCCCGATGCTACCGTTACAGGCAAAGTCAAAAAGATTTTCAGTGCTATGACTGAGTTTGGAAGTAAAGTTTCTAAATTTTGTTTCCTAATAAAATTTAAAGTAATTAAGGGAGGTGAACATACATTTAATGAGGTCAACATTTTTAACTCATGGTATAAATCATCACCGTTAATATCGGATAATCCATCCTTTGTTAAAACGTTCTCTAACTTTTTACAACTTTCTAAAAGGGAATTTGAATCTAAAGAATTGAAATTATAAAGAAAATGAAAATTGGTGACGTTGTCATGTAACTGATTAAACCTTTCACCTATAGAAGTAATTATCTGATCTAAAATCTTGAAGTAAAATTCAACTTTAAATTTATTGTATCCATCCAAAATTACTTCCTCTCCCTTCTCATAAGTGAACAGGTTTTTTCTACGTCTTGATCTAAGGTCAGTATTTAGACTGAATTCAATTTCTACATTTAAATTTTCAGCGATGGCTTTCGCTGTTTCTAAAAACAGATTTAATTCATCCTCATTACGTAAACCTTCTAAAGACTTTTTTGTGTTTTCTAGCATATCTACAGCCGTTAATAAAGAAATATCTGCAGTTTGAAAATACTTGCTAGCAATGTTGATTTTGCTTAAAATTTCAAACCAAATAACTGCAGAACATATAAAATCATATTTCATTATCTTCTCTCCCAGAGATACTGCTGTGTGCCTACTCAGGACATCCCCTTGATTTGATAACTCGAGTAGCGCTTCATAAATCTGTTCTAAATTATTACGTATCGGTTTTAAAGCATCGATTCTGCTCGACCATCTTGTACAACTTAGGTGTTTTAAAGTTAAATTGGAAAGATGCTTTTTTAATACCGTCCAACGATGTGTTGAAGCGGAGAAGAAAACATAAATAGACTCGACAAGTCCAAAAAATGACACAGCTATGTTAGAACAGCTGGCAGCATCTGAAACAACTAAATTTAAGGAATGAGCTGCACACGGGACATAAAATGCTCTTGGCTCAATATTTTTTATTCGAGATTGCACACCAGATACCTTCCCCTTCATATTGGAACCATTATCGTAGCCTTGACCCCTACAGTCTTCTACTAATATACCTAATTTACGCAATTCATCCAAAATTATTTTCGTTAATCCCTCTCCAGTAGTTTCGTCAGTTTGAAGAAATTCTATGAAATATTCTTTTATTTTGTATTCGTTTTCCGAACAATCTACTATTCTAATTAAAAATGTCATTTGTTCTACATGGCTAACATCAGGAGTGCAATCCAGAATAAGAGAGTAATACTTTGAATTTTTTACGGATTTCAAAATTTTGTTTCTTATTGCGTTTGAAAGCAAAGAAATTAATTCATTTTGAATATTATTACTCAAGTAAGTATGACGAGCTTTCTCGTCAACAACTCTTCGCAAATGTTCTTGAAGAACAATATCGAATTTTCCTATGGCTTCCACTAACTGTAAAAAATTGCCATTATCATGATTATAAAGAGTGTTACTTGAGCCGCGAAAAGCCAAATTTTGAGCCGCCAAATACTGTACAAAAATAATTAATCGTTTCAACACCTCACGCCAATGTTGAACTTCTTTAGACATTTGTTTTTGCAGAGTACTATCTACAGTTTTGTTCGTATTTAGCCGTTTTTCAAAATCTTTCCACATTTTAAAACAAAACATATGGTCGAGACTGATTTCATGTTCTCTTAAAAGACGTGGTAGATGATTCCAATCAGAAGAACCGATTTTACCTAAAGAATTAATTTTTTGTGAAAACAGTTTGCAACAAAAACAAAATACCTTATCAGAAGAAATAGAATAAACCAACCACCTTCGTGCTACTAAATCATTGTTTGGCATAAGTCTGAAATAATATTTGGAATTAAATTTTCTCTTATTCGTAATGGGAAACACGTGATTGGATTCATCAACTTGTATTGGCTCTTTTTCAACCAAAAATTGGACAATTTTTTCATTCAAAGAAGGCCATTCAGCAGGATCATTAAATTTAGATGAGTTTTGAAATACACCTTCTCCTGCTGAATCGCAATTAGTTGACACCAAAACATGTTCTTTTTCTTTTGTATTTGAAAGAACTGTGCAAGAACATTCTTCTTTTTCTTTATGATTTGAAGTGTCGAAAGACACGTGTTCATCAATAGTACTGACTTGACTAGTACAAGGAAGATTATCAGAAGTATCGCGATTATCTAGTTCCGACAAATTGACGGCTGGATTATCAACTCTATCTGTTGAAAGATATTCTAAATTATTTGGACCTACCTGACTTTTTCCAAAAAAGTTTTCCATTGCTTTTCTTTGCTTTGCAGCTACATGTTGCTCTTCAGCTTTTCTCTTTCTGTAGCCTGCTCCAGACAATTTTTTTTTCGCTTTTCCTTTGAATGAAGACGATGATTCCATTTTTCACCTTGAAAAAATTCTATAAAATCAATTTTTAACAACACTTTTTTGCACAAAATTCCACTCAATTGAACTGCTAATATAAATATACTTATAAGTTACAACTGACTGACAAATTAAAATGATCTGATCAAAAAATTTAATTTTACAATACATATTAATTTCAGCAGTTATAAGTATATTTAACGGTATATTTATAATGGCAAATTGGCGACAAGAAAAATATAATATAACAATACAAATATGAAACAGTTACAGTAATAGAATATTTATATATGTGTGGAATGGTATTACAAATAATTTTATAATCCTATATTTACTATGTACCTACATTGTTATTGATATAAACTTTTTTCATCTTTTTCGATGATATTCGTACATTATATATTTATATTAAAATTATATATTGTATTTTATGTATAGGATAGTCATAAGTCATATGCTGTATAGTTTCTCTAACTCTAACAAAATTCATTAAAAATAAATAAAGCAAGATAGTAAAATATCTTCTGTAACATGATTTTGCTTATAGTATAGTAGATAGATCAGATCGTTCAAACCCCATATTCATGGTGTAGTATTGTGATAATGTAAATGCGTAGCACTTGCACCACATAAAATAAACACAAACCGATCTATATAATATACCTACTCAGTACTCTATCACTGCGAACACCTGCAAGTAAATTATGATTGAAATACATTGTATATATATATATATATATACAATATATTATACTCGTATTATATTATATTATATTATTATATAGAGATATATTATATATATATCTTTAAAATTTCATTATAAGTTACGCAGCCGCATATAAATATAATATATATATACTTGTATATATACGTATATGTACATTTACACTAGATATAACATTTTCGCCCTTTAAGATATTCTTGTGTTGTATTGAAATTTTGCATATGTATAAATATAAGTAATACTAGGCAATAGCAAAATAAATTATATCAAGAAAAATATACGTATATACAAACTTATAGAATCATTTTTATGGCTTATGAGCAGTCAGATATCTTTATGATTTGTTTTCTTTAGAAAGTGGTGAAGGTTCATTTTATATTATATGTTATATGGAGTGGAATAAGGATTTATTTTTGAAATTGGATTTTGGCGCCCCTTAGCGTTGGCGCCCGGTGAGAGTACACCATTTACACATATGGTAGGCACGGCCCTGCATATACAGATAACAACATTTTATCTACATACTAGTTTAATGTTATGACAGAAAAAAAAAAATATATTAAAAATATAAAAAAACAGAGTTCTGTGAATACATATTTGGTGTTTGTATAAATTTTAATTTTTTTTATGCAGGGTGTTCCAAGTTCAGGTACAGGCATTTTGTCAGTCGATAGATCTTGCTGTGAAACGAAAAAAATCGTTTGGGGGGGGGGTTAGTTGTCTGTAATATCAAGCGGTGAGGAGTTAGGAAGCTCAGAAGTTTTTTCTTGAGATCAAGTGACTTGTTTCCTATTTGTGGTCATAATTCACGAAATCCTTGGTCGTTTCCAATTATTTTGCAATTGCATTCAATCAATCAGCCCTTAATTTGATACTTGATTTCTACAGATCGGCCCAGTGATACCAAAGATATGGTACATCAAATTCAAATTTTCATGGGAAAAAATGCAAAATTTTGAATTCAAGGTCAAACAACTCAAAACTTTGCCTCATTTTTTTTAAAGTTTTTTAACTTAAAATATTGCCCAATAAATCGCCTTACATTTGCAATTTATCTTATTCAATTATCTGTCATGGTTTTTGAGTTATGAAAAAAAAATGTAGCTGGGGTTCTACTGGTTCTGCTAAGAAAGTTAATATTGGGTCATCCTATAAGGTACCCTGTATATAGGTACTCGTATGTACACGCACATGTTTTTGTATTTTATAAATGTTATGTTTTTGTATAAATGCATAATATAATAAAAAAATAAATAAAAAATAATTGAATGAAATAACAAATATTTTTTTTGTCCAATGAATAATAATATAATTGAAATAAATTTCATTATATTCCTGTTCGAAACGAATATTTATGGCAAATACACAATTTTTAATTTTATGGATACAAAATAAAAATAAAAAATATATTTATACATTATATACTATGTACGCATATTATGTACCCGATATACTATACATATCATATTCAATATGTAGAAAAAATTGAAAAAAAAAAAGCGATACAAGGATAAAAAAATGAATAAATTTATCAAAAAAGAGTAGCACCAATATAATGATTGGAACATAAATTCAGTTTGTGTACTATGTAGGTATATAATTTAGTGGTTAAAAATTATGATTGATTAAATTTAACAAAATTAATATTTTTTTTTTATGTATCCTATACGTTAGATTTGTATGTATTTTATTTATGTTTGTAAATAAAAACTAGGGTACCAAATTGCATGCTGTTATTGCAAAACAAAATTTTCGAATTACCTTTATACAACAATAAAGTACAAATTGTATGACAAAAATATATGTAATGTGATTGTGATTTGTGAATAGAAAAATGTATTGATTGCTGCATGAATATATCATCCTGGTTTATCATCAGTAATCAGTAAACCGGTGTACATTGCTGATTGAATTAGTGATCGACTTGGGCGAGAATATTACACCGGCTAGGGTTTGAATTCGTAACGTCAAGCGTGCAGTCCAACAC
This sequence comes from Villa cingulata, assembly GCA_951394055.1. Taxonomy (NCBI): domain Eukaryota; kingdom Metazoa; phylum Arthropoda; class Insecta; order Diptera; family Bombyliidae; genus Villa; species Villa cingulata. Next base: position 29,655,763 of record OX596022.1, on the reverse strand, counting down.
TATACAACTATCGAGCTATTCAATCCTCTTGTAGATATAAATTATTTTAACAAAATGAGTGAAGACAAATATGTGTGTGCACTCGTATATACTTTTATGGTGGAACTATAATCGAAATATGTGACATAGGCTATGATATAATGTCGTAGTCGAACACAGCCAAATCAATGAGCTAAACTATAATTGACATTGCCGATATTCGTTAAAAATTCGTTTAGCATAAACTCAACATAAGCAGTACGATCGAATCGAAAGCGTACATGACATAAGTAGCATAAACCATAACCTCATTTTGTGAAATTCGTATTGCTTATTGTTTCGTATGTTATCTATGTTATTATAGTTAACCAAATGTGACGTTTTAACATTCGTTATTTTTTCTCATGTTTCCCATGTCAGCTATGTCGATTATAGTTCTACCTTTAATTATCCTGAATATGGAATATATATTATATCGTAGACAGATGAGAAAGCAAAAAATTCAATGATGACTCATAGCAAATAATTATTCATTTGCCATCTGTTACATCAAATTCAGTTAAAATGATCATTGCATCTTAATTCCAACGTCACTGAAGTAAGTTCGAAGAAAGTCGAATGATGTTCCACGAACTTTATTCAGTGACGAATTGAGATGGTGAATTTGAAATTTAAAATGGTGGAAAAGAAAATAGCAAAATACGAATTTTAATAATTTAAAATTAACAATAGAAACTAGAAATACTTATTTGACATCCATAGAATAATTTATTATTGAAACAGTGTCGTGGGTCAGGGAGTTTTTTGAACGACCATTCACACGAATGAAAAATAGACGAATTTAAATTGATTTGGTTCCGTCTGTCTACCACATTATTCACATTTATTTTTTTTTCTAAGAAACTAAATAAAATTTAATTTTAATTGGAAGAAAAAAATGTAAATTATTTTTCTCATATTTCAAACAAAAACAAATTAATTTTATTTTTTATGACAACCATTAGCTTTATCAATTTAATCATATGTTCATACCATCAGCAATTTTTACCAAACAAAAGAAAACAAAAAGGCAAGAAAAAAGTATAAATGAAACTTAAAAACATGATAATAAAATATTTTAAAATAGTTTTTGTTCATCGATTTTGCATTTTATTTTATATTTTCATCCTTTTTCATTAGTTTTTACTTTATCAAATAGTCGAAAAGTACGAAAAAAAATGTTATTTGTATTTTCTACAATATGTGTCTGTCTACATATACACACATAAAATTGCCCTTGTTTTGACTTTTCATTGCCGTAAAGAAATTTTGAAATTTTTTTTTTTATTATTTTATTTTTCTTCATTTTTTTTGCTTGTGTTTATATTATTGAATTTCGTGATATTTACAAATACAAAATAAAACTTAAAAAATAAGGAAAAATATTAGAAACAAAAAAATTAAAAAAAAATAAAAACAAAATGAAAGAAAATTCAAAGATTTTAATAAAACTTTCCGGAAGTTATGAGAAAATTTTTATTATATTGTTTTTATCATATCCTTTATTTTTTTTCCATTTCTAAACTTTGAAACTTTATTTTGTCAAATTTGAAAAGGACATAATCTTCTCGATTCTTATTAAGTTATTTTTATTAATGTACAGTATGCATCGACATTTGTATGCAAGTATGTCTAAATTAAATACTATAAATAGAATAAATTTATTGAATTGGAAAAATCAACAATATCCTTTTGGAGAAAATAATCGAATGAAAATATGAAAAAATAAAGTCTCAGATTTGATGTTGTCAGTGATCTTATATGTTTTATAATTTATGCATTGATGAACAGCATTTCTAAGGAAAGTCTGGTGAATTTCGATCTACTATAAAAATTCAATAAAAAATATTTGTAATATTGTCGCATGTAGTTTTCACAAAAACATAATCATTCAGTAAAAAATTCTAAACATGTTGATAAAATTTCGAAATTGATTTGGAAAATTCAAAAGCCGTGGTGGGCAGCTTGCAGATGCCACAATTAATTGTGAATGATACACTTAATATGTCCTTATACATTTATCTTCCCTTGTAAATGAAATATGGTATGTAATTATTGGAAATCATTAAAAGAAAACCGATATCAAAAAACATCGGGAAAATGAAGTTAATAAGACCAGTGGTAACGTTATAAATCAGAGACATTGACGATGAATATAGCGGAAGAGAAGATGTTATCATATTTTGAAAGAAAAATCCTGAAAATGATATGTGGTGCCGTAGAAGATAAGAGGAAATGGAAAAGAAGGTACAACAAAGAGTTTTATCAAAAGTATACCAAGAACCGAACATGGTAAAGCATATCAAAGCATATCATGAGGCAAGTGAGTTGGGTAGAAAATGTCTTTGCTTTCGAAGGAAGACAAATATATTCAATGACAAATCGATGGGATGTAAATGTAGAGGGAAACCACAGAAACTTTTCAAGATAATATACAGGATGATGTTAAGCAACTAGGAATTAGAAGAGAATGAAAATTAAAAGACTTTGATAAGGACGGTTGAAGACAACTTCCAGAGGAAATCAAGGTCGACACACGGTTGAGGCGTTATTGCTGATGATAATGAAGTATTTTTAACATTTTTAATTAGATAGTTAATTTAATTAATAATCATTATCGAAGTACCTATACATGTGCAGGTAAACAGGACACGTATTTATTTATATTTAACGAAATGTAATTTTTGAATTTTGTACTGCTCATTATAAATTTATTTATTTTTGTAAAATGTTAAAAATATGTACTTACACACTACACACATACTTATGTATATAAATTAATATTTAAATTTTATAAAAATTCTTAGTTATTTCTACATAATGTAATTTAATAGACAACAGGAATATTTATTTCACAAATGTATGTACACAGTATAAACGAACACAAACATGCATGCGATAATTATATAACCACCGATTTTTTATTTATAATTCTTTTATTCATATAAATACTTGCATATAGTATATTCATTAATTATTATTATTATGGATAATTTTTCATTTAAGCCCTTCTTTGTATGCATTTTATGAATGTTAATGCAGTAATAATAAAAGGAATTATAATAATAGGGAATGAACAAAGAGATTTATATTCGATACTTTATTTGATAACTACTGATGCTATAATCATTATATTACCGGACGGACACCATTACTGTAGTTAAAGAGTAAGGCCGCGCGCAGACTAGGAGCGTAGTGTAACTGAGCGTAGCTGAGCGTTACGGGCGTATAAGTTCAAACATAGCGTATGGTTCAAACTACGCTACGCTTGTTGTATGCGCAACATAATAAGAAACAATTGATTTGAATTTTACGCTCTGAAATTTACGCTACGCTACACTCTTAGTCTGCGCACGGCCTAAAAATAAATGCGATTCAACACCATTGCTGCATAAATCATTATCCTATAACTTTATATAATTTTATCGAATTAATTTTCTTTATTTTTTTTTATATTTTTTATATATTTTTATATGTTTTTCTTATATACCTATATTAAAGTGCACACGGATACTTAGCCCATTATGGTACCCCACCCCCACCGATCAGTAATTCTGTCAGATATATCGTCCAGTTTATCATCAGTAATCAGTTACTGGTGTACGTACATTGCTGATTGAAATTAATGATCGACTTGGCCAACTTGGCCGAGAGTAGCGCGCTGGCGGAGGTTCGTACCGCGACCTTGAGAGTATTATGACACAAACACGACAACCATCGAGACTTTAAATGAAACTTTAAATGAAGTTTAAAATATTTTCTAAATATTCATAATAATATAGAAAATATTAACTTTTGTTACACTAAAATGAAGAAAATATCTGAGCTAATATAACAATGAAAATTATATGACATTTGACAAAAAAAAAAAAATAATAATAATAAGGAATTACTATAATCGTATATGTTTGTATGTGTGATAAAATTCTTGTCACATTTTTAATTTTAATGTCGAGGTTATCAGTTATCATTTTTTATTTAAATACATACAATATACCGCACAAATACTATAAAACCGACTTTTGTCATGTCGATGTCGAATATTTGAATTTTTGTGATGATTTACGTAACGTTTTGCATGAATGAATAATTTGAATAGCACATCTTGTATTATAAATGTGCATTAGAGTATGTATACACATAATATATCTTATCTATACCATATCTATATACATTGAAGATTGTACATTATACATGCATACAAATGTGCGTACATCGAGTACAGAATTATAAATTTTTTTTTATCTTTGAATACATGTTTCTTTTCAAATAATGTGCTATAGTATATATTCATCACATTAACTTGTACCACCATATATGTAGTTGAACGTATCTACAGACATACATATATGAGCGTTGCGTGTGTATGTGCGTGCTCATTATCCATGCTGTGTGATTCGATTGAATTTAATTCAATAATAATGAGTTCGACAATTTCATGTATATAGAAAGAGAAATTAGTGATTCAATAATTATGGTTGATTTATGTAACGATTTTCAATTTATACGATATATCTGATTTTGATTGTCAATTGATGAGGATAACCGCGATAAATATAAAAAGTAAGGATAATATACGTATATATACGTATACAATATGTCTGTATGTATGTCTAATTGGACGATGTAACTATATATACATATGTCATTTAAGTTTAGTTTTGAACAGTTTTCCGGTTAATATGATGTATACATGTAGTGTTACGTACTAAACCTTTTGTATCTAAGGATAATGAATACTGTACGTTTTGAATGTGAATACGAATTTATAGTACATTATATGACAGATGTATTGATGTATACATATATGAAATTGTATATACTGCTCTTAAATTAGTACAGAAAATGAGTATCTGTTCAAAATGAAAATTTAATGTTAATGACTTTTTTATTTGTTTTGTGAATTTAACCAAAAATAACTACATCAACACAAGTATTATGAAATATAAAAAAATATACATAAATATATATCAGAAAATCAATTTGATTTATATAGTGGTTTTAGCTCTTATTTGCAACACACTTGTAATTATTATATAGGATTTGAATTAAAAGTTAAATCAATATCGACAAAATAAAATTTTAAAAAATGAAATGTTATTCTATTTTCATACGACATATACTATACTACAAATATTATTTTCATAAATAAAATTTATAAAATCATTCTCAATTTATAAATCATTCTCATTCACGACTTACAAGTATACAAAAAAATTATAAATAACATTTTTGATTTTTCGAATTAGAAAAAAGTAAGAATGAAAAATAAACAATTTTATTAGCTTTCGGCCATTTTGAACTACATATCTTGAAAAAATCAACAGTTAATGTTTATATGAAGTGAGAAGCGGTTTAGTAAAGACAACATCCATCATAATAATAATAATTGAAATTCAATTTGGCAGTTTTTATTCTATTCAAATATTGATATCGATTATCGAAATTTAATCAATGTTGCACAATCAAAATATAATGTTGCACATTATAACGCAATAATTTTATACAGTTTCTGTATTGTTGTTTTAAGAGTAAAGAATGTTGAATCAACAATGTTGATATTTTCGAACAACAGTAGTAAGTAATATGATATTAAACTGCATTGTATTTTGCGTTGACTTAACGATAGATGACCTGCGATTGGAAAATGTTAATCAGTTCAAATGTATAGGAGTAATTTTTATTAATAAAGATCATGATACGATTCCAGCATTAAGAATCGTATACCAGCAATCGTATACCAGCAGTGAATAGATGCTATCTCATATAATGTATAACAAGTGCCCAAATCCAAGTTTTTCTCCAAACCCATCAAAATAATGATGTATAAAACCTGCGAAATTTTTAGGCTTAAAAGAAAAAATTGATGCAATGGCCATATTTAAAAGGAAGATACTCCGAAGGATTTTAGCGTCAATAAAAATGTCAGATGGTTTTTAAGGAAGAAGGTACAATGATGAATTAAAAGAATCAATATTGTGAAATTTATTGTGAAATCAAAACAATATTGTGAAATTTAAGAAAGTTCAAGGAATAGGATGATCAGAATATGTTTAAGGATGGATGGAAAATAATAGAATATTGTAAAAACATAATTTTTGCGGGAAAAAAGGCAGATCTAGACGTAGATGGCTAGAAGATGTTGTATAGAAGGTCTAAGAAAGACGAAAGTCGACAACTAAGTATACAAAACGAGGACTAAAAATCGAAATGAATGAGCGGTTTCAAATTATTGAGGAAGCCGAGATTCATAAATGACTGTGAATTCATAAAACAAGAAGATCTAAACGTATACACTCCATAGCTATGATAAAAATGAAGAATATTATTATACATAGTCGTGTATTTATATGCAGATTTCTCACTTTATATCATCCGTAATTGTAGTTTATTTAAAAATATATTTTTTTTTTTTTTCATTTATTATCTCCTAACCGTCAGTTTTTCATTTATTATGTTAAATAGTGTTGACATTATGTTGACAAATATTTATGATGATGCAAAAATTCAACATTCACAAACTATAACATTTCACATACGAGTACGAGTATATGTACATAATATGAATACAAAAATTATAATTCACATACCCGAAAATATGTTTCAGATATGCTCACAAAAATTTACATTCAGTTGATATTATAATCATAAATTTTTTCTCACATCCCAAATAATTTTATAAATATTATGATGATAAATATAACGATGATGATGATGATGATAATGCGGTTTTCTGGTACTAAGTATATGTAATTCGGTTTTTGGAAAATTTTATAAACTACATTTGAATATGAAAACAAAAAAAATAAAATTTACATATGTAATGTGTATTTGATGTTGTACATTTCATTCAGATTACATGCTGAAAACGTTATACGAGAATGAAATGTTCAATAATATCTGATCAATGATAAATTATCATCATCATCATCATCATCATTCTTGGCTCGACAGCCCGTATAAAACCCTGGCTTCCGAGATCTTTCAATCTTGTCCTCCAGTCTTGGTTATTTAATTTTTTCATGTCTTCTGAATCAAATCATCTCATTGAGCGTTTTCTTTTTGTTTTCTTTTCTCATCAGATTTATCTTGGAATATCTTATACAAAACACTATCTTACTTCATTCCAACTAATTTCATTCATTACAACTTTACATAATTTGATACTGTTAGTAGGAGTTATTTGAATCAATTTGAATATGCATTCAATTTCAATATTTGTTCTTATTCTGGTACCATATTTCCTTTTAACAGGATCTAGTATTCTTCCTAGAAATTTCCTTTCGAAGATAATCAATTTTTTCTTCATCACTTTTCCTTATAGCGTCCATATATATTATCACCCCTGCTCTGGTACTGGCACTGTCACACAGATATAAATATAGCACTGATATTAATCTATATCTATATATCGCCCTTACGACAATACGCCATACCGAGTACGAGAATGATAAAAGCCAAAAAACGTTTCTAAGGCATGAGGCATACCTCAGATTCTTAGCAAGCAAATATTTTCTTTAAAAGTTTTGTGTCCCATCATACAACCGCCAACCGGAAACTGTGCATTACAGATACAAATCGTACCGTACATAAAACATTTTCCTGTCTGTGGAATAAGCAACAACCAACAATCACACGAAAAATTTTTCGTCCCATCATACAACCGCTAACCGGCAGCTATGCATGCATTCTTTAGATGAGATAGATTCGAATATATCGAGTAAACGAGCATGGTTTACAAAAGCCAATAAACAAAAAAAACCAAAAAAACATTTTGATTTTTTTATTTTAACTTTTTATGCAGCTAGCTACTATTAGGCATACATTGGCATACACGCATGTGATCGAAATTATTTTAAAAAATAACTGCTCATTTTTTTGTTCACATGTATATATATATGTACATAATAATACATACAAACAACTGAATATCATGAATTTCATTTGGTTTTCAATTTTATTTTAATTTTATTTGTTTGTTTCATTTTCAAAATTTATTTTTCTCTTACACATTCTCAATTTTTAACACCCATACATATGTGTAGGGATTTGGAATTTGATCGAATAACACATGTACATACATATATATATATATACGCATACTAGTACTTACATTGCATGCTAATTTATTTAAATGCAATTTTATTTTATACATGCATATTTGTTAGAATTGGCATTATTATTTTAAATTTTAATTGTTTGATTCATTATTTATTGAACACAATATAGGAATTATGAGTATCCTTTATAAAATATAATATTTCATTTGTACAATGTATATGCAACAAACTTTCGCAAATATGTATGCATGTGTGGTATACAAACCAAAATGGATATATGTATGCATGGTGACACACTATATAAATTTAAATGTTCACAAAAAATAATAAATGATTGAATGAATATATTATAAAGAATCAACTTAAAAAAAAATTTAATTGCTTGTATATACAAAAATGCGTAAATTCAATAAAAAATCCACATATACATATAAAATTAACCGATTTATCCATGGATGTTATATATTGGTTATTTTAATTTCATGTTATTTCTAGTACCTAAGCCAATTTTTTTCTACATATATGTATATAAAAATAGCATAATTACGAGGAATGTTAAAAAATAACCGAACTTTTTAAATTGCGCGGCAACGAATTATCCTAGTATTGTGAGGTTAACAACAATGTAATTTGTTGTAACCTCCCAAATAATCTTCTCTTCACGGATTGTTGATATTTCGCTTTCGATCTCCGTTATTGCTTTTTGAATGTTAGGCGTCTTACCGTTTGTGGCGATTTTTAGAATGTGAGTTCTTTAGGAGCAACGATGTAACGTGAAGTTTTGAAACTGAAGTGGAGAACTTTTGTCGAATCATTTCAACTTTAAATCAAATGATTATTCTCCTTCAATCTTTCTACTAATCAATTCTGACTTCTTGTGATTTTTTATTTCTTAAATTAAAATCACTGCTAAAAAGAAAGCCGTTTCGACACAATTGATGATATAAAAAAAAAATCGTCACAGGCATCGAAGAATATTACGAAAGAAGCTTACCAATTCTGTTTTGCGAAACAAAAACATAATTGTCTGAAAATACTCGTATATTGGAAAAAATGTCTGAAGATAGGAGGAAAATACTTCGAAGGAGACAAGGACTAGTAATGTTTAAGTTGAAAAATAAAAATTTTAAAAATGTGGTTCGATTATTTTTGAACAGACCTCGTGTATTTATTTGTTTTGATTTTTTCGGTAATTCTAATAAAATATAGAATTAAAAAAATGGTCAAAAATTGAAATCCTTTTTAAATAACAAAATGATATTATTGCATAAATGATAACAAATCAATTTTAATTAAACTTTTGTGCCCACATAAATTTATGTAGATGCTATAGTACTATACAGGATATAAAATGTATGTACATTTCTAAATCACTTTAAATACAAATGGAATATATTGTTCAAATTTAATTTTTTACATGAATGTTGTTATGCATAAATATGGGATTAACTATTATATCATCTCAAAATCAGATCAATCAAAAAATAAATAATGAAAAATTTCAAATAATATTTCGATTCTAATGAATAATCAATGAGGGGTCTGGGGTGAGATCAACAGGGTAGGTACTGATCGCTTGTGGAGGGATCTGCTCGAACTCAGGCCAGTATTGCAACTGTTGAGTTCTTACTCAAGTGCCCACTTTACCTCCTCGTGGTGACCCCTGGTAAATGACATCAGTCAGGCGAAAATTGTGGGCTCTCTACCAAACAATCCCATCATTTCTGTCTTTGTAAGCCTTTTGTAAGCCAAATCTGTATTTAGAACTTCTTCATATCATCAACTATACCCGGTTCTAACATCTTTACAATAGTCTGCTTGTGGATTGGACTGCAAATTTCCCACAAAGAATTTCTAGCCACTGATCTGTGCCATGCATTTTACTGATGTGCCCTAGCCATTTCATACTGCTGATAATGACACTATATCTATTACGTCACTGTAGATGTTTTAAAAAAAAATAAATTTCTCTTCTACTACACTCAATATCGTTTATTGTTTTTGCACCTAACATTCTTCTTGTAAGTATCTTCCTCTCTTTTCTATCTAGCAAATATACGTCTGTTTTTCTTTTAGAGTTCAGCACTCTCAGACCTAAGTTATGATTGATTTCAGCAGTGGTTTTTATATCCTACATTCAAATACTCTCGATGTATCCTTTGACTTCAATAATGGTATACACGTAACTGATTATTGCAATTTTAATCAACACAAAATGTATGATACAAAAGTATATAAAAGTGATGTTAATAAATATGTATATTTGTTACATTATGTAACTTGAAGGAATTTGAATCCTCCTTGAAAAATTTTCGATTTCTATTCGACTTAAGATTCAATTTGAATATTTAATTTGCTGCACGTCTAGATTGTCTGGAATATTCCTACTGTAACAAGAGTGTACATATCATTCTCTAGCAATAAGAAATTATTCAAAGAACTTTTCTGTCATGGAATATTCAAGAGTATTTTGTTTTGTGTAGCAAGAAGTAAAAATAAATATACACATATACATACATATGTACTCATATTCGTACATACAAATGCATAAAAGTTCATTTGAAATTAAACTGTAAAACGAATGACAGTGACAGTCAATAAGAATATTATAAATTTAAATGTAAAAATTAAGTAATTTTTTCATATTTGTATATTTGTAGAAGCACATACATAAATAACATGTATAGATATTTTGTCTGCAGAAATGCAAACGAAAATACTTATGTTTATATGTTACATATATACTTAAATAGTTTTAGGTGGTAGAATGTGGCAATTATCATTAACTGTATATATGGAATTCCTTTTATTGTTTGCATGTATTTATAGTAAGTATAAGTAATGGTTATAGTTAATTTGAAATGTATGTATAGTATAAATTTATGTAATGTTACATATAATACATAGAAGACTTTGCACACTATACTCATATCATCTTTAGAAATTTTGAAATCGTGGTAAATTTTATATTCGACTGTAATTTGTATATACCACAAACTTTCATTAGAAATTAAATTATTTATTTAGCTATATAGCATATACACCTTCATAGATGTTATACATCCATATATGTATTCGTAACTAAATATAAAATTTATTATATTTGAATATAAATTAAGTCAGTAGTACCAGTAGTACATACCTAGTACCTGTACTAACATGTGAATAAATTTAGAGATATTATACGATTTAGAGTGATATATTACAAAATTTGTACTGCATATTTTAGACAAAACTTTTTGAAAATTTTTTAATAATGTAAGAATAATTTACATGAATAACTACAAGATCATCTTATAAATACGTAATTGTGTATATACATTTGTATTAATATAAGATATGTGTATATGTATACATATTTTGCTTTATGAACAGTGTCCATGTACATATTTATATACAGATAGATGCATAATAATAGTATATAAGTACATGTATACATGAATTTTGTATTAAATAAAACGATAAATAAATGACTTATTCTCTAGCATTATTATATAATACAGTATATTGTATGCATGATGAGTATATATGTATGTATTATATCTACATTAAATTTTTGCATCCTTGATAAATATTTTAAGTTACCTATATATATCAAACATTAGAACGAAACATAAACAATTTATTTTTGACTAAAATAAAATATGTATACAATTGAATAATCCATATCCTTGTTTTTTTCTTCGCATTTACCAAATTCTCAAAATGAGAATGTTACTATCATATGTGCACCTACAGTTTAATGTGGATTATAGAACTCTTAGTTTGCTGGTAGAGAAGCAAGCTCATCTATATGGTTGGGCTTGGAATGTAATTAGTTATACTTGTCTTTAGTATGGTTATGGCTAGCAAGTAAACTAATCAACTTTTCTAAATTCTTTTTTCCCCAGTAAACTGGTACATGCTGGTACTCATTCAAAGGTGAGTGAATTTAAGGGTATTGGTATTGCAAATTGTTTTTCTCACATTTATCGAGGAACATAGAATCGAACCCGTACTCCAAGATCAGTAGCCGCAGTTACTCTATACAACTACGAAAACTCCTTTACCATAATCATTGAAATGTATCGAATTAAAAAATAAATAAAAAAAATTTATATCATTAAAATATTTGCGTAAATTGCTATGTCCATATTATACGAATACATCAAATTAAGTAATATTCTTTTCAAAATTAACACTTAAAGTGCTTAAAGCATAAAAGAAAATTAACAAAATTCTGATTTCTATTATGACCTTATTTTTCCAAAATCTTTTAGATATCCCTATTTTTATCTCTGAAATATAATATATTCTGAATAAAATAATTCTCTATTTCGTAACATCATTTCTACTTCAATATGCAATTTGAATTGAGATTTTTTTTTAGTTAGGGTAGGATTCTTCTTTATTTTATTCAAAGTTTATTATTTTGTTTTTCACATTTATTTTTGTGTATATTTACACTCGTATAATACATGATAACTTCATTGAATAAAAATTCTCGAATATTTCGAATATTTTTCATTATTCTACCATAATTTATTAAATTTTATTTTGCTTCCCTTTTTTTTGTGGAAAAACACTCTAAAACGAGAAAAAAACAAATAAATAAAAGAAAATAAAAAAAAATCACATATCAATTTGTCTATTTAATTTTATTTTTTTTTTTGCCGATTGTAATTTTATCATTTCTATGTGGTTGATTCATTCATTCATTTTGTTTCTCTATGAATTTCTGTATATCATAATCGATTTACCCTTATTTTTTTTTTATACAAATTACATGAGCAACATACAAAAATTTGTCCTCAATTCTATACCAGGCAAAACAAACAAAAACACAATATTATGTAACTGGAAGAAAAAATTGTCAACCTTTTGTATAGAGTTTATTTATTTATTCACTTTTTTTATTTGGTTTTATGAATTATACAGTGTCAAAATGCTTTCAAAACGCAAAATAAAGTAAAAAACAAAAGAAATAAACAAATAAATAAAATAACTAAAACTTGTGGAATTGTGAAATACTTACAAGCACATATCCTGGTGAAAATTTCATTTAAAAAATCCTAAAAAATAAAATTCTTGTTTTTCATTTTTTAAAAAATTTTTATACTCTCAAAATGAATTTATTTATCTTTAGCGTTTTTAACATGCAACGATACGCATATGTATGGGGTTTACCAATAAGAACGTCAGAACTTTAAACATCCACAACGACAACATTGATCAAAATTGTCGCAATCTCAAAACTTTGTTTGTTATGCTCATTATTATGTCTCTGTGAAAAGTGATCATGAAAAGGTAAACGGATTCAGCTCGGAGAAATTATTGGAGCTTTATTATGAAAATGCATGTTCATGTTTGCCGTATGTTTCGGGAGAAATTTATGTTGAATTTGAAATTTTGAATCTTCATTTGAAAGCTTTAAAAGTTCAACTGACTGAAAAACTCTAATCAACTGAACTAATCACTCAACTAATTACTGAAACTCTAATCAAAAACTCTAATCAACTTTTGTCGAACTTTCGCTAATTGGGCTTTGGAGCAGTTGAAAGTCGATTCAGATTTTGTGAAAAACATCATCTTTTTGGATGAAGCACATTTCTGGCTTTCATTTAGACGAAGCCGAGGAGGACATTTAATCGATATTATTTCCGTATGTAATGTAATCGATTGTTTGTCAAAATTATAAAAAAAACCACGAGAATATAACTTGTAGTTATCATTGTGTTCCGTTTTAAGGTTTTGATGCGCTCATTGATAAGCCCTCTATATGCATACAAGTATTATACTCGTATGGGAGCGTTTTTGGTCAGTTGAATACAAAAAACAACATTTGGTAATTTTTGCATAAAGAATAAAAAAAATGAAAATTAAATAAAATACACAAGTTACCATCTAATGATTGTATCTATCTATTTTTAGGATAAAAAAAAGTAGGATACCCAAAAAAAAACAAACAATAAAATATAATGAAAAAAATAAAACATTGTTGATATCTGTGTTCGTAAATACAACATGTAACGTACCTTAAAAGTCCTTTTTGTATTGCACTCTATATGGGAGAATATTTTTTTCTACTCGTATATACATTTTCGTCAATTCATTGCTGTGTTTTTTTTTCTTTTTCTGTTTTGCACGTTTTAAAAATGGAAAATAATATAACACTTTACTACACTATTACTACTAAATAAAGAAAAAAAATACTCTGAAATAAAACAAAACCGAATAAATGAATAACAAAATATACACAAAATAAAAAAAAATCCTAGAAACATTCATGAATTCATATATAGGTTTAATTTTTATTTGCAAATGTTTACCAACTGCACATAGTATTTACATACACTCGCTCATATGTGAATATCCTTGTTATAAAAGAAGCGAAACAAATTTTTTTTGCGCAAAATACCAGCACTATGTTAAGTTATGGTGTGTGTGTGTGTGTAGTGTACTCGAATGAACGAACGTGCATTCATTTAGTGCGAAAATTGACTGTAGTCAGCACCAGCAACAAAAATATATCATTGTGGAATCTCATCTTCTTTTTTTTTTCTTCTGAATATACATAAGTTTTTTTTTTACCTTTTTTAATAATTTAAATTTTTTTTTTCTTTAATATTCTTTGAATGAAAAAAATTTCTATGGTCATCATTATTATTTTTTTTTTTTGTTTTTGTGTATTTGTGTGCTATCAATGAGAAACAATGAAAAAAAAGGAAAAAAATTGCTCTAAATATTCATTCTTTTTTTTTTATTTGCATATGATTTTCTTTCATTCGATTATTACATGCAAAAAGTAAATACTTACAATAAATATCCCTTACAAATGTTGTCCAACTTTTACAATACCCTACTCCTCTACTCATCATGATTTGTACCACAACACTCCATGAATGAGTCTTGGTTTTTGTAAGATATGAGGCTTCAGATATTTTAATCTTAAGTTGACATTTTCAAAATATTATTTACTTACTTACTTGTGGTTTTTTGATGTCTTGCTTCAATATAATATACATTGATCTATCTTAAACTTGGTCTACTTTTTCCTCTTTGCTACAGAAGTTTGTTGCAATATTTTTACGGTAGGATAGTTTTCCAGTCTACGACACAGATGTCCGGTACATCTCGGAACTTATTTTGATTTTTTTGACAATATCTATGTCTTTATAAATGTCATATATAAATCAACGTAATAATGGTAATACAGTAATCTCTATCCAGCATTTTCTTGTACTTTCGCAATTGGTACATTTACGCCTGAGTATATCTATACCCTTATAGAGGTATAAAGGAGTATACTTTCCTTTCAAAGCTTTGAAACACAGATAATATAAAGTATATTTATATTGTTTGTGATTGAAGTGCACCTGAATTTAATTTATTTATTGTCCAGTACCAAAAACTATAGAATAATTATTCTTCTATAGTTTTTGCCAGTACCCAGTTCCATATAATACCACCAGAAAAGTGTACAGATTCTCATTTTTTCTTTTTGCTCTTGCGAGATATTTTGACTTTATATTAATTGCTTATTCAGGCCATAAAGGTATACATATTTCCTAAAATTATACGCCTTCCTATATATCTCTCCACTTATTTGATTTGTGCTATTCACCAGAGACCCAAGGTATGTAAATTTTTGTACAAATTCAAAGTTATAAAAATGTTTTTTTTTTAATTTCCTTCTATTATTTATTCATAGTAACAAATCATAAATTGCATTATAAATCAGATCAGATCTGAATAGTAAAGGAAAGCAGTGAATAAATTTTCTAAATTTTTTCATTTCACATAATGTATATTTGTGACAAACAATCTTTTCATACGCTAGCTACAATACAAATACATTAATTTCTTACCTCTACCCTCTACATATAAAAGTAGTATAGTTTCACGCATTTTCAAAAGACAATAACGTGATGTAAATGTAGTAAATACAAATGTAGTAAACATACAAATTAGCGTAAACTAATGTACATGTGACTTCGTTCATAAATCTTGATTTTAGTTCTTGAACTTTTCACACAAACACAAACATCTCTTTACGTGACAGAACACTAGGGCTCCATTTGAACTGTAGCGCCATTGGAATGTGAATTTTTCTTTCCACCTGATCTGATTTGAGAAGAAGATAAATTAAGGAAGACATTATTTTATAGTTGCGATTACGATATTAGATATAACAAAAAATACATACAAATATCTAAATAAAAAAATTTACGATGTACGTGTATGAAATTTTTTCACATTAATCAAAAAATTCACTTTCACTTATTCATATAAATACAGTAGTGTAGTATTTTTTTTGTTTTTACAGTTCTCCTGCATGTTTATTGCCATAATTTATTGTAAGGAAGTGATGTACAATACGATGTTGATTAGATTTATGGATTATTTTTGATAGAAATAGAAATTTGGTGTCAGTTGACAGCAAAAAAAAAAAAAATTGTTACATATATAGCCCACATTTACCCATATATAAAGTTTACATAAATCCCACATCGTTATCCTGATCACTTGAATGTTCTCTAAATATCAGCATCAGCTATAAATAACTATACTTATTGCTTAATTTTTTTGTATTTTTCTTTTTGCATGTGCTATATACTCATACAACGCTGGTACGTGCATATTTTTTTTATCACGAATCACATCAATCGTACAGAGTACCGTGTCGAGAAAACATAACATAAGTGAAGAGATATAATTTTCAATTTTATGCTGGTCAATTTGCCAATTTGATTTTCCTCTTTTTCTTTTTCATTTAGCTTTTAGTTTTATTTGTGCATGTTTGTATGTACATAACATATGTATCTGACATACGATATTTTTATGTAAAAGATTCACAACATATTCATAGATACATAATTGCCATCTAATAAAAATTTAAGACGCAATAATCATAAAATTTATCCTGATTACGACGCAGATACTTAAATTTGTTAGCCAGAAAAAAAAGAACATAAAACAAAAGAATAAAAATAAAAATGAAATTAGTCAACAAGTTGAAATGAAATTAATTTTCGAAATTTTTTTTACACTTAAAATATTATCAGATAGCAAAAATTGATTTCGAAAATTGAAATATTAAGAAAACAAAACATTTGGACATTAAAGAAACATTTGAGCTGTTTGAATTTATGTATAAACTTTTAATTACTCTGAATTAATGATTTCGTCCTTATTTATTGCTTGTGTACTAGGAAAAAATTGCATATAATTTCATGTAGTACATATTTATCGTTAAATTTTGAATTCAAGGATATTGTAAGAAAATACTTAAAATTCGCTATAAAAAAAATACCCAAATTTTTATAAACATAAATATTAATAGGACTCGGATAACGAGGGTATTCATTTCAAATCTCATAAGTCTCGCACCTAATTCGCATAAGTAGCGTATTAATCAAGTATTAATTGATCGCATCCTTACGAAACTTCGTAATTTTTGGATTTGTTTTGAGAATTATTGAATTTTAAGATTATTAAATTTATGTGACAAAATAAGAATTTGTAAACAGTTAAGTTGCAACTATTATGAATGTTTCACGAGACGCTTTCATGTCATTTTGACTTACGATTTTAAATGAATAGCTTCAATATATTTTACTTGTACTACACACAAAAATATGTATACTGTAGACATCATTCAAATTCATTAAAATTTCTTTACATTTCTGCCATCCTCTTTTTGTCTTGATTTTTTATCATAAATGGTTTTGTCTTTTTCTTTTCATTTTTCCACTTTTTCTTCATTTTTTAATTTTTTTTATTTTTGCATTTGTCAGAAGTTCAATATATCATGAATTTTGAACATTTAAATTTTATTTTTGTTCATAAGCAAACTCATTTATGTACATTTATCTGTTTACTTGTAAAATGACAACAACAAAAAAGCCATTAAAGAAATAGGAAATAAAAATATTAAAATCGATGTTTTATTTATGTTTTATTATGCGATCAGCTTACAATATAAATTTCATTTTATTTTTAGTGTTCAAATTTTTATTGTCTTTTATCCTTTTTTTTAAAATTTTGCTTTTGTAATATTTACACGTCTTTTTCTCAGTTTTTATGTAAATCTGTAAATCTTGAGAATATGACAATATATGGTATGTAGGTCTAGGCAAGTAGCAGTAACATTCTAAGTCTATTCTTCGTGGGTGGTGCTGGTGATTCTTCAGATTCTAGACTATAGTCATTTTGTTTTATTTACATAGTAAGACAAGCATCCCAGACACGAATTGGCAATTTCCCTGAGACAATCAGTAGTTTTGGCCAAGGTTGAGCACTTACAGAAATAATGAAAGAGAGTCTCCGTTTCTAAATTATTCCTGCAGGTTCTACAGTGTCTATTGAATGAAGGGCCTTATCGGACTGCGTGTTCTAGTCAGTCTCTTGTTAGAATCGTCATGAGATGATTTTGTGTTCAGCCACGAGGCCAGTGAACAAGATTTTCTATTTGTTATTGGCTACTGAAGCCATTTGTCTCGCTTTTACTACTTTAGAGTACTGTTTTTTAGAGTAGAGCCATGTTTTTTCAGTGTATCCGCTTGCGCGGTACTCTCTATATTCCTGTGTCCTCGAACCCAGATTAGAGTAACTTTGGAGACTTTTTGATAGCTCCTGTAGCTCTCTTCTGCACCGTTCTACTAGTTTTGAAGTAACAGAGGCAACTTGCACAGCTTTGATTGTCGCCTGAATATCAATATAAAAGCGATATCTATCGTATGTATCTGTCTCTGTATCTTTGTTTTTTCTTTCTTTTTAGAATTATAATGCGTTATAACGCGTTTATTCTATAACGATGAAAAGTATATGTACCATAGATGGTACAGAAAGATAATAGTATACCGTATGTGTATACGAACGTAATTGAAAATTATTCTAAACTTTTTTTTTAATGTAAATTTGTCGTCAATCCAATTAAATTTCAAATAAAATATAACACTCAAATACTTTAGACTTGCAAAAAAATCGTGCCGTGCTTATACCTCTTGAAATCCAAACATTGCGTATATTATACAAATGTCTGTTTAAAGACGATATATACAAATGCACGTAGTATATTTCACGTTCTCGTTACGTTATTATTTTTAAATTATAACAATTATGTACATGTGTATAATGTATGTACTATATATTGCATATTTTTAAATTTAATCATATTTTAGTTCATTTTTTTTTTTTTTCATTTTTCTTTCAACCAAACCAAACATACCAATTATTTTAATCATTTTCATACACAATATGGTGACAATGAACGTGCTGTTAACTTATAACACGTACGTAATTGTATACATAATAATAAAACTATATACACGAATAAAATTTTATATGTACATACGTAATGCGAATATAAACAATACATCTGCATACAGAGAATCGCATAGAGATTATTATATCCGTTGATTGTATAAAATTCGAAATGTGCCAATGTTAAAATGTATTCATGAATAAATTTCAGGTAACTTATCCTGTACAAATAAATATATATTATAAGTATGTATGTGCATATTTATATAATTTATGAATTATGATGCATTATGTTCTGATGTTAGTATGTACGCTATTATATACAACGATATTTTTTTATGTGTTATGTGTATGCCAACATAAATAAAATGTATCTATATATACACGTTAAAATTGGAATATCTGAAATGATTTCGAACTCTCGATTAAAATTAACTCTAAAATATTTTGTTGTTCAGATACATTTCTTGCTTTAGCTTTGATTTCGTTTAATTTTTTTCTTATCAACCATTTTCTAGATGAATAAGTCATAAAAGGGATTTATATACAAAGTTAAAAAATTCATTCAAAATTGAATAGAAAATTTTATTATCTGGCGTTGTTTCATTGCGCACATCTTCTCATACTTATAAAAATTCGTTGAAAGTACGAATATAAAATTGACTGATGATATCAACAGTCAACAGTCAGTATAATCCGTGCACAAGTAATCAAAGTCGTCGATTTATGATAATTTGAAATTATTATGAAATCCTTATCTGAATATTTTTCATTCTTCTACGTAATTTTATTTTTCTTTTTCGTCTGTTTATTATTCATTTTCTGATATCTATAAATATGTTATTAAAAGTTTATTTTATTATTATCATCATGACATTAAATATGTGTCTACATATAGTTACTAAATTTGAAATTATTGTATTAATTCAATTTCTATTTCCTTCCATGATAACAATTATATGAAATACTAACAGTATTTCTTATACAAGACAGGTGTAGGTAACATGTCTATAGTCAAGTGTATAATTATTTATCCAAAAATTTGTAGTACGTGTAATAAATTACAAATTATAGTTAATATCATATTTTTTGGGTTCACCTGTACATAAAAAATGGAGGACTTTTAATAAAAACATAATAATTATCCTTTTCATTGTTTTCAGCATAAATATACGTAATATGGTCTAGAAAATTTTAAGAAACCTACTATCCTTGTGATCTTTAAGTTGTGTGTTCGATTGATGCCAACGACAAAAGTGAGAAGAATAATTTTCAATTTTTTGTTGTATATTTCCAACTTTTATTTATTAGCATCAAAGTTCATTAAATTTTGAATGAGTACCAGCTTGCTACCTTGCTGAGAAAAGAGTTTAGATAAGCTGATTAGTCTACTTGCCGACGGCAAGTAACTCAAAGTATTGGTAGAATATTGTCAGGTTATTGATCAGATCTAAAGTCTAACCCCTACCATGTAAATGAGCTTACTTCTCTACCAGCAACCCAGCCCAGTAGTTCGCAATCCACATTAAACTGTAGTGCATATATGGTACATACATGATGGTAAGAAGTCTAAAAATCATTTTGGGTGAAAGACCTGGCTCTAGGCGCTAGAGTTTGAATGCTTTTTAAGAAGAATAAAAAGAATAAAATAATTATAATAGTGAAAAAAAAAATTAATTATATGGTATTATGGTGCTCTTATTTCTGCATGCTTTTTCGTACAAATAGTTCGCAAGCAAAGCATGTAAGTATATTCCAGTGTTTACGCTGTATATAAAATCAATCTGGAAGAAGTATGGAACTACATATATATTTTGATGTCAAAGTATATAAGTATTAAGCAAAGTAAACTAATATTATTTACTACATACACAATATGTACCTACTTTCTTCGTATATTTGAATTTATCAAAACCCTGGCGCATGCAGATTTTTTCTAGATGAAGTCAATACGCCTAAAAATACTTATACGCGTACTTGTATCAATAACAGTAAGTATCTACCTATATTAATATTATCCTCGATAACATCTGCTACATTAAAATACTAATTACGTGTATACATATGTATGTATGTATGTATCCATAAATATTACATCATTATATAATCAGTTGTGGAAATAAAAGAATAGCAATTATAGCTACAGCTATACATATATGCATGTGTAATTATTATCGTTATTTATCTATTAAACTAATTAAAATTAAAAACAAAAATTATTCAAATTACATTCCAATTAAATTCAATTTAATTTTATTAATTTTAACATTCCAATCATCAATTATTTATTTTTTATTCTATTTTATTTGAATTTGATATTTCAATTTTAAATTAATTAAAAATGTATACGAAGTTTATACACTAATTTGTATGTACGTACATATGTATACTCGTATTATAAGCCTGTGAAAAATAGCTATGAAATTGGACTAAGTTTAAAATTCTAAATAGGAAAGAAAATTTGTTATCGAAATACCATATACTATAGATTGTAAATTATCATAATTTGATTTATGTATTTACTCCGGTCCAGTCAAAGATTTGGTGGAATCATATACAATTAGATGCAACAAGGACAAGATGGCTAGGTCATGTACATATTGAGAATGGATGACAACAAAGTAGTTAGAAAATTATATGAAGCCATTATAATAGATATAAAAAAGAGAAGAAGGTCTACAAACAGATGGTTGGTTGATGTTATGGAGCTTTTGAAGAAACTGAGTGTGAAACAATATGAATGCATCAGCTATAGAGATCAAAAGTAATATGATCCAGTAATAAAGAAAGCAATGGTTCATAAAGAACTGTAATTGTTTTGAAGGAAGAATAAGAAGAAGAAGAAATTATTCATCGTTATCAAAATGTGTAGAATAACACATAGCAAATTCATCAAAGTCTACTCTAAAAGAAACATTCACTTTAGACTAATTATAAGAAGTCTATATGAGACGGTTGCGTTTAATGAAAATCTGTTATCATGAAAATCAATCTATCTTCACAAGAATATCCTACAACCTACAATATATTATGTGCTATGTTCCTGATGATACAATATTTTCAATTAATAAATTTAAGCATGTATACATAATTAATTTATATGTATGACTGATTATAACTGTATATAATACTGTGTTACTGTGTATAACATATAAGTACACATAACATACGCAATAATAAATTAATCATTAGTAACAATTATCAGCAATTCAATAATTAATTAGTTCGAAAAATATTTCGTTAATGATGAGGTTATAAATATGAGAAAAGGACTTACCATAAATATTAAAACCATCATGAAAATGTATACATATATAATCGATTAAAAAGCTATATGTGCATAATACTCGTATGTATAAATTCATACTTTAATAAATATGTTTATGTGTGATATTAGCAAATAATTACTTATGTATTGGCGTTTTTAATTAAAATCCTCTCATATTAGTGAACATATACATATATAAATTATTATTATTTGCTCTTATACATAAACTGGATTATGACAAATGCAATAATCTGTAGAAAGCCAGATATAATATGAATAATCAAAAATAATTATTTAAAAAAAAAAAATAAAAATTGAAATAAAAAGAGTACGTAATATAAAAAAAAATTATTCGAAAAATTATAAATATGTACAATAAAAATTCTTTTTAAATCAATATTGAAAATATTAATCAAAAAATTTTATGGCTGTGTAATTCTAGATATATTAAAATGCATACATATAAATTTATTATTGAGTTATTAATGGAATTTATTAATGAATATCTGTGTAGTATTGTTGAAAATTGTATGCAAAATTAATGAATTGTTTTTTTTTTTATTCACTTATAAAATCAATATGAAATAATTGTACGTATATATACAACAGTTCGTAACTAGTATACAATTCACACAAACGATAAAAATTATGAAATTTATTCCAAACACACAATACACAAGGACAGAACAGTATAAAGGACCATTCATTATATCGAATAATTATACACTTAATATACAGTGAACATAAAAAATCAATCTTTGTGCAACTGTAAGTCAAAATCGAATGAACACATCTTCCAATATTTTTCGCAAATGAAATCCTGATATGTTATTAATTTTAATTTGGAATTTCATTTTCACACTTTTGTTCATTATCAAGTTAAGAGTGTTTTTACACCCGTATAATTCCATATAATATTTCATGAGGTTTTTCTGGGTCATTTTACAAAAATCTATTTCTTGTAAAAACTCTATTTTTCCGATTTCGAAGATAAATAATTAGCATACTTAAGGGAGATACTTTGGCCTTTCATATACACTTTAATTTTTGACATCTTCACTTGTGAAGAATTTATTAAGAAGAGAGAGTATTTCACGAAAATAATGCAGGTGTACAAAGACTTTTTTCGTCCACTGTATAAACATATAATTATAGACATTCGTATACATTCTCGATTATTTACGTTTATATTAACAACAATTCATACATTTATGTATATAGCTATTCAATTTCAAAATTATTATTTAGAGATAAATTAACAGATCATTGAATTGTTAAATAAATAAAAAAAAAATTCGATATAAGCTTTAATAACAGAAAAATAATACATATACAAATACAAATAAAATGAAAATATTTTCAAACCGAAATGGGATATCAATAAAAATGTTTCCTTTTTTTTTTAAATGTCATTCAATTTTAAAAATTTTTATAACTGACCTAGATTTTTATACAAAACCGAATGGATACATTAAATATATGTATGTTTTTTTTTTTTTTTTGGTATGTTTCAATTTTAAAAATTGCACTTTTTTCTTTTTTAAAATGATTATTATGATATGGATCTATAGTTGTTATGTTTTTGAATGAAATATAAATAGTGCATATATGAACATATTTTTGTATGTACAAAAATTAAGGATAAATTCCTGGCCTATTTTTATACATATTTTATACATACATAATATAGAAATTGAATGGATTTCAATGAATTTCGTTTAACATTTTTCATAAATTAATTTCAAAATACTTATATACATGTCCAATGAAATAATGTAGAAAATTTGAATTAATTTATACATACATATATTTAAAAGTTTCATTTTAATTGTTTTTTTTTTCGAATATTTAAACATGTATGCTGGTAGACAAATTTACAAAAAGAATTAAAACGAACTGAGAATTTTATTTAAATTGTCCTGGAAAAAAATTATTAAAAATTTGCAAGAATAAGTATACGTAATTCAGTAATTTTAAAAATTCATTCTAAATATAAGTATCCTTTGATTTGTTTTTATTTGTGTAGACTGTAAACTCACGCATATTCACATATACCTACCTAATTATATCATTTATTTGATTCTTTTGTTTTTGTTGATTTTATAAATTTTTTTTTCTTCGCAATAATATGTATGACTACATATACAGTCTGTTCAAAAAGAGACGAACTTTTATAAAAATAAAACAAAAAGTTTTTTAGCTTACATAGTACATAATAACATTTATTGAAAGAATAATCTTAAACCTATTTCGCGTTAGCACTTGTCTAGTATACAGTCCAATCTCCACTGTTTTGAATTATGAGGTGACATCTTCTGGTACAACTTTCACTCAATTTTTTGACATACTCATTGGAAAATCCGTTCCACAGTCTCTTTAACGTTCTTTCCAAGTGACGAAAGCTCTTCATTTGTTTTCCGCTAAGTTTGTGCTTCATCAAAGCCGAAACGTTTTTTATGGAATTGGCATCCGAGGACTGTGATGGCCAGTTCAGCAAACACCTTAACCCCATTTCATTCTTTCCACTGTGTACACAACTTACTATATATAACAAATATCACTTCAAACCTTTTTTTTTATAAACAGAGTTTATTTTGTAAATATCTAACTACTTTAAAGTTTGAACGCAAATGAAAAAAATTTTGATCAGCGAAATAGACAAGGGTAAGCTAAACATGACTCATGTAACATTTTTAGTATCTTGGCATTTATTGTGTTTTACTCGACTGTCATGTCTTTTTGAACAGACTGTACATATGTTAATGTGAATACATTATGAACACCTAATTACGTGTACATAGATATATTCAATTTCCATTTTATATGTAAAAACTTATTTATCCTGTTCTTGATATTATCTGTGTATGAATATGTACTATAATGTAATAATGAATAATATCCTGGAATTATATAATATTCGTTTGAAAATTCTGATCAAATAGAATTTATATGTGTAGGTTGGTAAATAAACTGATAAATTGAATAATTTTAATTCAATTTTATGAGGGTTTCTACTTTATATTTTCATTATATTTAAAGATTATATTTTAGAAGTAAAAGTTTAATTAATTAATAAAATTTACATCAATAGGAGGATATTGTCGGATTAAAGAAAAACGAAAATATATTATATATGCTCGTATTTACGTATAATTATCATAATTATTTACCTAATTTAAAAGCAAAAAATAAATGAAATATGTAAGGTAAAAATGAAAATGCTAGTATACTCGTTAATTGTTGATTGATAACTTCAGTGTGTCTTCTAAACTCATTTTGAAATTAAATACAATTCAATAAATTAAAATGTTCGTATAAGGTTGTATCTACCATTTCGAAAAGTACTAGAGTAGAATGGCTATACCGCGCTGTACCATTATTCACTGCATGAAGCTCTTATGAATAACAAGAAAACAAGATAATTTTATCTCAACAAATCAGCATTTATTTTTCATTAATTCAGCTACTAAATTCAAATTATTTCGAATTTCAATTCCGATTCCGATTCCAATTACTTAAGATGAAAGACTGTATGTACATATGTACATATGTACTTGTAAACCTATACAGAATCAAACAGAAAATGGTTGTAATTACTTTTACGTTGCGTAGAGATACATACATACTTAATGGTAAAATATACATATACAGAAATCAGGAAATAAATTTACCTGTACACCACATCACAAAATGATTAAAAGATATGATAAAAGATTTCATTTCGAAAAGAGAATATAAAGTCTTAAAAAAATTTAAAATTAGAAAATAATATATATGTACCATCATCTTCTCTTCTCTTCTTATATATTTGATCAAAGCAATTTTTCTAAATGATTAAGAATGAAATTCAAAGACTTTTTCATATTCACATCATATTCAAAATGTTTTTGAACTAATAATGAAAATTATCGATGAGATTATAATTATGTAAATTACGCATATATGATAATATGATTAATGACTATACCTATATGAAAGATTTACAGGCAAACAGAAAGGAAAATAATTTATTCTAAAGAATTCCATAAACAAGAATTTTCAGTATTTTTTTTTTTTTTAATAAACTGAAGTTATTGATTTGGACAACATACAACACGTATTACATTCATTCGTTTCAATTAAATGAATACTTTCGATAATAAATTTATGATTTACCTATACGCATGGTTTCAATTCAAAATATTCAGATGTTTTACACGCCCTTTTTGAAACAACAAACGAAGCTATAAGAATAGAGAAATTTTTGTTTTGTGTCCGTCTTTCTAAATAAACTGAATAAATATCAGAAAAAATTTATAAAATATTTTATATCTTGAAAATAAAAAATATCAACTGCATATCTATACATAAATTTTATTAATAAATCTAATTTATTATTTTTTTAATTAGGAAATCAATTAATAATTCTCTTTATTAGATGGTAATAATAAATTTTTATTTTAAACTAATTTGTAATTTTTTGATTTATATTTTTCATTCTTCTGATATTTTACTCATTTAAATGTGTATATCGATGACATGTACGGTATACCAAATATTGTTTTTTAAATAAATCTAATATGTACATACCATACATAGATGTATACTTTCACTACAAATTATTCATCATAGAATCAAAATTATGATCAATAAAATATGAGTAGAAAGTATAGAAATTATTTGAGAATTTATAATAATAAAATCGATCAAGCTCTTTGAAAATCTTGATTAACATTTTTCATTTTTGGAATTACATACACAGACGTATATGTACATACATACTACATACATATGTAATAAAATAATATGGGTATTCACTTAAGAGACTAAACTACTCATATCACAGTAAATTTGCACATATAGATTTTAAGTGAACGCACTGCGAAGCATCTTGTGTAATTCAATATTATTTGAATTTTCTGTCAATTTCATAAAAAGACAGAATTCCAATTTAACTGCTAAAAACAAATTACAGCGTAAACACAATTCGGCTTCGAAAACTACAACAAAGACGGACAGCCTTTTTCCAGTTGTCAAAATTTATATTCCATGTACAACTCAACCAAGTTGTCAACAGTTCAGCAGAAAATCATTGTCGTCCTCTACGCCAAACGCTATCTCATTACAACAAATTCAAATTTTTGTTAAGAAAAGCCTTGAAATGTCAATTGTAATTTGTTTTTTCGAGGTGGTGTTTTATGAGAAGCATTTTCTAAAAACAAAATAATTGGTGAATTAAAAAAAAAAAATAATTTAAATAAATAAATGTTAATTTTCTTATTATCTTCTTATCTTTTTCTATTTGATCCATTTTATTTTTGTTCACATTTTTTTTTTCACTTTATAACTCACAATACCTGACAAAATTACACCAATTATTTGCACTAACTTAACAAAAGTATCCGCAAATTTTTTACTGCTCCAGATGCTGAAACTGTGTGTGCGTGCACAAATGAATTACGACGGACGTAGTTTCCTTGTCTATAAAATATGACAATTGAAAATTCGTTTTCGATATTTGGTATCGTTTGAAAGCCGAACTGTGTCTACGCTGTTAAAAACTATATGAGACAGTTGAAAAAAAATAAAAACGAATTGACAACGAATATTCTGCACAGAAAATCATAAATGAATTATGCGACTAATTCGTAGAGTTAAATTTACTCGCTTTGCGTAAAAAAGATTTAATACGAAATTCCATTAGAGGGTGTAAATCGTTTAAAACTACACGTTTTATTCGCCTTGCATGTCTTTTACTGCATTACATAAATACCCTCAATAACAAAATGTATACAAAATCGTAATCTTAATCTTAATTTTATTTAGTACTCTTTTTCTATTATTAAATACAGATGTATGTACAGATGATACAGCTATCAGTTACTTTAATCTTTAAACTGTAATTGTTATACCTAAATGTTCAAATATAAAAGAAAGATAAGTCAAACCATTACAAGATACATATTCGTACATTATACATACTCATAAATACGATAAGTAATGAATGGTATACAGATTTATTTTATATTCTGAAACCTAATACTTTCTTGAATTTAAATTTATTTAAATTTTTGTGGTATGTATTGCCTATCCATCAAATTAATTTGTAATTCAAATACATATATCTATATAAGTGAGTATAGATAAATGTGTGTATGTATGTAACTGGTAAGCAAGTAGTAATTGTTAGATCACTTAATAGTCAAATATATATGAATGAGTGATTAAAATACGTACCTACCTATTTAATTTATCCTTTTTTTTTATGTATAAATTAAAAATAAACAATAAATTTTATATATTTATTCAATTTTTGATATTATCTTCATTTCGTTATTATCATCACCATATCTTCATATCGTATCACAAAAGCAATTAGTATTTTGTATTATTTTATTGTTCTAATGAATAGATTATTTTCATCTAAGAAAATGTAAACAAGCAAAAATAATGAATTGCTGGAAATAAATGCATACATAGGTACTACATGAACATTTTCTTTAGAATAGACTTTACATTCAGAATTGAATTGCAGATAACTACAAATAATATACCTTCATTCTAGTCCGAAAATATTTTTTCAAAACAATTACAATTCTGAAAAACATTGTACTTATGCAAATTGATCACTTGATCAATTCTAATATCATGCCAAATCCTAAATTTCAAATTAGTAAATCAATAATTTGAACATTTGAACATTAGAAACGAGTATAATTCATATCTACACACGATTACAAGAACATTGTACCGATTGTGTACATGAATTGAATTATGGTGCAATACTAATCAATGGCTAAAGCAATTAGCTTACATTCATTCGAGTGTAATGGTGCAATTTATTCTTGATATTAAAATGGATCCAAATTCTATTCATTTAAAAGATATTTATTACCTTAGATGCAATCTCAAAATTCTTATTGGTATATGCGCCATGTTATACATATATGTATATGTATACTGATTTACGTAAAATCAGTTCAATGCAACTTTTATACATAAAATGAATGAACTTACTATACTTAAAAGAAGCGATTTATAAACTGATAATGATTATTCTTTGAAAGTAAAATAATACCTATATTCATTACATTAGAATGTAATTAGAATGTTGGTAAAAATTCATTAAAAAAATATATTTTGTAGATGGTTAACTATATTCACATACACTTACATTAATAGGAAAAATCACAAAAGTTCACAGAGTACATAAAATTGTGCGTAACTTGTACATGCCTTATAAGTACTATTGGCACACTGCAGAGATAAACCATGGTTATCTCAAATGGTTTATCGATAACCTGGTATGGGTGAACTAGTTTATGTATTCATACGACACCTGTCGAGATAAATTCAAACACTAATTATTTTTCATCTATACTATTTTCAGAAATCGAAGTCAGTACAGGCAAGATAGGCATGCTTTTCTATATTCTTTCACATTGCGTTTGTATAAATCTGTCTCGTGTGTGGGGTGATCAGATCTCAATTTAAATCCGAGGGAAATATTTTAAATTGTATATTATGAAGGGCTGCAGTTTGCAAAAAACTTTTTTTTTAGATTTTACAAAAAAACAGGTAATTTTGTGACATTTTGGGAAATTTTATGAAATATGTTCATTTCTTTACAAAATAACATATAATAACAAACTGATTTGAATAATATGATAGCAATTTGCATTGTAAATAATTTTCTTTCTTATTCTAAGAAAAGACAAAACAAAAAATAAAATTCAGAATGTAACGGTAACGTAAAGAAATCATTAACAAGTACATAAAGGGAACAAAATAGAAGAAAATGGACAAATAAACAAATATGAAAATGAATGTATGTACGTATGTATACAAAATTTAATATCAAATTGATACTGAACACATAATTTTATAAATAAAATTAAAAATACTGAATATGGTATCATAAATTCATATTTTTTTTATAAATTTAATCAATACCCCCAGTAGCTACGGCAACCCTGAATTATCATCATTTTCTTTTATGCCCATCTTCCCGCTGACACGATTCAATCAACATTTTATACTTTGAGTGGACATCGGCTGCGCAACGACTTCATATTTTATAGTTCGGTTTTTTATTTTTCATATAACCAAAATGGTGTTAACTGATTAAATCAGTTGCCTTCACCACGCTACGCTGTGTGATAGGCAACATCAAACGGGTTGGTGTATTTCTTTTTCCCAAAAAAAACAGGGTGATTCATTATTAGAAATGAAAAAATCAGCCAACAAAAATTAAAATTTGTCTTAAAAACCGAACATTTTTATGAAATTTTCAAATAATGCTACTTTTTTATCAAATATAAATTTACAGGAATGTGAAATTTGTACACAATCCCCCTTTTAAGAATTATTTGTGAACAAAATTATAAATTTATTTATGCACAATTTGGAACATCCTGTTAACATATTTTAAAAAGTACCTTCTTCAGGGTTGACAGAGATATATTATTCAGAATTTCCTACAAAATATTATATGTGAAGTTATCAGAACCTCATCGGGTAACTATTTCCATAAGCACAATACTGACTTCGATTTCTGAAAATAGTATAGTCGGCATGTTAGCTGAAATTTGGTTTGACAGTTTGTTTAAATATAATATAAAAACAAAAATATAACACAAACGTCAAAGATAACTGAGTTCGAACTTGGTTATCAAGATAACTGAGTTCTAGAAACTCGGTTAACTTAACCGAGTTCTGAAAGTCGGTTATTACAAAGATAAACCAGAAAACTTAGATAACCATGGTTTATCTCTGCAGTGTGTCAATAGTATTATACACACCATGATAACATAGTATAGTGTGCATATAGTTCATTCATGTTAGATTTTAGATATTCTAATTGCACTTAATGAATGGAAATGGAAATGTACTCGTATACGATCTAAAACGTTTGATAAATCACATAACCAATCTAACTATACTCGTAATAAGCATACACGTTCATTTCTAATATACTGTACGCATACGTATAATTGCGTATTCGTATAAAATTTAAGGATAAGGATATATGTACGAGTACATACATACATAAATGCGGTATATAACGCATGAATAATTTTTCAATTTTCGTGCATAAATCAAATTAATTTCATCTTGTTCTTTATTTAATTTCATGTAATACTGATTACTGATCAAATATACAAAGAGAAAAAATTATTAGGTCAAATATTTAAATGAAGTTAATTACGTATAAGGTATAAGTAAACGGGTAAAAAGTATAAAGTATGTATAGTATATAATTTTAAAATATTCTTATGCAACATTTTCATATACAAAACGATTAGTGTAAAAGCAATGATTAGTGTTCTTTATTTAAAAAAACAAATTGAAAAAAAAATATATTGAAAACAAAAGAAAATTCTCTGAATTAAATGTAATTTTGAAGAAGAAAGTTTAAATCTGAAAGATGTACAAAATTAAAATGTACAAAATATGCATACATATAAAATATTATTATTGCCAAAAGGGTAATCATCGCATAAAGAATTTTATGTACATATGTTATATATAAATAACGACAATAAAATCTTTTTATGAAAATTCAAATAAAATCCAGCAAGGAAATAAATTTTAGAATTTTCTTAAGTTATTATCGTCAATTGTTTGACAAAGTATGTTATAAAATTTTCTTTATTTGTTTTCTTTTTTCACTCTTAGTTCTAACTCCTTTCAACACTTTATTCCAGCATTCATAACTTTTTTCCTTTGAAAGACAAATACTACAGGGAACTATTTTTTATTAATCACAAAAAAAAAAGTTATGATGAAGGATATTTGAAGTCATCATTTGTTGTTATCATTTCAATTTATTTACTTTCTATCTTTTGGATAAATAATGTAATATGGCAATATACACATAATACATTCTCTTCTATTTATAATTTGGAGTTTGTTTTTTCTTTTCTTTTTTTTTTCTGAGTATAGAAAGCATTATATTCCAAGCGACAAAATCATTTATGTAAGTATTTTGGTTCTTTGACATAAAATATTAAAAAAATAAAAATTGTTTAAATTTGAATAGTTCAAAAATGAAAAAAAATATAAGAGAAATCTGTTAACTAAAAAAAATTTGTAAGGATTTAATCAGTATTTTGAATAGTCCTGTGCATAAAATATATGTACATATATATTAAGGGAATTGTTTTCATGTTTCAGTTTGTCCTAAACTTCGTAACCTTCTTAGTTTTTCAATTCTTGTAGTGTTGTAGTTGTATAGAGTTCATATTTCCATACATTTACAAATTGCATAAGTTTCAAATAACTATGAAGGTAGAATGCTTTGATATAAAAATGAAAATATTTAGATTCGTTCCCGTGAATTGAGAATTTTGAGAACTTTAAAAATTTTAAGAAATTTAAAGATTTTGTAGAACTCTAAAGAATATTACAGAAAACTACAACAGCGGCGTTCCCGTACAATTTGTTCTGTAAAATTCTTACATTTTCCCTCTGTAAGAAAACTAAAGAATATTACAGCTAGATTGGTCTTATACTTATTCAGACTTCTTCTTTCTTTTTTATTTAAATTTTTTAATTTGAATTGGGCAAATGTCAGTTGTCTGTCAGTTGTGGTACTGTGGTTATATCAAACTTTTATTTGAATTTAATTTTTAGTTTTTCAAACAACAACAAATATAATAATGAATAGATATAATAAAAATAATATTAACATTAAATACAATGATAATGATTTACGTACTTTCTATTTATTAATCGAACAATAAATAGTTCGTTTACTTGAAATTTCCATTAATTTCCAAAAATGTAAAATTCGAGATTCGAGTCTTTTTTTGATTTTCAGAATCTTTAGCGCAGCGCTACTTTTAAAAACCTAATCCCCATATTCCAATAAACAACTTTCAGAAAATTATAGCTGGCTGTACATTAGAAACGGACCTATTACTAATGTAAATAATATGGCAGATGAAAAAATAAAAATAACTAAGACAAAATAAAATACGAAAAAATCTGAGATGGTCGTTGATGTCAACAACATAGCTACAAAACTTCAAAACTAAAAAATTATAATGAACTAAAAAATTAAAAAGCATCTTAATTTTAAATTTTCCACTACAGTTTTTAAGTCATCTACAGAACATTCTAAAGTCTTATATGTTACTGCAAAAGACAAACCATGTATCTTTTGACTATCATCTTTTTCCATTTAGAATATAAAATATTTAGGTACAGTATACAAATTTTTTAGAATATTAATTTTCAAATTTTCATTTTCATACAAATGAGTTACATATTATTACGTATACCAGACGTACGACTATACGTACATTATGTACATATGTATGTTTATGTATGTGAATTGAACCGTAAATCAAAAATTGCATATTTAACTGCATAATCATTTTCAGGTATTTATAATAAAAATATTTTCTTAACACTTTTCATTCATTTATTATTTTAAATTGTAATTTTATTTATTTGTTAACAAGAATGTGTGTATATGTAGATGTGTGGTCATTTAATGTACATAAATATGTACTACATATTTAAACAAGAATTTTATATAAAATTCTCGAATATGTTAAAAATTTAAAATATATGAAATATTTTTACATTCATTGCACATGAGTACATACTGATAGATTTAGGAAAAGGATACATAAATTTATGTATACTACCACTACTACGTAGTAAAATTATTTTACTATTCCTGTTCATCCTTTTGTTATATTCATGTATACATATGTACAAATACGTAAATTTAAATACATTACATAAATATCCTTTTATATAAAGCTACCTATCCACTATCCAGTAGGTCTAAAATTTAGATACAAATACTAATAATTCTGAATGTGTGTATTCGGTTTAAACATAACTACATAGTATATGAAATTTTTTGAATTGCATTATAATTACGATATGAACATTAGAAATATTGGAATTTACAACAACTCTTCATTGTTTATAATATCGCAATTTTATTTTAATTTTTATTTATGTTCAAAATTCCATGACAAATAAAATACAAAAGGTAAATATACATGTATAGTCATTGAAACATGATTCTGGACAACAATTTCTTGAGAAAAAAAAAGAAAGAAAATTGTAAATCAATATTTATTCTGGTTTTATTCATTTTGAAAATCCCATAATTCACAGATTTGATTATCTCAATTTTTTCCTTTTTCTTCGGGACTCAATATTTTGGCACAACCCACTATATAAAAAAAAAAGCTTCTATAGCTTGATAGTTGAGTGTCG
This sequence comes from Villa cingulata, assembly GCA_951394055.1. NCBI lineage: Eukaryota > Metazoa > Arthropoda > Insecta > Diptera > Bombyliidae > Villa > Villa cingulata. The sequence continues at coordinate 29,620,951 of OX596022.1, read as the reverse complement.
ATCTTGTGATCCTATGGTCGCGGTTTGAATCCAGCCAGTGCATATAAAAAAATATTTTGTCGCCAAAAGGCCCATGCGGGCCGTGGTGCAGGCTAGAGTGAGGCAGGTTTTACCTGACCTTTCGCTACAATAAAAATAAAACAAAAAAAAACACTATATAAAAAGGAGTAATAAAATCTTATGAATCAAAATTAATTGTTCAAACAAAAATCAAATTAAGTTCCTAGAACCATTTAAAACAATTTTTTTTTCATTTTAACACTTCCTAAAAATATTTAGATTTTAAATAATGTTCACAATCAAATGTCGCACTTAGTATATATGCATTTTTTTCTCTAAACTCTTTTAGGTTAATGAGATTCCTAAACAATTATAGGACGTGCATGAAGTACAGTATCCAAAATATTTAGTTATCGAAGACAACCAAAAGAAATTATTAGCTACTTTCTATTTATCAATTTTAAGTAATTGCGCCCTCTGTATGATGACATTAATGTAGTGTCGTTCATAAGAATCCAGCGACTCAGGTGGATAGGACATGTTAACCGCATGGAAGGAAGCAATTCTTGTAAAAAAAATTCTGCTCAGCAACGTAGAAAGCAAACGTCCAAAAGGAAGGCCTAGAAATAGATGTTGGGATTCTGTTAGAGAAGACATTAACAAACACGATATTAGGAACTGGTTGGCAGCATCAAGAGATCGAGAGAACTGGAGGCGTATTCTCCAAGAGGCAAGCGACCGGATAAGGTCTGGATGGCCGTGGAAGAAGAAGAAGTACTTGCGAGTACAAAAATGTGTCGATAGGATAAATTGTTATATCGAACGACACAAAAATTATTCGCAACTACATATGTACTTGTATCTACATACTTGAAAAAATTTTCATGAGTAGCCGCGAGTAGATATTTATTAGCAAGATATTTATTTTATCTACTCGCAAGTACATATGTGCTTCAAATTGCTAAATCGAAAGTTGCTATTAACCGCTTGTCTGACTCGTTTAAACTTATTTTTACTTTGAGTATATTTGAAATATTTACTATTGTATCTACCTATTAAAATTATCAATTTTTCTGTTATGAAATTTTCTTATCATTTCAGACTCAAAATTTATTTAAACAATTAAAAGTACAAGGGGTTAATTTAAAGTGTTTTTTTTTTACTTCTGAGAAAAAAATGTTCTTCAGAATCATGTGTCGAAGACTCTACATATTTCAAAATTTTTATTTTTAATTACTCTATCTATAGAGTCAATCTAGAACTTATATGACTATAATATTTCATTAAAATTTTTTTTTTTTAATTTGTTTTCTCAAATTTTACAAAAAAAAAAAAAAAAAAAAAAAAAAACAAACAAACAAATAAAATGTTTTACCACAAACCATAAATTTAACATTTACATTTTATATCATAACTTAATTGATATCATAAAAATTGAAATGCTACAATAAGTATTCAACGAACCGTATTAAAGTAAAAAAGAAGAAAATATTTCTTTTTTCATATTTTCTTTTTATTATTTTCCGCTACTTGTTTTTCTTTCTTTTTTTTTTTTTTGGTACTTGAACTTATACATATGTATATTACATTTACATATATAATATATGTACACATATGTTTGTAACACCAAAATGTTCATAAATGTGACTATAATACAAGTCTAGCACACGTGTATAGTGTGTAGGTAGACTATTTTCATTCAAATACAATTTTCGCTATATAACCCCATTTATACAGAAAATTGTTATAATGTATGTATGCATTTTTAAGGGAAACTTTTATACATATGTAATGGAAAAATTTTGTCTGTGACGTAAATATATGCACATACACATACACAAATAAATACACATATAGATACATATTGTGTAAGTAAAATGCATAAATTTTATGTTAATTTTGCATTTGACAATTTCGTAACTATTCATTTTATCGTTCCTTTTCTTATCGTTCTTTTTCTTATTCTACTATTTTTATGTTCGAAACATTCACAATAAATTTATAATAATTTCTATTTTCTGCATAGAAAACTGGCAAAAAATATTATATTACTATATTATCATTCTTCTTTCTTTCTTTTTCATCATCCATAGTATTTTCTTTCTTTCTTTCTTTTTTTTTGTCCCTTTGTGATAAAATAATGTGAAATCTAAATGTAATTTTCGTTTATGAAATTGAAAAAAAAAATATGAATTTTCATTGTAAATGTATAAAAGTACAATACTATCTCTTCTACACGCAACCACATACAGATATATGTACATAATGCAAGTATACATTAGTAAGTATATATACTTACTTCTATGTGAGCTAACCATGTTACATATAATATATATACGCACATACATACTATAAAAGTTGAATTTTATACATTATCCGGCATTCATATACAATTATATACAGTGAACATCAAAAGTCTTTGTGCACTTTCATATTGAAAATTTAAATACCGCTGTAAATCAAAATTAATTCAACACATTTTCCCATTTTTCATACCTACATATGTTCAATCTCAAGTTATAGAAAAATAATAAAATAAGTCCAAAATTACGAATCAAAAGAGTTTGTACACCCATAAAATCCCCTTTTTTTGTATGGTTTTTCTAGGTTATGTTACAAAAATATTTTTCTTGTAAAAACATTTTTTTTCTTTTCTGATGATAATTAGCACACTTAAGGAAGACATTTTGGTCATTCATATGCAATTTGATTTTATGACTTTTCATTTACCCGTTTACAAAAATTAAATATTTATTAAAAAATAAATATCTATTAAAGATGAATCTTACATGATTTTTAATGCCAATATTTTTTTCACGAGTGATAATGTTAGCATAATGAAATCAATTATACATTTGAAGAATAATAAATTTTTACAACACGTCTTCAGTGTAGTCAAGGGTTTATTAGGAAGAGAGAACATTTTATGAAAATTTGGAGATGTACAAAAACTTTTGACGTTCGTTGTATATGTATACTACAGTCATGTATTTTTATTATTACTATATACTTCTAATAAAACATTAAAATTAAAAACCGATTTATGATTTTATTTTCACGGTTATTGAATTTTATTTAATGGATCATAGATTTCACTCGTTATATGTTTGTTCTCGGATATTTAAAAATTATAATGAATTTTTTGTTATAAATTTATATTTTTTTCCATTATTTTTCTTGTTATACACCGATATAAAGAGAATCCTTAAAACATTTATCATTTTTGTTTTTCCTCCGATTTTTCAAGAGATTAATTTTTTCTTATCGTTTATTTTAGTTTTAGTCAACAATTTATTTTAAAATTTAAAAAATCCATTCATATTCATAGAAACACCAACAGAAAATGATTTTAGTTATTTTAAAATGTAAATTGATTCTGAATGAAAATCATTAAATTCATAAATGCTACTCTTTATTTTCCCATCAAGGTACGAAAATCTTCCCGAATATATCTATTTGGTTCTTCTTTTAATTGCAAAATGTAAATTTTTTTCGAAATAATTAGTAAAACTGAGTAGAGATTGAAAAAAAATTTTAATGAATGTTGCCCAATACACACCAGTGCAAGATATGATTATCTATAATAGATCCTACCTTGATTTATGTATTGAAAAATTACATCATTTGAATAACCTCAATTTTCTTGTTACTCTTTGTAAGATATTTTGCAATCCAGCATCCAATGTTTCTGATTTTTAATTTGTAATTTCTGCACGAATAATGTGTTTTATCTCCTGAATTGTTGTTGGTTTGTTTTTGTAAACTCGTCCTTTTAAATTGTCCTGAAAAATTATACCAGTCGTTGTTAAATTTGATGACCGAAGAGGCCATAGTAAAAATCGCATTTTTTTAAATAATTCTCAAAGAATCTCAATTGTTGCCCTTTGGTTATGTACTGTTGCTCCATCTTCCTAGAATCAATGATAGAGTTATTCAAAACTGATGGATGTAAAAATGTTTTCTACCATAGTCCGCTTCCAGTATATCCCCTTCTCCTCCCCCTGAAAAGATTTGTGAATGTTAATCTTTATCTTCAAAATGCATTGGATTAATGACTCTATCGGCCATAACTTCACACCAAACAGTGCATCTAAGAGGATGGAATTCACACTGATGTAGCACTTTCACGTTCTCCGCAACCCAGATTCTTCAGTTCTGTTTATTTACTTATATGTCCATTTAAATGGAAATGTAGTTTATTGTTTGTAATTAAATTATTGTTGGCGAAATTTGGAATTTTCCTTCCATTGCAACAATATATCGTCGGAAAACATAATAAAATTCAACAATATTTTGACCCGTTCTTTGTAAACAACACAACAAAAGTTACAAATTTTTAAAAACAGTCAGCCCAAGTTGGTATACCCTGTATACACTGAATAAATATTATTTCTGTTTTTCACTACTCATATTTCCTTCTGTTGTGCTAAATTTTTTGCATATATCCAGTATATGTATGTGGACCAATTCAAACAAACATTTAGTTTACACAATCTACAATATAAACAAGTTCATAAAATGATGTCAGACAAACAAAAAATCTTTAGATGCGATTAGTAAATTCATAATCAAAACAAAAATGCTTCAGAATCAACATGTTTGAAGAAGAAAAACTAAAAAACAAAAATTATTCAGAAAATTCAAATATATTCATTCCCAACACATACACACAAACACACACTCATGGATATATAATTTTTTACGTTTATGTGCATACTTGTATTTTTCTCTGATTTGAATATTTAGTAAGAACTTAAATGGATATATAACCAAATAGTTTGGTAGCTTCCTTTATCGAATTTCGATTGGTATAATGATTCGATACCGTAGAATAGAATGATAGTAGAATTCTAAATTCTATAGTAATTCCTTATATGTATTCATATAGTGATTCATATACTTCGAAAATTATACTTATATGTTATTATACTTATGTGTGTACGTATACTCATATATTTACAGATATTATTATGTAAATTTCCTTCTTAATTTTTGTATTCATATGTATACTAAAACCTACAAGTATACTGTTTATAAAATTATGTTTTTTTTTTTCTCATCGTTTAACTATACAACAAATTTCCACTAGCAAGCAATATTGCATACTCATGCATACGAATATATACTCTTATGAAAAGTCTATAGGAATCTTATTTACATATACTGATGACAATTTTACTGAATCAATTCAAACAATAATAATAATAATAATAGTAATCATATTATATCCCTAAAGACAAAAATTTTCCGTATTAATTAAGTTTTGTTTGTACACAACTATATAAGGATTAGACTTCATTTTGTATACCAAGAAGTACATAAATATGCATTTTCAAGTTCTATCAGATATTTATAATAAATTCTAGGATGATATCACTTTAGAATGCATAACGGGTAAGTACACAATATGCATATGTACGAACATATTGAATATGAATGTGAAGAGTTTGCATCTATGTACGTGCATACATATGTGAAATATAAAGATTCCAAAAATACGAATTTTAATCTTATATCAATTTGTATCTTTGTTCCGTGTATCTCTTATTAGCTGATGTTATATGTATGTAATATGTACGATATACTGATAAAATATAAATAATATATTCATTTAAAAATAAATGATATTTTAAACAATAAATTCCAAATAGTGTGTGATAGTGTCCAAATTTTATATTTAGCAGGATATCTCTTATTTTTTGTTGCCATTGTAATTCGTCTTGGCCTGGCATAGATTCGACTAGATTTCTCGTATAAGCAGCGTCTGCAAAATTCCATTCTTAAGTCAAATCTTCCTTTAAAGAATCTATTGATGTTATGTTTACATGATAGCGCCAGGACTGATATATATTTAGAATGATCTAAGAATATTTTGAGTTAATTTTCGTCAGCATTTTTGGGGGTAATGATAGTTGCAAATAGGCAACAATAATAATTTGAAAAATTATTTTTCTTACTTTTGCCGTGGAATGGAATCGAACCCGCAAATTCGAAATCAGTAGGCCAGAAGCTCTAGTACTATATACCACCGAACCCGAAAAAAGTATGTATAAAAGTTTATTACTATCATTTAGTAGATCAAATACGGTTAATTATCATCATTATTATTAATATTACAGTGTGATATAGTTTGAATGACATAATTTTTATTTATTTTTTTATTTGTATTTTATTTTTAATTAAATTTTGAATAAATTTCATTTTGAATAATTTATATGTGGAAATATGACTTTTACCCATCATATAAATAAATACACATGTACAATCATAATTGTACTCTTATATTAATTTGTACATATACGCACATATCAATATGCAGACACAAATCTACATAATGTGTTTTTGCTAAAAAAAAAAAATTTTTAATTATATATATAATTATTTCCTTTCATTAACATTAAATGCATATGTACTTGTACTTGTTTGTGCAAATACATGTACATAGGTACTACGTATTTGTTAAATTACACAATATGTGTTATGTGTGTAAATTTTACATTCCTTTTTTAATACAATATACAAATTATTAATGCTGTAACAGCTTACATTTAAAAGTAAATTAAATAAAATAAAATATGAAAATGATAAAATATGAATTAACAAATAAATTAAAATATTACAACACATTATACTGCATACAGGACATAGATAAACATGCATCCGTATACATACGTAATATGTTTATTTTAGTAAATAATCCAAAAATATGTCTCCTTTCATAATGATGAAACATTCCTGTATACATCATATTATTATTATTATTATTATTGTCGTCATCATCATTGTCATCAACGCAATATTATATTCTCCGATCAAATATTCATCAATCTCAAAAAGGATATAATATTATAATTTTGAATAAATGAAAACAACAACGAAATAATTACAATCATCGTATGCTATGCATACATTTTCGTATCAATGCAGATTGGTTGTATAGTACGTTGAACTGCTTTTTATGAATATTTGACGATGATGGATAATTTAAATAATTTATTGAGTGTATTTCACTGTAACTATCATATTTGACCATACTACACTACTACCTACTACTACTACTACTACTACTACTACTACTACTATTACTACTACTACTACTAGCCGAACAAGAAACCAAAAACAAAGATGTCCTTCAATACATTATGAAGTATAATATTCATGTTGACAACATAATTTTAATAAATATATTTTTCAAAATTATTTTCAAACATTTTACGATTATTTGCGGTTGGAAAGTGCGTTTCATATTTACACTACTGGTACTGTGTACTAAAAAGTTCAAGATTCAAATTCAAATTCATACAATTGGGCTACGCGCAGACAGAAAGCGAAGGCGGAGCTGAACTGAACTGAACTTATCTGCTAAGAATGAGACAAACAAATGCGAATGCATTTGAAGCAATACAATAGGTAGCTCATTTTTAAGGTACTGGTACTGATATTTGCAGTTGCTTGTTGTTTGTTTCGATCAGCAGATGAACTCGCTGATTGTGAAATATTATGTATTAGGTATTACTGGTTATATATATATACGTAATATAATCTATTTAATTTCACTTGAAGAATAGGCAAGTATAAGCTCCGCTTTCTGTGTGACCAGACAGTTTTTTTCTTGCTGAGCTTATCAGTACTTTATAAGTTCAGTTCAGCTTAGTACAGCTCAACTTCCGCTTTTTGTCTGCGCGTAGCCTTAGGCCGTTTTCACATACTGCGGCATGTCGTTCTAATAAGATTCAGTTTTTACAAGTTCATTTCTTTCTTTCTTGTTGAGAAGCACTACAATATCTTTGTTTCTTACATTCTTGTATTCTTGAATTCTTTTTTTCAATATGGCTGCTTTTTGTTATTGAATTTTTTCTATTAAAACGAACTTAATTTTTATATAAAAGGAAAAATTTCAAAAAGCAATTTGTAATCGGAGTTCCAGCGTTAAATCAAGAGAGTCAAAATTAATAGTTTGTAATTTTTATATTCTATATAAATTTAATTTCTGTATTCTTTTAATTTCATATTTTGATTTCTTATAAATTTGATTCTTGATGAATTTTTTGTGAAATTTATTTTTTGCTTAATTTTCGAGACAAGCTTGTAAAGTTCATAGAACTCTACACGCCGTAACCAAATCTAGCAAAAGTTTGCGGCAACTGAACAACTCAGCTGACGCATAGCCATCTCAAATCGACTATGAAGTGAAGTTTTTTAAATCTCACACAGCAACTCTCGAAAATCAATAATTGGTTAGAAATCTTAAATTTTTTTTTAGTGACGTTATAAATATGAAGCGGACTGTATTTAATCTGTTCATTACACACTTTTTCAATTTCACCTATAGAAAAATCACCATTAAAACTCTTTTTAAAAATATCTGTAACATAATGACAACAAGACAATGTACAAAATAAAAAAGTTATATTTTTTAATGTTAAACTGCATCGTCATCATCATCATCATCATCATCATCATCATCATCATTATCATTGTCATCAAAACAACAATAAAACTGCAAAGAAAAATAATTTTTATTTGAGAAAGACAGCAAAAATATGAAAGAAAAAATAATGATACATGATATGATATATACAGATTTCATCTTAAATAAAGTATACATTCAGAAGATTTAAATACCAGCAATAATAGCAGACTTATTAAAAATGAAAATGCAAAATTTAATACAAATAAAAGTAAAAGATTTCCAACAGAAAGTAATAATAAAATTTTCATTTAACTTTATTTTTCATAAGTATAGAGTCAATTTCTTTTAAATTTAAATATTTATCTGAAAATATGTATGCATAATTATGATCATTATTTTTCTCATAAAATTTTAATTAAATTTTATCTTAATTATGTTCGTAAAGTATATTGTGAGTGAAATACATACTCTCTCAACTCTCACATATTCGTATATACCAGTACATATACCTTTCCTATTACAATCATTGTGTTGTGTTTGTGTAAACGAGATAATGTGATAATCGACTTAGTTTCCTTGTAAATGGATCATCTAAATGATTTTTCTGTGTTTTTTATTTTCCTGTATTTATTTTTCTTCTTCTTCCTTTTCTCATTTTTAATGTATTTTCCTGTATTTTGTTTTCTATTTTTCATTTCAAAAACTTTATTTGGAGGAAAAACTTTTCACTATACATATATATTTTTTTTTAATAAGTTTTTCTTACAACTTTAAGGAAAAGTTTAAATTACATTTATTTATTTATTTTACTGTTCTTTTTTTTTTTTCATTATTTTGGAAAATAATCAAATAAAAGTAAACTCAAAAAAAAAAAATTTTAAAATCCAAATAAAAAAAGGAAAATCGATAAAATAGAAGAAAAAATTTTTTTTATTTGACTAACTGTATAGTAGTAGTTTTTATTATTCGTCTCATTTTATCCTTTCTCTCGACATTTTTTTTTTATTCTTTGGTTAGTGTAATATTTAGCTGATAGTACCTAAAATACATACTCGTACAGTACTTTCTTATATGATTGAATTGAAGTTTATATTAAGTTTACTTCTACTTCCATGTTTTTGGTTTTTCATTTTATTTGATTGTTGTGTAAAATCTGTTGTTTCAGAAATGAGAAAAAAAAATTTTTTTTTTTTTTTTCAGAATGAATTTCAACAAAAAACGAAACTATAAGGAAAAAAAAAACTATACAAATAAACAACAAAAATATCTCAATAAACAAGAAAAACTATGAAAACGAAAGATATACTTAAAAATGTATACTAACGGATGTTATCCGTATGTACAAATCTACAATGTTAAACTTTACTGATTTGAAAGTAAATGAAAAATAATTCAAAAAACATATATAAGTAGTATGAAGGAACAGAAAATAATCTTAGTAAAAACAGTTTACGATTCAATTTGGAGAAAAAAAAATTTATTTTTTTCTAAAATACATAAATAAAAGGATATGAGTATACGAGTACATTTTCGTTTTTTGTGATTTTTATCTGTTGTTTTGTATACCCTCATATTTTCTGTAATGCTTTACTTAAGTTTTTTTACGCTTCACATACATACATATGTAATACAAATAAGAAATATGCATGTATGTACCTATACAAATCTGTGTACTGTAATGTGTTACTTCTGAAAAGTTTTTACGAAAAAATTAAATTTTTTTTTGTTTAAATCTTGTGAAAAAGTCGATTTTTAAGTGGTAAACGACACTAATCAAATTTTATTCAAAGTATACTCATACTGTCACTGTTACTTATCTTCTTATACGTACATGTCAAATAGTTTTTCATCGACGAAACTTTGAGCATTTTTACATTGATCCAAATGAATGATCATAAATGGATTTTTCAATTTTGAAAATTTCCAAGTATTCTATTGTAACCTGAATGATTTACATTTACATTTTTTACATATAATATGTATAAGAGTCTTCATTCATAATTAAGTAAAAAGTGATACTTTTTAAATAAATCACAATTTTTTGTCGTTTTTTCTTTATTTATTTATTTTTTAATATTATTTTGAACACCAAACTTCTTGTTAATTTCCATTTTTTGTTTGTTCCTATATATATAAAAACTTTTCTTATATACAAGATTATTATAATATTAATTGTAAATGAATCCTGTATATTGTGTGTGTTTCTGTGTGAACTCTTCGTATATTAATACCGAAAAATGAAAATTGTATTAGCTTACGAGTAAGTAGACAGGTAGGTAAGCAGCAGTGGCAGTACATGTATGCCTAATCGTGGATAGATTCAATTAGCACTTTGCGTGTCGTTTTATTGTCACAGGATTTCCTCGTTGGTGGCGGTTGTTTACATTCTAGACTGTAACAATTTTTTTTATTTCATTTATTTTATTTATTTATTAGTTGCAATTTGGCCACGTCCTCGAGACACACGAGAAAAGGTCCGCCAAAGTTGTTGAGTTTAGTTTTGACAAATAATGAGCAACCGCAGAGGTAACGAAAAAGAGTCTGCGTCTCTAAATTATTCCTGTAGCTTTTACAGTGGGTAGGTATGAAGGGAAGGCCAGGTCTGGCTGTGTGTTTTTCTACAAGCCAGTGTCCAATTAGAGTCACCACAATTTTAACAATATCGCGCTGGTTCCCAACGATGAGATTTTGTGTGCTTTCATCTTATTGTATTCTGACCAAGTTTCTCTTGATACGAAACAGGTAGACAGATTGTTCCATCATTCGCTCTACACTAATTGACTTGACTTGCAAAGGTTTTTGTTGATTCCGCTACTGCATGGTGGAGACACGAGTTATGTTTTGTTAGAGAATCCGTCTTCTCATTACCATCTATGCTCTTGTGTCGCGGATCCAGGTAAGGGTAACTTTCGCTAGCTCCTTTTGAAGTGACAGAGATCGCTTTCAAAGCTTTGTTTGATACAAATGCTTTTTTATCTTATGATTGTGATCATGCTATTTCGAATTGTGCTTGTCTCAAGGATTGCAAGTACATTTTTGTGCGTGAATTTTTCGTATATAAATATTAAATGTTGTAAATTGTATTAATTTATGAGTATTTACTTAGTTTTCATTTTCTAGAAAATTTTCGGTTTATTCAACTAATATTGCAAACATTTTCGTTCATAATTTATCTTGAATTGTTATTTTTTCTTTATTCATTTCAAAGATAAACAATTTACATTTTTTTTTTGTCTCATATTTCCTATTTTTATGTGCTGTATTTATATGTTTAAATTGTAATTTTGTTTTATTTTTGAAAATTTCAAAAAGGATTTTACATTTATAACACACTATTATCTATTATCTTTAAATATATTCTACCAGAAGATCTCAAAATGTAATCTTTTACATTTCTCATTTACTCGTAACTATAGTTTATATACCTCACGTCTAAATGGTAATATGTTTGGATGTTGCAACCTTTTTAAACGAAATTAAACCTTTATTTAGTTTGTATTTATGCATACGAATATAAATGTACATAAATATCATACATAGCATACCATAAATGAACAATATTTTCTACGAATAACAAAATTATTAATTAATTCTCTTCCACCAGTAATTAATTGCCTACATTTTTTATTTCTGTAAAGATATACAAAAAAGCAGTAGATAAGTATATTGTAAAAAATAAAAATAATACTAAAAAACATTTTCAAATTAATTTCCCTCCACCCAAAAAAAAAAACAATAAATATATAAAAGTGAATTCCATGAAAATTTAAATTTTTATGATGCTAATAAAAATTCTTTACATATGAAGTGCTATACATAAAAACGATATTACGAAAATGGAATAAAAATAGATTATCAAAATGATTTTCCGTTAAAAAAAAAAGTAATAAAAATAATTTAATCTCATTTTTGCATATTCTATGTGAACGTGTGTCTATTGTTATTTTATAATTCTTTAAGAAATACCTTTGACTATTTAAATAATGAAGTTTCAAATGTTGTCTATGTCCTTAACAAATTTTTATAGTAGTTAAGAAACTGAACTCAATATACGCGTATGTTTATTGTTGTTTGTTTAGGTGGAGGTATGAACCTGAGCACTCAGACAAACGCTGTCCAAACCATGTCTACGTTTACTGTACGTCAAAAAAAATCTAAAAGTTTAAACTTATGCTTAAGCGATATTTTGAAGTTACCGTGGTAGGTTAAGTCGTAAATCCAACAAACTAGAGCCATAGCTTAAACATTTTATTCAGGCTTAACTAAGCTCAAGTTTAAACTTTCACTGTAAAATTGGGCATTACATACATATGTGGTTTTATCAAAGTAAATATAGGTAAACCAAGTAACAAATCTCAGCTATTAAGCTAAATAGAATGGGAGATCCGAGAAAAAAGTAGTTCAAATATACATGTTTATCAAATATTGTCAGCGATTCTCACAGCAACAACAATTTTCTTAAAGTCTGAAAAGCACTTTACCTGTCAATCCCCAAATTACTATACTATTTTCAGAAATCGAAGTCAGTACAGGCAAGATAGGCATGCTTTTCTATATTCTTTCACATTGCGTTTGTATAAATCTGTCCTGTGTGTGGGGTGATCAGATCTCAATTTAAATCCGAGGGAAATTTTTTAAATTTTATATTATGAAGGGCTACCAGTTTGCAAAAAACTTTTTTTTTAGATTTTACAAAAAAACAGGTAATTTTGTGACATTTTGGGAAATTTTATGAAATATGTTCATTTCTTTACAAAATAACATATAATAACAAGCTGATTTGAATAATATGATAGCAATTTGTATTGTAAATAATTTTCTTTCTTATTCTAAGAAAAGACAAAACAAAAAATAAAATTCAGAATGTAACGGTAACGTAACGAAATCATTAACAATTACATAAAGGAAACAAAATAGAAGAAAATGGACAAATAAACAAATATGAAAATGAATGTATGTACGTATGTATACAAAATTTAATATCAAATTGATACTGAACACATAATTTTATAAAAAAAATTAAAAATACTGAATATGGTTTAATCATAAATTCATATTCATTTTATAAATTTAATCAAAACTCCCAGTAGCTACGGTAACCCTGAATTATCATCATTTTCTTTTATGCCCATCTTCCCGCTGACACGAATCAATCAACATTTTATACTTTGAGTGGACATCGGCTGCGCAACGACTTCATATTTTATAGTTCGGTTTTTTATTTTTCATATAACCAAAATGGTGTTAACTGATTTAATCAGTTGCCTTCACGCGACACGCTGTGTGATAGGCAACATCAAAGGGGGTGGTGTATTTCTTTTTCCCAAAAAAAACAGGGTGATTCATTATTAGAAATGAAAAAATCAGCAAACAAAAATTAAAATTTGTCTTAAAAACCGAACATTTTTATCATATTTTCAAATAATGCTACTTTTTTATCAAATATAAATTTACAGGGATGTGAAATTTGTACACAATCTCCCTTTTAAAAATTATTTGTGAACAAAATTATAAATTTATTTATGCACAATTTGGAACATCCTGTTAACATATTTTAAAAAGTACCTTCTTCAGGGTTGACAGAGATATATTATCAGAATTTCCTACAAAATATTATATGTGAAGTTATCAGAACCTCATCGGGTAACTATTTCCATAAGCACAATACTGACTTCGATTTCTGAAAATAGTATATATTTATAATGCAAAAATGTGTACATGAAAAAATAAGATAAAAAGTACACATACTATCAAACTTCTCATTTTCTATATCACCGACATCACAATAATGCAAAATTCTCTCTGCTTACATTTTTTTTACATTAGTTTTTAATAGCCTCCGTGATATGCACTAGTGGTAGTTGAAAATATGTATTCTTATTTGATTCACTTACGAAGTCTATTTCGCTTCAACTTTTTTATTCGTTGTTCTTCTAACATATGTATGATAATAGCCTCCGTGATAATTTGACGGTAAATACAATGTACACGTGCTTGATGTTGTTGTTGTTGTTTGAGTTGTTTTTTAGAGTGAATTTTTGATTGTGTTGGTTTTTACGTACTCAATTTTATAAAAAGGGGTGGCTTCTTAATTATTTCTTTCTTGTTTCAACTACTTCTTTAGTCTTGATTTGATTTTCTGTCTATTTTTTCGTAGCTGTAAGTGTATTTGTGTAAAAAATTTCGAGGTCATTGAAAATTAAAAAATATTTTATATTGAGATTTTCCACTTTATATATATACACTTTGGTTTTATTTTAAAACATACATATACAGTTCATGGAACATAAAATTTATATTTATTTTTCTATTTCCTATAATCATTTTCATACACAAAAAATACACATATACTCATTATGTACATACCATCATATGTATGCATGTTCAAGATATGTATTCCATATCCATATCAATTTTTATTCAGTTGAATTTGTACTTATATTTTCAATTACATATATGAACTCTCACTTAATAATAAGTTTATGTGTGCATATGTATGCATTCATACTTGTGTGTTTACTTAATTTGATAAAGTAAAAACTGTTTCTGAATATAATTCAATTAATAATTTTCGAAATTGAAAATATTTGTTACAAACACACAAATGCACACATACACCATTTGTTATACGCTTTTCTATATGCAGTAAATACTAGTATAGCAAATAATACACATGAAATAATAATAATAATAATAATCATAGTTATGATTTATCAGTTAGGTAAAAAGGATTATAAATGCATACGTTATTGTTCAATGAACTGAAAATTACTATTATATTGAATAAACTATAATAAGCTACAGGATATAATTGTTCGATAGTTGTTCAATTGAAAACGTAACATACGTATTTCCCATACATACGAGTATTTACAAATTATGTGTTGGTGTTTGTGGATACATAAATACATATGTAAATACATGGATGAATAGAATAAAAGATATAATTACGTACATACATATGTAGCTATTATGTGAATACAAATAAGAAGAAATTATAAAATGTATAAAACTATCTGTGTGTTTAATTTTCAGTTAATTAATGCCTTTACGAACGCTTTTGACTTTTTAACGCTATCGGATCATTTTTAATCGGTTTTAGCATATCAAAATAAAAGAAATGAATCTTTATAATTAAATTGTTCAATTGCCTGTAAATACTTTTTCATCATCATCATTATCATGGTACCACAGCTCACGTTAAGGGTCTTCGCCTCAAGTAAAGCACCCTTTCCATTCTTCGATTTCCAGTCTGTTCGAGGTATGGCTTCTTGTCTGCTAATCATTGAAATTTTTACGATGCTAGGGGCCTCCAACCTTCATCTGGCAGTTACCTGGCCTTTACATCGAATAACTCAAAACTACCCGAATATAGAGCCAAAACATGCCTATAAATGATGTTATCACTTTGTCACCATATTTAAGGATAAATCATTCGCTTCATTTGAAGAACAGGCACTACTCTGAGTACCGCTCACTATGTTACCGACGTGTCAGTATTTTCTATATACTATTTTGGGTCCGCCCTGAGAATTTCATTTCTTCAGTATTACCCATATCTGGGATACCTTCCCCAATTCGAAACTTGGAGAGGCGCCCGAAGGTAAGTCCTCACCTCACCGGTAAATATCTTTTGATTAAATTTGAAATATTCTTAAAAAATTTATCAACTGAAATCAATTTTATGTATAATTTACACGTTATCCAAATGTTATGTAAATCTTACTTGTATGGATGAGTTAATATTTTTTTAATATTTTAAATCCTATTTTTAATTTAAACATTTCGAGTATCGTATTGATTAGTGAAATTGATTTGTTTGTTTGTTTAACATCTTATTCATAGCATTTTGTTGAAGCAACATCGACAGGTAACAAAAACAGTGAAATAAAGCTGAAAAATGATTGCACCTTTAACTTCTTTTAATGTTTTATGCATTTTTTTAAAAAAAAATTAAAATAAATAAAAAACTTTTTACAATGATTGATTTTTCAAAATTTTGTACTAAAAAAGTAAGAGTTTGTATGTAAGTCACGGTAAGAAGGATACATCAATCAGAAATTTCAATTTTTTTTTTTTTAATAAATTTTACTTGAAAGTAAATTTATATTTAGGAAAATTGAAAAAAAAAATAAAAAATTTTAAAACTATAAAAGTTTTGTACAAAGACAGAGTCAAAATCACTAGAAAGTACACAGAAAGTACAAAAATAAAACAATAACCAAAAGCATCTATTATTTTGCAAGGATATAAAAGTTTTTGTTTTGTGTTTTCGATTTCATTTTTTTCTTTTTTTTGTTTTGTACAAAGACGATAAAACCATAAAATACTGCTCCTGTTTTTTTTTTCTTTTTAACACAAAGTCACCAATATAATGTGCAATATATACTTACCTTCTTTTTAAATTTTCGACAAAAAATAAATCGATAAATTTAATATTGTACATGTATATTATGTATGAGTAGATATTTTTTCTTCTAAGGACATTAAAGTGAAGTTTTTTTTTTTGTTTTTTTACTAATAATACTATCCTCGTAAATCGAATATTAAATGCTTCATTTATTCTTTTTAAATTACATTGGGTATACTTAGTAATGCCTTTTATATGCTTTCATATTTTTTTATTTTATTTTTTCTATTCTTTTACTTTTGTTCAATTATCCTGTTGAATTATGGTTTCAACAAAAAGAAGATGAGAAAGAAAAAAACATAACCACAAAAAGTCAAATATTGTCAGTATATAATAAAAATCGTCCATAAAAAGTTTTTTCTTTTGCCTTCAAAAATAGGTCCTTATATACTTATACCGTAAATACCTATAATCTGAAAGTGCCATAAAGAAAAAAAAAACCGACATGTAAAATTTATTTATGTACTATTTACAATATTGAATACTATAGAATGAAAGAAAAAAACACGTATTTACAGCCACATATTTTTTTTTTTTCGTCCTTTCCACTGAAGTATAAAAAACTGTATTACAAGTGAAAGATTACGAGAACAACGAAAAAGAAAAATAACCATAATTTCTTCTATTATATCGGTTATTGTTGCACATACAAGTGTATACAGTAAAGATAAACATTTTGCTGTTATCTACGCAAAATATATATCGGGTTTTCCAGTAAGAACATAACAATTTTATATTTAAGTAAAATACAGAATAATTTAGATGTATAAGGATGAAATTTATTTCAAGTGAAGTACACATATTACATTTAATAATTATGACCACCGCGAGCACGTTTGCAGCGATCGATTTTTCGGGCCAATTTTCCACCACTCTTTCACATATATCGGCCGGAATATTGGAAATTTCACATTCGATATTGCCTCCGAGCTCCTCTAACGTTGTTTACTTGTTGAAAATAAACCAACGACTTAACGTAACCCCATGAAAAGAAATCCAATGGCGTTAAATCGCATGACCAGGGTAGCCATTTGATCGGACCATTTCTCGAGATTACACGGTTAGCAGACTTCCCCTTCAACAGATCAATTGTTTGACCACCTATGTGGTATGCGGCACCGTACGTTGTCTCACTGGCACAGGAACATCCAATAGTATAAATATTTTGATTCGAATTTATCTACTATAGCACAGCCTAGCCTGTCTGATGGTGCTAATTTTTAATAATTTCCAAACGTTGCTCGTTCGTGAACTTCACCATGATAAAAATGTTCACATTCCATTGACTGACGTTCTGAAGTTGACAGATTATGAAAAATGTACAAGGCCTCCTTCGTATTAAAATACAAAATTGTTATGCCTCTATTGGAAAACCCGATATAAGTATATAATGTATGTACTTATGTTATATTTTTTTATGTTCTAACCTAACTTCTATTTGATTCAACAACTCTATAGATAAATTACAAAAAAAAGGAAAAATATATCTGATAGCAATTTACAATCTCTAAGAAAAAATTCTTATATAAGTGTAAATGTGATGATAAATATAGAAGATGATGTGACCTGCCTATTTAAGGATTATGGTTATATTTTATTTGATTTTAAAATTTTTTTTTTTTTTTTTGTAACCTCTTAACCGCGATATAATATACGGGTGTAATATGTATTTGTATTGTATTTGACTTATGTAACATATTTTTCAATATTTTGTTTTTTGTTTTTCCTTGAATTTTTAATTTTATTTTTTTTATATTGTGCGGGAAAAAGGAAAATTATTTCATATACATGCTTACTTAGAATAACACAAGAAAAACTCATAAATTTTTTTTTTTTGAGAGTTTTGTTTTCAAATTGAAAATTGAATTATGAACTCAAAATTTAATGAAAGTATTTTATCTGTAAAAGAATTATTGACCTTTTCTAATAGGAAACAACAACAAAACGTACTATCTAACACCTGAAATAATATGTTTTTGATTAAAAATGAAAAATAAAAAAAAAACATTAATTAAAAAGGATCCTTTTAAATCCACTCAATTTCCTTTTTCTGTTTAACATTTTATCATTTCTTTTCTACTCATGTATTTCTATATGCTTTTAATTATAGTCTATACAGGAGAAGGTTTTTAACATTGAAAGCAAGATGTATTCGCATATATGAAAATACAATGAAAGGCACTTAGATATGTATCTTATATTTTCAACCCAAGTTCATCTTAAAATTTATCTGTTAACACTCTGTAATATGATAAAAGAGAGACATGTCACTTCATTTACATAAGTTTTCATTGTGTTAAAAGTTTTTTTCTTTTTTTTTTTTTTTTCATTTCACAAAAATAAAATTTAAGAATCAACTACACACGAGTAATGTCATTTCTTTTTGTCGTCATATACTTAATTGCATGTACATGCAAGGATATTCATGCATATAGACATTATGAGTATATATGTACCATATGTACGTATAAATATGAGTATACTTTCCATAAACATCATATTATAAACACAAATCTCTCATGGATATATGGTATAGGAAAGGACTAAAAAACATACATATTTTATTTAAGTTTTAATTTTTTTTTTGTTTTGTTTTTCAAAAATTTGAAAAAAAAATAAATAAAAAATAAAAACTTAAAAGTTTTCACTTCATATTCCCAAATGAAGAAAACGAAAAAAAATGGAAAAAAAAAATAAAACGATGACAAAAAATCCAGAAAATTATGAGTATACCGAGTATGAGTAGACATCAGAAATATAAACTCTTTATCCTATATAATAAAGTTGAAGTTTTTTCCGTTTCGTTTCGTTACGTTTTTCATTTTTTTTTTTTTTTTTAATTAAAATAAGTTTACAAAGTTTTCATGGAAACGTGAAAAATAAGCAAATTGTATAACATACTATATACCATATCCGAACTATATAAAAATGATATTATGTATACCAAGAATTAAGTTGTCTGGTTATAAACGAAAACAACAAAAAATCAAAAATAAATAAAATGAAATTAAATAAAACATAAATAAAAATAAATGAATTAAAAAAAAAAACGGATGAAAATAAAAAATGAAACGTGCATTTCATTTCAAAATGTATTTATATACACACATATATAATTCATACAGAACGTACTTACATATTAAACGAAAAAGGCTAATAGAAATGCAACTCAGGCTCACAGTATATAATTCAAAAAAAAAAAAAAAAAATCATAAAATCAGATAATCAGAAATCTGATATAAAACATTCACTCTAAAAAAAACTATAAGGAAAAGTACCCATCATAAGTATAACAACTCACAGAAAAGCCAAATAAAGAACTACTACTACAGTAATTAGCATTACCATATATAACTACATATCAATGCATATATGCATATTATATCGTGCTAAAGTTTAAGTGTCATATAAATGTGTTGTTGTTTATTTAAGTACACGAGAGTACGACGAGTCGAGTGTACTATATGTACTACAAATTTTTTAGTATTTATTTAACACAACTCAACCTCAACATTTCAACTTAATTCAACGCATTCAGACACATTACAACCGAAACAACTTACATACACATTCAATTATACGCCAAAAAAAAAATATCAACAGAGAAAGCATTAAAGACATACAAATATGTGTATATGTATACAAAATGAAATACACACATTCATACACACACACTCAAATGAAATGAAGTTGTCGCTTTTTGCATTTTACACACATAAACATTTTAAAATATTTTTCTGTACACAAGCACATACATATTAATCAGAATATGTAGTGTATTAAAAAATGTTTGATCCTCAAATCCTTGTTTGTCACACAATACACTAATTTCATATTATTGAAGATATTTTGTTGAAATTTTTATGGTACATTTTGAAATGCTTGCGAATTCAAACAATATACATACAAACGTAAATTTTGTCCTTTTTCTATACATTAAAAATCTATAAAACAAATCTATGAAAATTAGAGAAATAAAAAAAATACTACATATACATATATGTATTTGTGAGCCAATTTTTTATTTTAAAAATTAACAACATAAAAATATAAAAGTTGTCAACATAAAAATTGTCAAAAGTTGTCCCTGTCACCATTTAATTTCCATACATTTGAAAAATAAATAATAAAAACTCAATGACAAAAAGAAAGAAAAAATAAATTCAAAATTTTTCTTTCGAATTTAACAAATTGCAAATTTTTATATTGAAAAAGATCTACATACAATCTACTTACTTAAAAAAGTCATTGATTTTGAAGTGAGAAAATACTCGTATAAATTGGCCTTTTTTCTTTCTTCCTTTTAGTATGTTTTTGTTCTATTTTTGTTTTTTTAAATTCTTGTATTTCTTTATGTCAATGAATGTAAAAGACATTTTATTATTATTATTTCAAATTAAAATTTTTTTTCTACATTTTAATATTTCAAAAATTTATGGAAGGAAAAGAAAATTTTTTGATGTCTCCTTTAAACTTCAATTTCTCTTATTATATAGATGAGGTGTAAAAGAATCATGATTTTTATGGTAGAATCTTTTGTCCTGCAAAGTAAAAGTAGTATTTCTACATAAAAATATTTTTGTAAAAAATGTTTATTTTATCTGCACAATCATTATACATGTATGTTCATATGTACGTATGTAAATAAAATTATAGGCATGTAGATTTGTAGATTTCTGCTAAAGTAGTAAAAAAAATATATATATATAACTGAAAATTATAATTTCAATATTGCCATCATTCTTGCATTTCTTTTCATTCGTATTCACTTCTCTTGGGGACATACTGGCACAGTTTAATGTGGATTGCGAACCACTGATTTGCTGCCAGATTGGCAGATTGTTGGTAGAGAAGCAAGTTAACTTTATTTAAAAGAGGGGTTCGACTAATCTACTTTTAGAATGATCTAAGTGCTTAAATACTTTGAATAATTTTATTGTAAAGGAAGTAGACTAATCAGCTTTTCTAAGCAATTGGCAATTTTTTCCCAGCAAGCTGGCACTGACTAAACTTGGGAAGCATGGGGAACAATAAAAGTTGAAAATAGACAACGAAAAGTTGAAAATTATTTTTTTTTTTTTACTTATACCATTGAAGAGGATCAAACCCTCAAACATTCCAAGCCAACCGAACATTTTTGCATATTTGATGGAAATTAATTTTTTTTTTCTTTGTTTTTTTATATTTTAATATTTTTTAAGGGAGAGGTACAAAAATACTAAAATTCATAAACACTTAAAAAATTTGTTTCTGAATATTTATCTTCATATATTAGCTATTTATTATGTAAGTACAAGTATTTGAAATGATTTTTTTATCTAAGTACTACTGTTCTACATATGAAAACCATGCTCTCATATCAACAAAACACCTTTTAAAATGTCAGGTAATATAAATGCGTATCTTTAACATTTTTTTTTTTTTTCTGATGAAAAAAATACAGTATAAAGTGTGTCTTTTATTTATTTCATGTCAACTGTAATATGTAACACATTTGACATTATACACTTTAATTTATATATCTAGATATACGTGAATATATAGCGAATTTTTTCATTTACCATTTACCCTTATATATTTACCTTTATATGATACCCATATATCATTCATTAGTAATGTGTACTACACTCACACACAAAAAATTCAAGGAATACCGATTTCAAAGTACATTTATGTCAATCTCATATCTGCATGTGATTTTAGTAGATACTTAAATAAGTACTTAGCTGTAAGATTCTAGCATATTCAAGATTGATGAATGATTAATGAAACGAAACTGAAAAATGAAAAAGAGCACAAATATAAGAAGGATATACGGTAGGGTACGAGTATTTAAAGTATGTTTCATGAACTTCAATTTAACATTTGAAAGATTTAAATTTTTTCTACAACATAAATGAAAGTATGACGTAGCAAGTTAAAATTTTTTTTTTTTAAATTAAAATAAATTTGAAATATAGCATCACAGACAAATGATTTTGTAGCAATTTGATTGATTTGATAGACATTTCCAGAAAATAAAAATTTTTTGTTTATGAATGTTTATGAATTTTTAATTTAAGAAATTTGTAAGTAAAAAAAAATATTTAAAAATTTTATAAAATTTGTTTAAAGTACAGAAAAATATTGTACCAATATTCATAACATATCCTTAATTATAACATTATACATACTATAGTGATATCACAAGTATTATATCAGATATTTGGTCTTATCCTGAATATGTTATATGTACGACTATATGTACTTAAAATAAGGAAATTCGAAAATCATGGCATGTGATAAAAACATCACGTATGAAGTTGTTATAAAATATACAAAATTATCCTCAGGATAAAATAGTTGTTAAATTCTTCTTAAAAAAAATATAGACTTACATATTATTTGTATATGTACATATATAGTACATGTGCACATACAGTAATATTATATATAGAGTTATTATTAAAGGAAAAATTTTCTACATCGTTATCCTCGTTAGTGTTTAGTTTATTTCGCATCCTAACAAAGTAATATGTACATATATAAAAAAGAACTATTCTTTTTATCTTGTTTAACGTTTTTTAAGCACGTCAGATGCTTGTAAATTCGTGCCAAAAATTGATATGTCTTCCTATTTTATATGTAAGCGAAAACTTGTAGGTACTTGTACCTACAAAAATATATCAGGATTATTTGATGTGGTGGGCGAGAAGATACTTAAATACGCATATGTACCTTTAGCTTTTAACAAAAATTTCCTTTTGATAATATTTTCACATATGAATATATTAGATATGAAATACTGTTAGTACATATAGTGTGCGATGCTTTAATTCATTTTCAAATAAATTTGAACCGTTTCTGATTATAAATTTTCCTTCGTGTAATTCTTATTTTCTTCCTTCTTTTCTTTCATAATGTTGTTATTTTTTTATAGGTACTAAACACAATTGAGGCAGATAGCATCTAGCAGGAGCAGATATATATGTGTTGGTGTACACAGAAAATCTGTCACAACCAGCTTCAGAAACATTTTCAAATCAGATTGTACTTTTATCAGTTGTCATACTTATTCATAGAGTAAAGAGATAAGATTCCTCTCTTTAATCTATGATTATTCTTGAACTTGTCATAATTAATTATTTTTCTCCAGCAAACGGAAGCTACATTTGAACATTGCCCAAACACGACAGCCAGCAAATTTTCTGGTTGGATGCTTGGACGTTGATCGTTATTACGTCAGCATTCATTTAAAAAGCATTAAATGATATACTGACTGTTTTTAGTATTATTTCTGCTACCTGTTTAGCATTATAAACTTTTCTTTTTCCAATTTTTAAATGTTCAAAATGGCGTGTATTATTTTGCGTTTGAAAAGTCTGGAGCAATGTATATGAGTATATAAATACTCATAAGGTTACATATGAATGTATTCAACAGCTATCCTATACCACTATCCTACTACTACGTAGTATAAAAGGTGCTGCAATTATCAAAAAACGAAATATTTTGAAAAAATAAAAAAAAATAAAATGAAAAGTTTAAAAAAAGCAAGAGAAATAAAATGATGGCTAAAAATTGATTGAATTTGAAATCAATAAATTCATTGCATATCCATTTTCTTTACCAAACAATTTTCCCATATCGTTGTTATTAACTTTTTTTTCCCTAATTTTTTTTACAATAGTTTTCATTTTAATTTCGATCCTTATTTACTTTCATGGCAACTTTATTTTATTTGTTTCAAAAAAAAAAGAAATATTTTTTTTTTGTTTTTTATCCAAAATATTTAAAAAAAAAATTATTCATCCATATTTCTCATGAATAAATAATACATAATGTACCTAAGTGTAGGGATAGACTCATGCAGATATATCGTATATTGTATATCATATCGTATCGCAAATATATACATTTTGTAAATACAAACATGTGCACCTCTACATACAGAATTCTGATCGTACATCAAAGATTTTTTAGTTTTTTTGTTTTATTTCATATCCCATACGTGTTTGGGTATGTGTATATGAATATGTTTGTGAGTATATCCATCTATTTATGAGTTCATATCATACTTTGTTTCAAAAATGCATTATCATTTTTCATCATCTAACTAAGCAAATTCTCGGTATGTATATGTTTCATATTGTATACCTATACCATACATATCCGTGCATACATATATCATATTTTTGGTGCTTACAGAGTTTTTTTTCCAAGAATTATGTGCAATGTATATTTATGTATATTTCGGCTATACATACATAAATGAAAATCTGAAAATTCATCCTATTATATCCCAGGAAAAATATCACAAATAATACAAGTACAAAAGTAAACATTCATTTTATAAACCATTATGGTATTAAAATAAAAATTTGTTGGAAAATATTTATTTCACAAAAAAATATCAAAAAATCAACAACAACAAAATTTTTTTATCAAAAAAAAAAAAAAATGCACACATACATATGAAAAAGAAATGTGCATAATAAATTTTTGGTTTTTACCTGTCATAACTTAGAGGTTTTTTAAAATGATATTCTGATATATGAGATATTAAATACGATATTATGATATTATGATCATAATAAATTTCAAAAAAAAAAAAAAAATACCGAAAGAAAAATGAAAATAGAACAGAATCATATATACTTATATGTATACAAAGAATATCTTAATGTATGACCTCTATGTAAAAGAGTTTTTGTACGGATAAAAATGTTTACTCGTATAACATATACACGAAGGTAGGTATGTGCATATATTGAATGTAAGGATATAAATATAAATTTCTATATTAATATGTACACAAAATGAGTAAATAATGCATTTATGAAATCGAATATTGTTATACATAATATTTATAGAAGGTGTATAATATTATGTGCATATACACATATTAGCTAAGTATGTGAAATAGTTATAAATGTGTTTTTTAATAAAATTTTGAAATGCAAATAAAAATTCATCTTGAAAAAGAAAAAGGAAAATACATACATACTACGATATTTTTTCTAATTTGTTGGTTTTTTAAAACTTTATTTAGCTATATGGAATAATTTTTTAAGTCGGTCATTACAATCGTGATAGAGGTACATATATAGGGTTTACCAATACGAGCATCAAAACTTTCAACAGTCACAACGACAATAGCTGCTTTCGATTTGACAATTTCAAGTACTTGCGTGTACAAAAATGTGTCTAGAATAGATTGTTATAACGAACACGACACAAAAATTATTCGTAACTACTTGCATCTACTTGCAGCTACTTGATAAATTTTTCATGCGAGTAGTTGCGAGTAGATGGTTTAGCACAGACATTTACCTTTTCTACTCGCAAGTACTTGAAATTGCCAAATTGAAAACAGCTAATATTGATCGAAAAGTCAAAATCAAACTTTGTGGAAAGCTACACGAAACAGCAACGCGTAGAAATTAATGTAAACGAGTAGTAATGAAAGTAATGTAAACTAGTTATTTCAAAAAATGCTGATGTCAACTGGCCGCAAAGATCATGCGATCTAAATCTAACAGTCTACTTTAACTTGTTCCTATGGGACTATTAAAATTCTCTGGTTTACGAGAATAAGACATAAAAGATTTGCGAACTTAAACAAAATATCCAATGCACCATAGAAAATTTACCACACGATATGTGTGAGAATGTAGTGGAAATTGGATTTCAAGACTGCATTCAGCTATACGAAGCAAAGAACGATGTTTCAATAACATTATTTTCAGGATATGGTGTAATCAATTGTTTTCCAAAATAATAAACAAATCAGGTGAATATAACTTGTAGTTATTATTTTGTTTCATTTTAATGTTCTGACGCCCTTATTTGTAAACCCTTTATAAATATGAATTTTTATTTATTTATTTTGGTGCGAGTGTGTATTGTGTATTTATGAAATTGTGTCACAAAATCATTATCTCTGTACAATTTTTGTTCTTAGAATACAAGAATAATGAAAATGATATTCTGCAATTTCATTGTATGGTCGAAAAAATAAATAAAAAGCTCTTTATAATTTCACAAGGATGTTAAAAGATTTGTAATGTTAAATTTATGTATACTAAGTAAGTAGTTAATGAAGAACACTTAGCAGCGGTAATATTGCGCTTATGTATTTACATAAGTTGTTGCATTTTACAATTTCTGTAAAGATATATGACTTTTTTATATGAATTGGAATAATCGAATAACGGATATGTACACGTAACTAACGTATTTACTCAGAAAGAAAAATACTTAATTTTATCTACAAAAAAAAAAAAAAAAAATAATAATAAAATATCTTCAACAGAAAAATTGAAAAGGATTACGTACATACTCGAATTTGATATTTTTTTTAATTGAATAAATGGAAGATGTAACTATACCTATTTGTTTGTTTATTCCTTATTAAGGTGATATCTATCCTTCAAACTATTATCATTATTCCATCATTTTTTTTTAAATTATATATCATTATTATCATCATATTTCTTTCATCTTTTAATAATTTTCCTTTTTTATTATCGGCATGCCAATAAATGATATCGTACCAAATTTAATTTATGAAATCAGTTAAATATTCTGAATAATATACATTATTTTATATAACGAGAATATTGATGCAAAACATTCTAGAATTTTTCATTTAATTACAAGCATGTACACCAACCAGCCGTTATCGTAAGTATTACACATAATTTCCAAAAAAATTAAGTCACTATAAAAATTGAACATCCTTATCATCTTAATTACGTGATAACAAAGCAAAATTTTTTTAGTCATATTAAGTACCTACTTATGTATGTCATGTATGTGTAATTTGTCCTTTTATTGTTCCAACATGATTCCAATTGTGTCCCAATTGTAACATCTACGCAGTAACATTTGTAGAATTCAAGAGAACAAAATCTGCCAGTTTTCCTTTTAAAGATTAAATAATTAAGTATTAAAAAGGGATGAAAAAGTTATGTGTATAGAAACATACATAATACATTGCTACAAACACAAAAAATAAAAAAATTTATATTACAAAATGATAACAGGAAAAATCATTCATCAGTTATGCACCTCAGGATAAAAAAAGCACTATATTATGTATCATCACACTTCAAATTTTTGCGTCCTGAAATTTTTTTAAATTTATTTAATTTGTTTTTTTTTTCTTTCTAATTTTCATTTTTTGTCTTTTGGTCCATAAAAATTCGTCAGCCATTTTTTTATCGTATATTATAATTTTCCTTAAAATGACCGACTAAAAATTAGAATGGAGTGCGTGACATTAATTTGATTTTTAATTATTTTATAAAATATAAGTCATCGTAATTTATACCAGCTCACTGCATCCCACTGTCCAATACTTCCAAAAAAAATAAGGATTTATGCATTAGTTGGTGTTTGTCGTTTTATTAACATATGGCCTTTCGAACGCAGTCTGTCAATTTTAACAAACTGCCACTACACCCTCATTTTCATACAGATTGTAAAGCTCTTTATTTGTTTTTTTATTAACTTATTTATTTTTACCGAGTGTGAAATAATATAGTATGTCTTTCTAAAATGTTCTGCAGTTCTTAGCTTCAGTATCGTTTATTAATTTTTACTGATTTATCATTGTTTGAATAAATGACTGAGTTCAGATAAATTAATTCATTGACTATTTATTTCAAACATATAATGCTCTCGGCAGTCAATGGCAGTGTCTATCGTCTTTTGAATTCTTGTAATTTTTGGTGACCACCACGAACTTAGTTTTATTATTATCGTTGACTGTAATATCAATTCAATCTTTTGAGCTTAGTATATATTTTTTAAATCTTTTCAAATTTATCTTTCAATTTTCATTTTATTTCACTCTTTATTACTGTATATTTTTGAAATTCTTTTCACAGTTATTAAAAGCTGCATTAAATAAAATAAAATTAATTTACATTTTATTTACTACATACAACAGTACTTACCTTCTTATATATAACTCCCCGGTTACGATTTATATTTAGCTTGAAGCAATTAAATTTTTGTAATTATTCAACTTGTTTATAATATTATTTGTGTTTTGTTTTACAAATAGATCCTAAAAGTGCTTATTCCTTATTATTTTTGGTGGTTTTGGTCTACATTTTACAATTAGAATATTTTATTTCTCAGATTAAAATTCATTTTTAGAGTAAAATTTCTTCTTATATGTATATACTATACTATATGCATTTGTTTTGTATTACTGTACAAAACTATACATATAACCAATTCATTAACAAAATACTTAAAAATCATTTTATATAAATAATGTATATAAATTAAATATATATCAAATACAAAAGATAATTAAAATTTTACAATTTAGAAAATTTACAAATTTTTTATTAGGAAACCTGTATGTAGTAGTAGGTAAGCGTTTGTACTTAAAGCATATATACTTACATTTTACATGATTCTGTGTAAATGTTAATTTAAGCATTAACTAATATTTTTATTATTTTTGTCTATTATACTGATTACAAAAATATGCACATACAATCAAACATACAAACACAAACAATTGTATAAATACAATAAAAATAGATAAGAATATACATACAATTTTGAAAATTTCTTTCATACTGTGCGGTGATCTTAATTTCATAACTTTTCCATAAGACATTCATAATAAATTTTCCAGGAATCCTTTCTTTAACTATAAGATGAGTAAATAAACAAAGCTATAACAACTACGTAAATGAAATGAATTTTC
Source organism: Villa cingulata (assembly GCA_951394055.1). NCBI lineage: Eukaryota > Metazoa > Arthropoda > Insecta > Diptera > Bombyliidae > Villa > Villa cingulata. The sequence continues at coordinate 29,591,416 of OX596022.1, read as the reverse complement.
TAAAAGATCGTATACATAGATCTATACAGATAGATCGTATACATATATAAGTACATAGTCATATTACATAGATGATGTATAAGTAAAAGCACAAAGAAAAATAAATACATACAAAATACAGATAATCGTACCTGTAGAGAAAAAAATTAAAATTTGAAATATGTATATACATACATATAATAATTGTACTATATACGAGTATATACATTAATTAAATACATATTTGATACAAAATTTAATATATATATGTTGTATTGTGTTCCTTTGTATATACATATATATTTGTTCAAAGTATTTTCATGAGTAAAAGAATTTTGTATTGTAAAAGGTCAAAAAATTCATCTTTATAAAAATTACATATTCACAGTATATTTCTAATTATATTTTAGTAGAATGTTAATTCTGAAATTGAAATACATATATATCATACATACGTAGGGACTAACAAAAATTCTCCGAAAAACGAATTACCTGCAGATTTATCTGCAAAATTGCAGTATATAAGGAAAGACGGACTCTTAATTAGTGTTAATACGTAATTTGAGACAGGTGTGTGAAGATGGAAACGAGAAAACGGAAAGCAGGTGAAAGCAGTTCTAGTATATTCCCAGCTCCTAGCAAAATTGAAGTACGATTCGCGATATTGTTTGGTTATCGTCGAGGTATCAGCAAACAGCAAATATTCGAAGAGTGTAAAACTGCTTTTGGTAGTAATGCTCCATGTCTGGACACTATTTACAAGTGGTACAGAAAATTCCAGACTGGCCATTTTAATGTAGAAGACGAACCTTGTGAAGGGCTCCCAAAAACATCAACCGATGACACCAATGTTGCGGCTGTAAAAAAACTATTGGACGAGGATTCCAGAATGACCGAAGAAATGGTAGCGGATAGGCTAGGAATAAATGCCATGGCTGTTTCAAGAATCTTGAATGACAGTCTTGGGTACAGCAAAAAATGTGTCAGATGGGTTCCAAGACTTTTGAGAGATAGAGAAAAGGAGGCTCGCGTACAACTCGCTAAGTTTTGTTTAGATAAATTCTCGAACGGTTATTCAAATACCTTTAATGACTTAATTACAGGTGACGAAACATGGATTTATAGTAACGATCCTGAAACAAAAGAACAATCCTCAATATGGAGCCATAAAGGAGAACCTTCACCCGTGAAAGCATATCGTCAAAAGTCATTAAGAAAAGTCATGTTTGCGATTTTCTTCAGCAGAAGCAAGATTATAGCTTCAGTGCCACTTGAAGAATGATCAACAGTAACAGCAGACTGGTACACGAACATATGCCTACCAAAAGTATTTAAAAATATATTAAATGGCCGAGATAAAAGTGAATTAAGAAGATACTTTCTCCACCATGATAATGCACTTGCTCATAAGGCAGAATTAACATCAAATTTTATAGCACAGTCGGGGATAAACGAAATCGTTTCAGCACCTTATTCTCCTGACTTGGCGTCGTGCGATTTTTGGCTATTTCCAAAAATCAAAAAAACACTTCGCGGGAGAGTGTACCAAAGCAGAGAAGGTGTGATAAATGCAGTGAATGAACAGCTTCAAGTGATAAAAAAGGACGATTTTGAGCACTGTTTTGAAAGATGCATCTACAGACTAAAAAAATGTATCGACATAAACGGAAATTATGTAGAAACGTAATAACAAGATGAACTTTCATAATTTATATTTGATTAAGCTATTTTATTATTTTTAAAATAATTTTCGGAGAATTTTTGTTAGTCCCCTCGTAAGTCCAATTCTCGAAAAGAAATTAATTTTCAACTAAAGCAAATCACCTTCTTTATATAAGTATATCAATGATTTCGTTTTATTAAAATATATTATGAAGTAAATTTTTAAATGCCAAAAGCTAAAATTGGGGGCTCGGTGGCGCAGTGGTTGAGCAACTGACCTCCTACTGATTACAAAGCTACGGGTTCAATTACCACCGAAGGCAAAAGGCTAAAGTAAGAAAAATATATTTCAATTTTTTATTAACTACATCCAACTTTTATTTTTATCAGAATTCAAACAGATTAAAAAGCTAAGAAAGCTGATTAGTATACATATTTGCTTATTTCGACATGTATTTTAAAGCATAAGATCATTCTAATAATTAATAGATCAGTCTAAAGCCGTAACTAAAATGACTTCAGCTAACTCAAGTAAGAAGTCAGATTACATTGTTTTAAATCAGTGTAACTATATTTGACTCAAGTCAGCTTCATTGAATTTAACGAAACACTTTGAATTTTCGTTGAATTCAGTGAGTGTGCCTACCGACCACACAAAATTGAGTGGTTTGAGTGAAATATGTACATATGTACATATATTATTTAAACATAACCAATTCCATATGAAGTTTATATGAAATATCGCATTTTGTAGTTAATGTAAAAAATTTGTAAAAATTTCCTTTATTTGTAACTCTCTCTAAATTTTATGTTTTGTATGTGTAACTCTAACTAGTAACAAATATCATGTTCATGTAACTATTAACTATCCTTACTTTCACATATGCTTACTCAATTCACACAAGCCAACATAGTTACAATTTCAGACTTGAGTGAATTTCGTTAGCTTTGACTTGATTTAGCTGAAGTCATTTTAGTTACGGCTTAAGCCCTATGTGGCCTATTTATAATGTAAATTAAATTGCTTCCCTACCAGCAACTCATGATCATACAAACGTCAACAACCATCTGTTAGCTGAGCATTACAGATACATAGCATACTGAACATTAAAAACGTTTCCTTCAGTGGAATAAGCAATAGACACACAAATTTTCTAAGGTAACAGCCAAACATAATTCTCAGATTCATAGCATTCAAATATTTTCTTAAACAATTTTTCATCGCATTTCGCAATCTTTATTGTTTTTTTTTCGTTTTTTTATTTTTTAAATCTACAAAGTTTTTCTGATAATTTTGTCAAAATGTTAAAATAAACGCTAAATATTGACTTTAACTCAACCAAACGCAACATTTAAAAAATATCAATTCTCCTTTATTTTCTGTGAAATTAATTCATATACTATTTAACAGAATCGTATCGTATACTAGCTAAACAAGTGGAAAAGTAAACAAAAAATAACAACGAAAGTAAAAACATTTCTCTTTGTCGTGTTTTTTATATCTTATAAATGCTGTTTTTTCTGTTGTTTGTTTGTTCGTTTTTCGGAAGTTTACTTTTTACACATTTCAAATAAGAAACGAAAAGAAAAAAATTGAAAAAAACAAAATACAAACGTGAAATATTGTTTTTATTTTCTACTTTTTTATAATTTTGATATGAATTTCTACATATATGAAATGTCTTCTACTTTTTGGATATTTCCTTTTTATATTTTCTTTTGGCTTTACTTTATGTTTATGGATATACGTACATATATATGTATTATAAAATGAATGTTATAAGACAAAGGTTGTTTTGAATGTTTTTTTTTTACTAGTATCAGAAAGCACTGCAGCATACAAATACGATTCAAAAGAGGAAGTGGGCACAACGTCAGAAAATCAACATAGATAGCATAACGAGAGAGAATGGAATTCATCCACTTACAGAGCACAGAAGAAGAGGAATAGCCAAAGAAACTTTGAGAAGAAACTGTTTACAAAACCATGCAAGACATTTCAAAAGATTGGCAATCAATAGAGTGAGATGGATTGTGCCTGTGGAGACGCTACTCTCCCGAGTTATGTATATGAATGTATATCCCCCATCCTCATCTCAAATGAATCATCAAATAAATAAAGATAATATAAACTATGTTTCTATTCTGAATACATTAAATAAAACTAATCAAAACACTAAGAATATATGATATCCTAAATACACTATAGATAAGTAATTAAGAATAATCAATGATAATAACAAAATATGAAAAACAATAATGATAAGAACTAAATATATGAAATATAATGATAAGAATAGAATATAAGAAAAACAACTTGTTTATTGAATACTATATATACTAGACTTATAAAAGAAGACAGTCAGTTAGTAAAAAATCAAGTGTAGAGTAAATCAGCAAAAACTAAGAATAGTGTCAGTGGAGCAGCGAGTTTCGGTTGATATATTAAAATATAATTGTAATGATTTTGTAATTTAAAAGTTGTTTCTAAATAAATAAAATTATACTTGTAAAAATAAACTAAAAAGTTTATTTCATTTTATTTTTTTAATATAATACAATAAGTATTATTTATTTGGCGCAGTCGGTAGGATATCCTTCTATCGAAGAGGTATCCAGTGATCGAATCAATAATAGTATTCTATCTTTTTTTTTTTGCATCCAATAACTAAATTAGTGAACCTGTAACGTAGTTAACAAAAGTGTTAATATAGAAACGAAAGTTCCAAAGTTAATGGACAAAAATAAAAGAAATAGTTTAATAGATAAATCTAGAGGACTAGTGATCGAAAACTTTAATATGGAACAAAATCAAAATCAGCAATTGGCAGAACAATTGGTACAAGCCACAAATAAACTGAACCAATTAAATGCAGTGATTCAAGCATATCAACAGAGAGAAACGTCTGCAGAATACAGGGAAAAAGTATTAAGAGAAGTTAGATATATGACCACCTTTACAGGACAAGGAGAGACAACGATCAACTCCTTCATAAGCAGTGTCGAATACTACCTGTCAACAGCCACCGACAACGAACTTAGAAAATGCATGACCAGAACTATATTTAATGAGAAGATTCAAGGTGAAGCCAAGAATATTGTCATCAATCTACCACGTCCAGATGATTGGGAAAGCATCAAAGAAACTCTGAAAATAAGATATCGTCCAGATACGGAGCCAACGGAGATATACAGAAGGATAACCAATTTAAAGGTTAACACAGTAAGTGAATTAGTTTTAGAAATACAAAACATAAAATATAAAACAGACGAATTAATTGTATACTACAAAGGTAGTAATTATATAGATCTTAGTAATGTTAATAGTATTCTTATTAATACAGTTAAAGAAATGACTCAGGGTATATTGCTAGATAAAATTTATGAAGAAAATAATTTAGATCAAATTATTAAAATAATGAGAAATAGAAGGTATGAAGATTCTTGTATAAGACCTGAATTTAAAAAATATAAAAATCAATCAAATAAAGAATTAAAAAAATATACACAAAACTTTAATGATTCAAATAAACAAAAATTTGTACAAAATTTTAATGATTCAAATAAACAAAAATTGGTACAAAATTCTAATGATTCAAACAGACAAAAATTTATACCAAGACAAATTGACAGACATAACTATAATAACAATTTTCGACGAAACCAAAGCTCTGAACAATCTAGACGACAATTCCAAAATACTAGAAATTCGGGCCAATATCGTTACCAACAAAATAACTATAGACCAAATACAGAACCGATGGAAGTTGATAACATTCAGAATATTGAACAATCTAACAATGTAGAGTTTTTTATGAACTAGCCTCGGAGGAATTACCAATGATTGAAATAACAGTAAATGAAAGAAAATTTTTAGCTCTCATAGACACAGGCTCTACTTTAAGTTTAATAGATAATAAAGTTTTAGGTTTTAAGACGATAAAAATTAAACCCATATATTTTTCAACTATAAACAATAAAGATTCTATAGAATATGAAGTACACACCCCTGCTCCGAAAGAATTGAAAGCATTACCTGGAGCCTTGATCCGATGGAAACAAAAAAGTTTACCAAACAGAAAATATCAGTTCATAATCGGAAACGATTTATTAAGAAAACTTAACACTATAATTAATTTAGAAGAAGGTGTAATTATCTTAAACAATGAAAAAATTAAACTTCTAAATAACCCTTATTTATCAAATCAAATTTATAGTTTAGAACCGATTAAAGGTGATATTTTGAATCAATTACAATTAGAACACTTAAATGTAGAAGAATATAATGAAGTTAGGAAATTGGTTAAAAATTTTAATAAACTATTCTTTAGAGAAGGAGATATACTAACATGCACTACAGAAGTAGAGCATGAAATAGTCACTATCACCGATCAGCAAATAAACGCGAAGTTATATAGATATCCACCCCAACACGAGGAAGAAGTTAAGAAACAAATTATTGAAATGGAAGAACAAGGAATAATTAGAAAAAGTAATTCCAAATATTCCAGCCCACTGATAGTTATCCCTAAAAAGAAGGATAATTCAAATAAAAACAAATTTCGTATTGTAATAGACTATAGGAAATTGAATGAAATTACAGTCGATGATAAATTTCCTTTACCTAATATAGATTCTATATTAGATAAATTAGGTAAAGCACAATACTTTACAACGCTAGATTTGGCTAAAGGTTACCACCAAATAACTATTAAAGAAGAAGATAAAAAGAAAACTGCATTTGTTACACCATTTGGTTTATACGAATATAACAGAATGCCTTTCGGTCTGAAGAACGCTCCAGCAACGTTCCAAAGACTAATGAACGATATTTTGAGGGAATATATCAATAAAACATGTGTAGTATATCTTGATGATATATTAATATTCAGTACAAGCCTCAAAGAACATGTTAAAGCAATTTCTGACATCTTCAAAGTATTAGAAACAAAAAAATTGAAAATACAAATCGACAAATGCAATTTTATGAAAAAAGAGACCGAATTCTTAGGTCATATCCTAACCAATAACGGACTAAAACCCAATCCAGAAAAAATCAAAATTATCCAAAAATTAGAAATACCCAAAACACCAAAACAAATAAAAAGTTTTTTAGGTTTAACCGGGTACTATAGGAAATTTGTTAAGGACTACGCGAAGGTAGCCCAACCTATTACTAAATATTTAAAAAAGGAAGCAAAAATAAATACAAACGATCCTAATTATATTGAGGCGTTCGAAAAATTAAAATCTTTAATTACTAGTCATCCGATACTCAGATATCCGGATTTTGAAAAACCATTCACGTTGACTACAGATGCATCAAACTATGCAATTGGTGCAGTTTTGTCACAGAATGGACACCCAATATGTTTTGCTTCAAGAACTTTAAATAATCATGAAAAAAATTATTCTGCTACAGATAAAGAGTTCTTAGCTATTATGTGGTCAGTTAATTATTTCAGGCCATATCTATATGGTAAAAAATTTAAAATTTTTACGGATCACCAACCAATTAAATATTTACACGCAAAGTATAGAGGAAAAGACATGTCTCCTAGACATCAGAGATGGTTGTTAAAACTTGGAGAATATCAATTCGAAATTGAATATTTAAAAGGGAAAGAGAATAAAGTGGCAGATTTTTTAAGTAGAATTGAAGATAGTAGTGAAAACAAACAAAGTGAAAAAGAAGAGATTGAAAAGAATTTACCTAACATAGAAACGTTTTCAGTGAATATAGAAGAAAACGAAGAATCAGAATTAGAAGGATTATTTAATATCGAAGAAAATAAGGAAAATACAACTTTAGCAACAATACATTCGGTTGATGAAGAAATTTTAGACCATATACCTATTAAAGAGGAAATTGTTAACAAATATAGAACTCAAATTATTCTTACTAATAATAAAATACAAGATATAGAAATTATTACAAATAGAAGAATTATTTATATCACTATTTATGATTTGAATAATCTAGAAGATATATTTAGAAGATTCATTAAGAAAGGTAAAATAGGAATATATTCGGAACTGTCTGATAATCAGTATAACATAGTTCAACAAAAACTAATACAATTATACTCTAATGATAAACAAATTAAATTTGTGAAATGCTCTTATAGAGCTCAAGAAGTAAAAACGGAGGTAGAAGCAGTAAAACAAATTTCGTTCTATCATGTCAGAGAAAGTTTACATTCGGGAATTCAGGAAACCTATAATCAAATTAAGAATAAAATATATTATCCAAAACTATTAGAATTGATTCAAATCGTCATTAATCAGTGTGAAATATGTCAAAGAGTCAAGTATGATCGAAATCCGATCAAGCCAAAATTCCAACTAAGTGAAACACCTACTAATATTAACCAAATTATTCATATCGATACTTATGTTATCATGAAATGCAGCTTTTTGACTGTTATAGATAAATTCTCAAAATTTGGTGTAGCATATTATTTAAATGATAGAAATCACTGTACTATTATAGAACAATTAGAGGAGCACTTTAGTAAGATAGGTAAACCAATGAAAATTGTAGCCGACAATGAATTCAACTCGATACAAATAAAAGAATTCTTACAAGAAGAAAATATTATCTTACATTTAACAAAACCCAACAGTCATACCGGCAATTCGGATATTGAAAGATTCCATAACACCATTGCTGAGAAATTCAGAATTATCAAATTAACAAATAAGAATTTAGTAGTTAAAAGAATAATTCAGCAAGCTATAAGAAATTATAATAACAGATTTCATTCCACAATTAAAAGCACTCCTAATGAGGTACAAAATCATAAAGTAGATTTTACTAAAATATTAGAAAATCTAAAAACTGTTAAAGAAAATAATTTGAATAGATTTAATAAAACAAAAGAAGAATATGAAGAAAAACGATCTCAAGGTTTCATTAAAAATTACAAAGCAGTAAGACATAAATATGAGCCAAAATACAAAATGTCTAAATTAAGAAATGTTCATTTGACAAACATAAAAAAGCCTTTAAAATTTTCAGATTTGGACAACAATTTTGACATTCCTCCTATTGGTTGTCCCAGTAATTAGTAGACTAGACATACAAGAAATAAAAGACAACACTGGTTTTACGACAATACAGACAGACACTGTAGAAATAGTGACAAAGACAAATATTATTTTACATATAATATATCCAATTGAAATAATGCACATACTAAATAATTTAACAAATAATATAGAAAATATGAAGATAGATAATAAAGAATTATTATTAGTAGAATTAGAACATCTTAAAAGTAAAGTTAAAACAATTAAACCAAAAGATAAAAGAATAAAAAGAGGACTAATGAATATTGTAGGTAAAGCATCCAAGTGGTTATTTGGCACTATGGATGAGGATGATCAAAAATTGATTGAAGAAACATTAAAAATAATAAATTTAAATAATCATAACATAATAAATAATTTTAATGGACAAATTAGAATTAATAATCAACTTAATAATACTTTATTACAATTAAAAGAAATTATATTAAAAGACCGACAACTAATTATAGGAAAATTTGATAACATAAAACCAATTATAGAACAAAATTTATATTATGATCAATTATTCAAAATTCAAGTACTCAAAGAAAAAGTACAACACATACAAGATAATTTAGCATCAGCTAGACATGGCATCTTACATCCAAATATTTTAACAGACAAAGAAATTGAAGACTATAATATAGATGCGGAAAAATTACAATACATCAAACTAGGAGTAAGGTCATATGAAGACAGTTCTTTAATTTTTGCCATAAAGATTCCAAAAAAGTTTTCTAAGATTCAGTTAAAAACAATTGTACCAATTCCAAATAAAGAAAAAAAAGAAATAGATTATCCACATGAAAAAATATTCAATTTTAATAATAAAACATATAAGTATGAAAAATTTAAGACTATTTATGAATTAAGAAAAAGTAAACATTGTATTTTAACAAAAAATTGTAAACTTATTAAAAATAATATAACAGAAATTATTACTTTAGATGATGAAACAATTGTAATTAAAAATGCCATAGAATTAACAATAAATCATAATTGTGATGACAGACAAATAAAATTATCAGGAAATTTATTAATTCATTATAATAATTGTAGTTTACAAATTTTACAACAAGAATTTTCAAATATATTAGAATATGTATATGATAGATACTATTATCCAAATACACAATTAGACACAAATTTTACAAATAAAATTTCATTTGAAGATTTAAAAATCCATTATGAAAATAACATAAAAGAAATACAAGAAATCAAATTCCATAAGAAAATTTTAATAAATTCAAATATAACAATATAACAAATAAACAATAATGATAAGAACTAAATATATGAAATATAATGATAAGAATAGAATATAAGAAAAACAACTTGTTTATTGAATACTATATATACTAGACTTATAAAAGAAGACAGTCAGTTAGTAAAAAATCAAGTGTAGAGTAAATCAGCAAAAACTAAGAATAGTGTCAGTGGAGCAGCGAGTTTCAGTTGATATATTAAAATATAATTGTAATGATTTTGTAATTTAAAAGTTGTTTCTAAATAAATAAAATTATACTTGTAAAAATAAACTAAAAAGTTTATTTCATTTTATTTTTTTAATATAATACAATAAGTATTATTTATTTCCCGCGACGAGTAATAGCAAAACAAAGAACATTTTGTAATATTCAAGCCTCATTTACAAATCAGCGTAAATTGAATAGAGTAGAGTGAACTTTTGAATTGCATTTACAATTTACAGTTGAGTAGCATATGTTATTACATAGGAGGAACAATAAGAATTGGTACACATGCTTTTAAAACTTTCAATATAAATTCCTCATCATCAGCGTCAGATTAGAAATACAACCTAATCTCAGTCTGACTCTGGCGAAATCCACGCTATGCGGAAAAAGGATAGCGATATAGAATTTCTCTTGTGAAAATAAAGGAGGTATGAAAAATCCACTCTGGCGTAAAATCCACGTTGAGTTGTACTAAATGAGGCTTATATAAGATAACCCAAATTTACCACAATAAATGTTATTTTTTGTGTTGTATTTTTCTTTATAATTACTGAAAAATTTGAAATTGATTCGATTTTAATTTTAAAATATTTAATTCTTTTTTTTTGTCTTTGAATTGTATCGTCTGCTTCCTAGAATAGTATATATGTATGTAACTATATACTCGTATGATGAATTTTTTTTTTTTTTTTTTTTCAAATAAATTTTTTTCATATTTTTAGTTATGCATTAAAATCATCTGCAAAAGACAAAGTAAACAATAAGTCAAAGAAAGACGTAAACATCAAAGAAAATATTTTACAGTTCATTTATGAATGATATGGATAATATATTTATGTACAAATGTACGTATTTATGTACGAGTTTATATGAATGTAAACATATATACATACACAGAAAATACTTTTAAAATTATGATAACTCCTGTATAAATATCCTGTATAAATATTCTTCATGCATAAACGCAACAAGAATGTATCTCTAATGTGTTTCGTTCTGTTTGTATTTTGCTTTAATTTAATGGAAAACATTTGCACCAGCACCTATGCGTTTACAAAGGGTGAGTTTTTTATCTTCAGACATCTAAATACATATATGTATTTCATTCAAATCGAAATATCACGAAAAATATTTCAAACAAAATCTTGTTTATTTATAAACGTTTTTTACAAACAAAAATATGTTTTGAAGATGGGGTTTTGAGGGTCAAGTTCAAATTCACCATAATAATTTTCAGCACCTTCAAACCCTGCAACTTTTGCCTAGAACATTTTACGGAATATTGTGATTTATATGAAATATTTATGTGCCTCAAAGATATAAAACTCACCCTGTACATATATTCTCATACCTACATATATCATTTTTAATGTTACATTATTTACATAACCTATATTTAATTTTTTTTTTTATTCTTTTAAAAAATATTTACATAATTACACAAATGAGCATATATAAAAAAGTAAGGTATTTAATTAAAATCAAGTATTTTAATTAGTTTACATTTACAACATCACACAAAAAAAATGTATTTCGCTACATTTACTTACATATATGCATATATGTATATAATACATTCATAGTTACTTGTATTTTCTTATATTTTAATATGGGTATGTAGAGTGTTGTTGTACACATTATATAATTTGGTTGCAATAGAAATGTATGTAGGTACATTGTAATAAGGTATATTTTATTTATTCTTCAATTTTATTTTTTAATATGCACATTACATAAAAGCAATGAAAGAAGATAACATATAAGGAATAGAATAAACAGGAAGAAATTATTTTTATTTCTATATCTTTTTTTATTTTTTAAATTAAAATGAAAAGATTCATCATTACAATCATAATATGCAGAAAATACCTTCAAGGCTTCAAGTCATAGAAAATAGTGAAGTACATAGTATAGTATGTTTGATGTATACAAAAATATTACGTGTTACACAGATTAGCATTTTGATATACATATATACTTACAAAATGAAACTTTGTCTACAACTAGATAGAGATATGAATACTCAGATTATTATTTACATTAAATTTAATTTTTAGATATTTTGAGAGGGTTTATTTGTGGAGTAAATTTTAAATTCAATGCATCGTATGTTAAGTTAGTCATTTAATATTTTTATACTCGATTTGGTGTGGTGTATGGTAGAATACGCATATTTAAAGATGTAATCATCATCATTATATTAGCTCTGCAGCACTTGGTGGACCTTAATTTACTCCAAGATATACCTCCATACACCGATTCTTTTTCCCTCTTTCTTTTTCAACATAATTTTCTTTGTCACGTCTTCATTATGTCATCTCATGACATGTCCGCGATTCATTGAATTCGATTTAGTCGAATGCATTTAACGATATATGTATAATATGTAAATCTATAATACCTATAATTCGTCATTGTGACTAATTATCCTCAGACACCATCGTCTTCCACTGCTTCAATTTCAAACATTCTTCTTTTTTCTCTCAATTTCAACTCATTCTTTGAATTTTTCTCTCAAATATAATCAATGCCAACGCTAACTCGATACTGTCTTCGATATTGTCATCGTTTCTGACCCATACGTTACCAATGGAACAATCAGAGTTTTATATTATTCGGTAATTCGAGTCTATCGTTGTTAGCTTGAATATTCACAAATGAAATGTATATACCTCTATAAAAATCTGTCATTTTTCGTGATTATTGTTTGTAATTAAGTACAAATCCAATTAAATTCAAATGAAATAATGATTAAAATATAAATTCATAATACTAGAAAAAAATGTATGCAATTTATATATTTTGCAGAGTGTAATATTTGAAGAATTATACTAGAATTTCTATAATTGAATGTTCATATATTTTTTTTTTATTATCCAATTTTATTGAACATGAATGAATATTTTTAACAATTTAACGAATTTTTAATAATATTCTAAATGCATTTTTTTTAATGTTTATATAATACTCGTATCTTTATATGCATTAATTAAATTGAAATTCATATAAAATATAATATCATCTATTTATTGTAAATTTAATTTATTGTATAATAAATATACAAATGCATATATTTACTTACATGTAAATAATTATCATTCCTGTGTCACTTTTGATAATTAAAAGTTTATCAAAACTTTTGTAAAATTATTCACTTTATCATATCATATTCTATGATGATTTTATTAATTTATTTCTCACAAATGTATTTTATTTATTTGTTTTATTACACTTTTTTAAATATACTATTTTACGAGTATATACGAGTGAGCAATATTTTACAATTACACAAAAGCATAAATTTATGTCTTTTACGTACAGTAAAATTTTATATTGTAAATAAATACGTGATACTCTGCAGTTGATGAATTCAGATTTGAAGAGAAATATTCATTATGTACATATACATATATACATATGTATATTTAAAACTATCGAAAACTTTAATTTATGTATAATTGATGTATTACTTATCTCTCTTGTAAAGATAAGCTAAACAGAGCTAAGCTATATATTTTTTTTAACAAGAAAGTTTTAATTAACAGAAAAATTTAATTTTATCATATTTTTTTTAAAAGAAGAATATTCTTTTTCAAATTATAATTTGCAAACACCTAGTACATTGGTATATAATTTCTATCTGCATTTGTATATCTCTCAAACTCAAACTTAAAAGTATTGAATTCAAATGTACATATGTATATGATTTTATTATATTAACCGAATCAGTTGTCGGCCATTTTGAATTATATCATAAGAATGATCAGTTGATATTCATATGGAGCGGTTTAGTAAAGACAACATAATAATAAGTTGAAATCCGATTTACCAGTACCACCAGTACTTACTCTTTCCCAACCAATATTTACTGACATCGAGTATCGAAATACCCCCCGATTCTGAAGTTATGACTAGTCATAGATAGATCACAGTTGCTTGTGACTATTTTTATGATATTTAAGTTGTGATTTTTATTATGACTAATCAGCTGTTTCGTATTCTGATATTAAAGTCACAAGCATAGTCACAAATTTTCTCCAAACTCTGTGTAGACTTTTAACTGCTATGAAAATATTAAACATCAAACAATTTGCATTCTGATAGTTTAAAAAAATAATATATTAATAAATATAAAAAAAAAGTGAGTACGATGGAAAATTTTGAAAGTAAGTAGCATCCATTTTATAAAAAAAATTAAATGTAAACAATGCAATAAAATACACTTACTTTTTTTCTTTTTCTTCTAAAAGAAGACATAATAATAACAAAACTTCTTCCATAATTTACAAAAAAAATTGTAAACACTCACTTCACTTGTTCTGAAACTTACAATTTATAACTACTGTGACCTGCTATTTTGATGATCACAACTTGTGATTCATTCTTTAAATGTCAAAATTGTGACTTTAGGTCTGGTACTCAGTTCCCGTGAAATTTTTCGCTTGCAATTGCATATATATTTCTACAAGCTAAAAATTGTGGAAGGAAACGTGTGTAGAGTACGTATAGAGTTTTGAAATTTTTTGAAAAAAATCGCGGAGGCTATGAAATTAAATTAATTAAAAATAAATAAATAAATATTTATTAGTCAAAATATATGACTTGTCAATATTTCGCTTAGGGCCGGTACTCACATCGAAAGCTAAATTTTTCTCCATATAAAACCTATGTAAAAAAAATGACGCTAAATTGTTAGCTAAATTTTTAGTTTCAAATTTCGCTTACTGGTACTCACTTCCAAACTAAATTTTTACGGTGGAACTTAATAGTGGAGAGTTGTGGAACTCATTTTTCACAATCATTTTATATGTTCGAGCATATAAAAGGCAAGCGAAATATTGACAAGTCATATATTTTGACTAATAAATATTTATTTATTTATTTTTAATTAATTTAATTTCATAGCCTTCGCGATTTTTTTCAAAAAATTTCAAAACACTATGTACTCTACACATGTTTCCTTCCACAATTTTTAGCTTGTAGAATTATATATGCAATTGCAAGCGAAAAATTTCACGGGAACTGAGTACCAGGTCTTACCTTTTATATGCTCGACAATATAAAATGATTGTGAAAAATGAGTTCCACAACTCTCCACTATTAAGTTCCACCGAAATAATTTAGTTTGGAAGTGAGTACCAGTAAGCGAAATTTGAAACTAAAAATTTAGCTAACAATTTAGCTACATACATTTTTTTTACATAGGTTTTATATGGAGAAATTTTTAGCTTTCGATGTGAGTACCGGCCCTTAACTCAGAATACGAAAAGTCACAAAAAATGTAAAAAAGTCACAACTTGTGACTCTCCATTATAGTTGTGACTTGTGACTTGTCAGTGATTATTTTCAGAATAGGGGGGATTATTTTCAGAATCAATATGTTGCTAAAACAAATATAATGTTGCATTTTCTATACTTTTGTATTCTAAAAAAGCAAAAACAAAAACTTAAACTATAGATGAAGACAGTTCAATTTGACAATTTGAATTTAAAAAAAATATATGTATATAAAGAACCTTTACATACGCTTAAATAGTTATACGGATTAATGTTCTATATAGAAATCTTTTAAATAAAAAATTTCAAATATCCATATAAACGCAACGCAGACAAAACGAAATTATAAATTTAAATCTTCAAATAAATTACTGTATTAGTCATTTTGAAAAAAAAATTTATTTTTGTTTTTATCGTCGTAAAGGTTAAGTACAATGTCTTCGTTTTATAGATTAACTTATGAAAAGTTTTTCTACAACTATTTACTAGACTATACAATACAACAGAATTTTTTGAAATGCATATTAAAGAAAAATAAAAACTATACGAATATAACAACAAACATTGAAAATAATATCTGCATGATAGCTATTTACAATCAAGGATATAAAAACATGAATAAGAATGAAAAATCAAGGATGAATATGAATGGAATAAAATTCACTAAAATGTGAAAAAAGAAAAAACATACTGAAAAATTATAATACGAGTATCCTGTGGAAGGAAGAGTACACATTTTTTTTCTCGTTGGTTTGTTTTTTAGCATCAGTTCATTCAACTTTATCTTTTTTTCAGTTATTTTATTTTTATTTTCTTTTATGTTTCGTTTTTAATGTGAATAATCCTTATAAAAGACAGTATAGTTGTAGATTTCATTCATCAACATTAAACCGCATAAGCCGCATAACATTTACGAGCATCTTTGGTGTGTTTGTGTGTGTGTGTGTTTTTTTTTTTATTTAACATTATTCTTTAAAATGTATTCATAATACTATAGTAAGTACATCAACAACGCTCATTCACAATACATACATAAAGGAATATGTTGTATTCTGTACAAAGCATGATTTGCTCTAACCGACCTTTTTCTGTCAATATTGTTTTTGTCATTGTTCTTTTTAATTTTTTTATTTTTAAAAAAAATGTGTTTCTTTTATTATTTCGATTCCTTTTCTTTTGTTTATTCATTTCAAATTGTTGCTGATTAAGTGTTATTCATTTCATTTTTTCTGCATCATTTATACTCTTTGTATACGAGAGTGTCTATTAATGTATTACGAGTATACATATGCAGCATAGTCATATAATAGTCATTTCCTTATAAATATAAAGTGAAAATATTCAGTACAAAAAAATAAAATAAATATAAAAGGAAACGAATAAAAATGTAGGAATTGAAATCAACAAAACAATCAACATGAGTTTTCATAACAACTCTTATGAAAAGTTTAAAATGTATTTGGAATTTATTTTTAACGATAAGGATTTTTAGATTTTAAATGGAAAACTCACGCAACACTTAATTTCACTTCCTTTATTAAATTAAAATTATTCTAAAGCACCTTGTAAAGATCTAATCGTAATTCAACAATATTCTCAAAATTTTCAATTTTCAGCTGATAAAAATGACAAACTAACAAACCTTGCGGCTTACACAAAACTTTATTTACGAGGTTTCGTGTTTCGTATCGTCGTAAAGTTTTTTCGTATATATTAACACAGAGCTCATAATTCTCAAAACAAAGAATAAAATTACAAAGTCTTGTGTAAAAAACTTTTGGCTTTACAACCGGAGGTGAGTTTTGGCCTCCTTCACAATGGTACTTCAGCGGTTTCGGTCTTAAGCCTGCTGCTTCCAATTTCCTATATTCATTTTCTTGATGTCTTGCTGAATGTTGTCATACCATCTCCTAGTCTTTGGCCTTCCCTGATTTCTTACATTTTGCGGGTTACTTCTGAGGATACATAAAGGTCTTCTTGCATAACTCATTCGTGTTACGTGCCCTACCCATCTAAGTGTTAGCGATTTGTACGAGTATCTTACAATATTTTCATTTTCCATTAAATCATTAAGTTAATCGTTTGTTCTTCGCACATATCCAGCCCGTTGTCCAGTTTTACAGGTCCATAGATTTTTCGCAATATTCTAAAAAACTCAAACAACTAATTACGCCATGAAAATTACGAGATTTGAATTGAATACTCTCAATGATGAAGTAATTTCATGGATAACATTACATAAGTATATTGCTCATTAACTAAACAGAAAACAAGATACAGCTTATAATTTGCAACTTCCAAATAATAAATCAAACACAATATAAAAATCAAATCACAGAAGTAAATTGTATTGTTATTCAAAAATTACTTATGAATTCAAGAATCAAGAAATACAATTTTAATTATGAATTATTCTTGAATGATAATAAAATTCATCTCAGTGATTTTTGAATTAATTTCATTTTGTTTTGTAATCAATCAAGGATAATAGGTACTTGGATTATTAGTATCAATAATTGCTTGTTCATTTCATTTTTTTGTTCATTTTTTTTTTTTAATTAAAGAAATTTGAAAATAAATATTTAATTATATTTTTTATTCTTATTTTTTACTCTCAGCATATACTAATCAATAATTCAATCTTCGTGAGCATATATGAACGAATGTACTTCAAAAGAGAGGAAAATAAAATTTGAATTCTTTTTTTAAAGAATTAATAATTAAAAATTTTAAAAAAAATATCCAGGAAAGAAACTAAAATATTTTTCTGTAGGTATCTGAGTATTTTATATATACATATATGTAACTTTCAAAGTTTGATTTTTCTTATTTTTTTATTGCAATTATTTCTTAATGCACATATACACATATAGTGACGGACAAAATAAATGCAAATGAAACGGTTATCATTATCACAAACATATCTGTATCTTCTAGGTATTGATTCCATGATAGTATCTACTGTGTGCTTCTACCCGTTATTCTTTTCGTCTTTGTTTTGTTTGTTCCAGATAAACTGGACAGGCTTACTTCTTTGAATTTTCGTCTTATTTTCCTGGCAAAATAATTTTACTTAAGATAATTTACAATTTCTAGTGAAGAAATTGAATGATCTTCTTTAACTTTTCTTAACATATCTATCTTCGTGGCACTACATCCCATTGAGTTTTGACCCACTTATACGAGTATGTCTATCTCTCTATTTTTGCCTATCCTGTACCACCACTGTCCAGTTCTATATTTTTATATTTTTCATGTCCTCGTTGACCACATCAGTCCATCTAAGTCTTGTCCTATCAGCTGATCTTTTTCCTTCTGGTTCATCTCTCCATAATTTTGTTATTATCGAGTTCATTCTATCTCTTTCAATTTCAATTTCAAGTTCAATTTTTAGTGTCACTGTCAAGCGAAATTTCTTTAAAATTCTGAAACTGTTTATTTTTCATAGAATAATTTTTGTACAAATCTTTTTGAATAATTCCGCTTAATGTTCAATGATCCTTCATCTAAAATTTAAAAAAGTATTTAATTTTCCGAAAGTTTAATTTTAATTAGCACAATTAACAAATTTAAAACAAAACAAATCAAAAGAAAATTTCTAATATTTACAAAATAAACTTCTCCAAATATCTATAAAACAATAATCATACAATTATGACTGAACTAGTGAAAGATTTCATTATTTACTTGCCTTATATTATGTACGATTAGTTGCATTTTTTTTGTTCGGCACTGTACATATAAATATAATATGAACATTATATTCGAATTCACCAGTATTTCCGTTTCTTTTTTAAAAAGTTTTACGTTCATTCTTCATCTTACATTCATTCGTATGTATTATGCACACAGCATACATACGTCCACCATCAATTTTATATATTTTGCAGCTTTTCAACGCACACAAGCATACACAATTATGGTATATATACACATCTAATTTATTGTGTGTGTATATCTCTCTGATTCTTCTTCTTCTTCTTTTTGCATACGAGATGGTGTAGTACATTAATACATCATATAATGTGATTATACTTACTTATATGTACTATCAAAATAAATCTGTAAGTGTAATAAAAATAAAAAAAAAATTATATCCTGAAATCATACAGCAATTATTATGTTTCGTTTGTATACATATACATATATGTAATTCTTTTATCTTCTTCTACCATCTATCATCTTGAAATTTTCATTTTATTGATTGCATCTTAATTCCAGGTGAAATAAGAAAAAATTAAAATTAAAAAATCAAAAAATAAAAAAATGAATAAATAAAATCTAATAAAAAATTACATACGAGTATAAATCAAAAAAATCGTGATGGTGGTATAGATAGAAATTTTCAATTTTCGAAAAGAAGAAATTTCTCTCTTAATGCATAATATATGGATACAAGTGTAAGAAAAAATATTATATGAGAGCACATGTATGAATGAAGAAAAAAATACTAAGAACGTATAAATTTAAATTCTGCTATAAAACACATTAAATACTCTAATATGGTAGACAAACGAAACCAAACCAATGATCATTCTTCCAATCTTCATTGGTGTAAATGATCATTCAAAAACCCCCTGAACGATACGGTTTCAATTATCATTATTCTGGTTTTTAATTTTTATTGACAATTTTAGTTTTTACTGTCAATTTTAAATTATTATAATCTTGTAAATTGCCGGTTTTGCTGTCATTTTATTTTTCACCACTGCAAATTTCTAAGTGTAACACCAAATTCATTCGTCGCTGGCTGAATAAAGTTCCTGAAACTTCGTTCGAATTTCATTTAAACTTCACTTCTAATAAAGTTAGTATGAAGATGTAATAATCATTTTTACTTAATTTAGAGGTTAGACTTTTGAAGTGACGGACGGCAAATTAATTATAATTTATTCGCTTTCATCTGTCTACCGTTTAACGTATACGTACGCAAATATTTAGTTATGATACGATACGATTTTGTATTTTTATTATTATTATTATTATCGTTCCTTCCTTTTTATATTCGATGTACATACGACATACGCGTATCAAATAAATTATGTACAGTTCAAAAATTTATTGACAATATACACACATATAAATGTATATTCTCTGTAAATTGTATGTCTTCCTATTTTAATTTTATTACTATTTTCATATTTTTATTTTTTCATTCTATACTACAAACGATATATCATGGTAGTATTGATGATGATGATGATGGCGCTTCATTGAAGTTTGATATAAAATTGAAATTGCAATTTGTATAACTGTTGTTATACTTAGTTATGCTGTGCTGTGTTGTAGATTGCACAAGCTACACAAAATATGTTGTACATTTAATGTATGTGCGTGAAATGAGAAGAGGATTCGCAATCACCAATTCGCTATTGCCAGTAATTTCTAAAAGATTTATATAGATATTAAATTATTTTTTTTTCTTCTTCAAATTTATTAAATAGCAAAAAAATTGAGAATTGTGATTGCTTGTCATGGTTTGTTGGGAGGGGAGTTTAAAGTGTAAAAGGATAATGTATGGAAGATGTAAAGTATAGATATCGAAAATAATAAAATGAGGCAAAAAAATACTAAAAAGTGGCAGATATAATAATTTTTATTTGTAATAATTATAAGAGAGTTTAAACTTTATTAGCTTGTTTTGTGAAATGTTTTTTTTTTTTGGTTTATTTCTTTTTGAAAATTGACAAAGAAGAAGTGAAAAAACACTGTAAAGAATAAATTCAAAAGAGTCAATTAAAAATCAATCAAGTTTAAAAGCCACACATGCAAGTACATCACATACAGGTTACTTTTTAAAATACACATAAATAATTATACTACTGTGATCAAAAAATAAGATGAAGCTGTTTATAAAATGATAAATTTAGAGTTCCAAATTAGTTTTATCGCCTTCAAAGTATTCCCCATCCAGCACTATGCATCTATGCAGAAGTTTTTTCTAATCCTCGAAACAATCAAAAACATATTTTCTCTGTGGTATGGCATTTAATACTTTCTTCGATACAGCTCTTATGTCCTCAATCGAGTCCCCAGAAAAGATTTCGAGTTTGTTAAACAGACAGAAGTCGTACGGTATTAAACCAAACGAATACAGTGATTTTGGAACAAATATTCATTAAGGAAATAAAATTTAATGTAAATTACTTGCTCAACAAAATCAGACATAGTGATTCACTTTTGTATGTTTACAAATACATATTATATGTGGCTCAACAGCAATTGAATACCATGTTGACATAAAACTCCGCATATATGTAACTCAAAGACATAGTGCTACCTACCCCACAAAAAGATAATTTCATTATTTTTAACACTCGCGAAATTTTAATGAAAAATTCTCCAAATTTTTTGATCACAGTATTATGCATTAATGGAAATGCATGCTCGATAGTCGATACCCACAATACACGTATTGACGCTTACAATATTTTCTCATTCTCATCATATGTATTATGCATACATTTTACGTAGTCATATGAGCTTAATACATATTCAATACAGAGAATTTAAAAGAAAAAAAAATCAAAGAAAGAAAATATCTTTTATTTTACATTTAATTGAAATTTAAAAATCTTTTCATATGGTTTTATGCTTAAATGAAAATATATACACTCATACATGATTGCACATTCATACAATTACAAAACATGAGTATGTACATACTCGTATAATGCATTTTACCTACACACTTAATTTTTAAACCACATCATACATGGATGGATGAAATATTGATTAAAGAGCCAATCCTTTTTGTGGAGTTGTTATATATACGAGTATATATATATTTATTACATTACATACTCATTACCATCTATACTTACTTGTATTGCTTATATTTATGTATTTTATATAAATTAAAAATTATTTTTAACATGAAATTCATTTCAATAAATAGAATTTCTTCTTGAAGAAAAAATGTGGTATGATTACGTGATTCTTAGCAGAAAAGATATGTACGTACATATAACGTATACTAAGTAGATGAAGAAATGAAAAATACATTAAACGAAACTACAAAAAAGCAAAATTATCTAATTAATTATTTTTTTCTGCTTCAAGAAAGTAATAATTGATCGATCTGTTAAGAAATTACTATGAAAAAAAATAAAAATTTCCGGATTATTTTATCAATAATAAAATTATTAGATTTGTCTATTAAAGATTGCGGAATACCTACTTATATAATAATTTACAGAAATGCCATACAATCATAATATAATTTATTGCAGGGATAATTCCTAGAAAATATATGTACTACTCTGATAAAAAAATAAGGTTAATTTTGTCAATGAAATGTTTTTAAAGTGAAAAATCTTTATTTATTCCTTTCAAATTAATTTCATTGCCACCAAAGTACTTCTCCTCATACGATACAATATACTTTTGTTAACCTTTTTTTCAAATCCTCGAAATAGTCAAAGAAGTCTTTATGGAGGATGGCACAAAATTGAAAATTGCACTTTATTGAAAGAAAGTATTCAAACGTATATCATCAACAGCTTTTTTTTCTTCACATTTATCTCTCTTAGGAGCATTAGACTCTCTTGTATGGGCCCGCATTAGACTGATCTATTATTAGAATGATGTAACGGAGTAAATACGTAATGATCTAATAATTCTCTGTGTTAAGCAAGACCCTAAATAGAGGTGACGGGACGAAAGAAATTAAACGAACGTAAATACTCGCTCTATCAGTTCAACAATTTGCCCTAAATAAGTAGAAACGATTCGAAACGAGTAAAATTGTGTATAAGTATTGAGTAGAAACGAATAGAAATGTGTATAAAACGATTACAAACGATAAAATGTACAACCGCTACGGCACTATCCGTTTCGTCTCGTTTCGTCTATTTGACATTTAAACTTATCGAAATTGAATGAACGTAAGAACACGTCCATGTAGGATAGTTCTACGTACCACAGTACTATCGTATGTATCGTTTCATTTCGTTCCGTTTCGTTTCGTACATTTAGGTTATAGCTTTACTTGTCATTCACATCATTCGTCAGCAAATGTACCAATCAGCTTTTCCATGCTCTTTTTGTCCAGCAAGCTGGTACCTGGTACCATTGGTACTAATTTAAAACTGAGTAATAAAAATTGGAAATAGGCAACGATAAATTGAAAATTATTTTTCCTTAATTTTGTCCTGTCGAATTCGCAACTGATTTAAATGAATTTTACCACTACATATGTCTATTAGGGCACTAAAAATATAAAATTGGACACAAGTGGTAAAAAACCGGACGGAATGGAGAATGATCATTAAAGAGGCCAAAACTCTAAATGAGTTGTAGCGTCATAGAGGAGGAGAAGGAGTAGGATGTCTACTAGATTTAAAGGCAAAAATTCTAATCGTTTGCTATGGTTTGGTTTGAATGGAAAATTCACCTTATTTTTTAATCACAGTATTATCTATGTATGTATGTTCTCACAATATATAATTAACTATGTAAGTAGTTTAAAAATTTTCCTCCATAAAATAAGTACTAAGTGGAAAACTATCTGTTACTTTCAATACAATTAAAAATTATACAAGCATGATTCTCTGCTTCTTACTTATGTTTTCAATAGATCATAATTAATATAATCATTTCAGTTCAGTAATTTTACAGTTTTGATTCAATTAAATGAAATTCTTCAATCTTTAATTTTTTCAGTTACATTATAAAGATATTTTTCTAAGTATTATGTGGTATTATACTAAATAATTACACTAAAAATTTTCTTTAAAATTGAAATATTTAATAAATCTTCTATTAATTAAAATTATGTTTGGTAACAGTTTAATTTTTAATTGGTCATATATGTTGATGTGTTACATTAATTTTAAATATAATCCTTTGTATATGTAAGTATGTACATACATACATTATAAACTTGCAATTATACTAATTTATTAGTAATTAATTTTTATTGTGTTTAGCATATAATCGATTATCGATAATTATGTACTCGCATGTATTGTAAATATTAATTAATTTATTTATATTTAATTATTCATATAGTAATTATCCTTCTAATTGTTTATGCATATTTAATTTTTGAAAATATGTACATACATACATGCACACTTATACTTGAATAAAAACCGCAATTTAAACGAAATTTTTTTTTCTGTAACATGATTAAATATTATTAAACCAGACTATAGGTATATATACTCGTACAAAAATTCGAGTATATAAACACTTGTTCGTGGTTTTTTGATAATAAACATGATAACATGATTTAAATTTTCTAAAAAAAATTAAAAAATAATAAATAAATAGGGGAACTAATGGAAGAGTTTACTATGTGGCTTAATGTTATATTTAATCAATAGAAAGGACGAATAAAACTGAATTTACATATATTATAATATTTTATTTATTATTGAAAACTTTTTCATTCAACAATTCATCCTTCTAGTAGTACTTGTTTACATTGGTAATATGCATGGTAATACAAACTATGTGTAATACGAATAAGAATCTAAATAAAAAACAAACAGTCGAATAACTGAAAATAAGAAAAAAATTCTATTATTTGACAGTCATAGCAGTAAAAACAAAAATTTCTGGAAATCCTAGAGAATTTTTCATATTTACATTCAATTTCCAGATATTAACTAAGACCTTAACTGACATAACTTGCTATATCTCTGGAACAAAAAGAGATAACTGCGTAAGATGCAAACAAGCATTTTTCAGAAAGAATCTGAATTTTTACTGACGGAAAAAAAATTGGACGTTAATTGGGTGTTTTTTCGAGAAATCACTAATTTTTTCCAAAAAAATCAGGTAAAAAAGAGTATATTTTTGAATTTGACTGTCCATAACTTTTGAATCGGGCGGGCAACAGTGGTGAATTTATGTCAAATAAAACGGCAAAGAGTCTCCTTTCGCATGATTGTATACTTTTTGAGCTGGAATGTAAAATAATGAAAATACAGGGTGTTTAGTGAAAAAGGAGAAGAAAACTTTGACGCCTTCTAGCGGCTAAGCGGATGAGATCCCTCCCTCTCTGTAGAATGATTTTTTGTTCCTCTCGATGAGCCTATTCATGGTTTTCTTTTGTCGGGTGCTAACGGAAACACCCTGTATATTTTTTTTATTCATTGTAATTTTCATCTTTTCATCCTACAAAATACAGTACTTTCCTCTTCTCTCAAAATTTTGTGCAGTAAAAAACTTTCTTTTTATTGTATAGAAACACAACAACAACAAAGAAAAATTTATTTTTCTCTTCATTTCCTTCTTTTATTGTCCTGTTATTTATACATATTTTCGTTTATATTTCTTTAATTTTGTTCTTCATATTTTTTTCAAAAAGAAAAAAAAATGCAGTACATAGCATTTTTAAATTTTGAAATTTGTTTGTTTTTTTACATTTTCTCTTTCAATTTTTTTTTTCCCTGACACAATAGATAATAGTAGAATTCCTTAAACATAAAATATGTGGATATGTATGTACAAACTGAATTCCTTTTTTTTTATTATTATTTCTTATTTTGTTTTTATTCCCATGAAATCTTATTATTTTTCTTCAGGCACTTCAGAATTGTTGTATACAAAAAAATAAATATTACAAAAGAAGACAGATATGTACTCGTATACTAAACGAATATGTATGTATGAACGTACATATGTACATATGCATTATTTTTTTTTTCAAACTTTCTTTTTGACTTTTTTACGTGATGACTCGATTTACATTTCACAAACAATATTAAAGAAAAATGGTTAACAAAAACACAAAATAAAATGAAAACCGCAAAACTTAGAGATAAAACGAAAATTACGTGTATTTACACGAAAAAAACAAAAAAGACGACAAAATATTATGTGTGTTAAATTTTTTTTTTTTATGTGAAATAAATGTGATTGCGAAATATTATACAAAATACAACAACATCATGTGTGTAAGATATTTTTGTAAGTATTGTAATCTTGTTTATTTACCGATTGTTCGATATGTAAACAGGATAACATTTAAAGACATAAAGTAAATTGCAATACATATGTTTACATAATAAAAATATTATTATAAAAACATTAACATGAACATTTAAGTACTTTTTTTTTGTTCTTACTTTTTTTTAGATTTTCTAAATCTATATATTATATGATAAATATGTACAAGAAAATTTTGTTTATTCTTTATCACAATTTTTTCTTTTTCATAACTCCTCATCTCCGTATACTTATTGCACGTTTTTATATACCTTATGTAAGATGTAATAGTCTGTATATTTGCAAGTAATTTTCTTATATTTTTGGTATTACCTGTCTGTCTGTGGTGTATTATCATTTGAACATTTTACTTTTGGCAATAATAATAATTTCTGATTGATAAAAAAAAAATAATAGATTATAAATATAAGAAATGATAAATTAAAAGAGTTTTATGAATGTAAATACAAAATTTTTTTTTTATTTTTTATGTACATATATACACAGATCAGAAATGATGTACATACTCGTAGATACAAAAATACAAGAAAAATTACAATCTAAACTTTAATCTTAAAAAACAAACGACAGAATAAAATATTAAATATAATTTTTCATTTTTTTTTTATCTTCTTCTTTTTTTAAAAAAAATGTATTTCTCTCTTAAATAAAATTCAACAAGAATAGATATTATAGATTTTGTGGTATAAAATTTATAAAATATTATACTATTATGATGTAAACACATACAATGGTATACTCGTATTTAAGTATATTTTAAATTAAAAATTTTGTTCGAATATAAGCACATAGTAGAATAGCACAAGTGTATATACTCGTTTGCATACGTTTTATGCCCAAACTTATCGGTGTATGTATGGTATATAGCATGAATATTATATGTACTTATATTAGTGAAAATTTTTATGTATAGAAAATAAATAATATAAAAGAGGAGTTTTTTATCTGCAAGTACCTAAATATCTCATTTAAATGGCAATATTCTGAAATACAGAGTGTGTTTTTCTTATAAGTATACAACTATAATGGTTGGTTCCTAAGAGCGACGAAGAAGTTTGACTAGACGGGAGCTTTGAGTACAATTTACAGCATTTGTCTGGATGATCTGGTTCATACGTTCCCCCAAACAAACAAACAACAACAACAACAACATAATGGTTAGTTAGTTGGCTGCAGTGACAGTCTGTTCTGTTCTAGTCGGACTCAATAAGCACTTTGCATGCCGTTTTGTTACCACAAAACTTCCTGGTGTGGTTCTCGCGCTATGATACTCTTTAGAATATTTCATAAAGAAAAAAAAACTTACATTAACAAACATTTTTACCGACCCTATTTTGGACGCTAGATGGCGTTAAAAATGTTGAGTTTTTGCAAGACCTTCAAACATAAAATCCATGTGTACATTTTTGTACACCATACGTTTATCAAAAATGAAGACAAAAAACGATTCCTTCATATAAAAAATTAGATTGCCATTTAAAAAATCTAAGTTAGCCTACATCTTTTGGGTAGAACATATTTCAGAATATTGCAACTTAATTAAATATATGTATTAGGTGCTTGGGGGCTCAGTTTTCATTGCCAATTTCCAACTTCCATTACCCCCAAAGTTCACTCAACTTTTAATGAGTACCAGTTTGCTGGAAAAAAGAGCTCAGAAATTCTGATAGTCTACTTGTTGACAAAAAGTAACATAAAGAATTATTAGAGCATTTCATCATTCTAATAAAAGATCAGTGTAAAGCAAGACCATAAATATACGTGACGGGACGAAAGAAATTAAACGAACGTAAATACTCGTTCTGTCAGTTTGCAACAATTTGCCCTAAATAGAAACGATTCGAAACGAGTAAAATTGTGTATGAGTATTGAGTAGAAACAAACGAATAGAAATGTGTATGAAACGAGTAAAAACGATAAAATGTACAACCGCTACGGCACTATCCGTTTCGTCTCGTTTCGTCTATTTGACATTTAAACTTATCGAAATTGAATGAACGTAAGAACACGTCCATTTAGGCTGGTTTTACATACCACAGTACTATCGTATGTATCGTTTCGTTTCGTCTCGTCACGTCTATTTAGGTTATAGCTTTAAGCTATTTCATATAATAGATTTTGCTTCTTTACTAACAGCTCAGTGATTCAAAGTGATGAGAAGTCATGAGATCACTTCTGTGAAAGTCTTGGTTCACTTAGAGTTGTAGTACTATGAAAAAAGTGTTTGCAAATAAAAAATTCACCCTGTATACAATATGTAATTAAGCATAAAATGTAATAGGTTCATATACTTACATTATACTCGTATATATTTGCAAAATTTTAATACAACATACAATAATATATACACATAACAAATATTTTAAATAGAAAATTTCCTTCTAAAATAAAATATACATACTTAAATACAAGTTTATCAGATTTTATACATTTTATTTACATGAAAATTAAAACAAATTATACATTTATTCATTTATATATTTTCATAATAATATTTTGTTTGTATTTCAATTTTATGTAAGTCAATATTTTTATGTAAGTAGTACGTAAATATTGAATATTATACCAAAATAAATACACGTTTAATGAAAATGAACTTCTACAAGGGAAACCACACTCATTTTAAAAAAGTAAATTCAATTTACGAGTAGAATAAATTTTGAAAGAAGATTTTATTAAATGATTGCCCTTTTAAATTATGACACTAATACGTACAAACCTATACATATTTATGTATAAATATTCAGATCTGATCAAATTTTTGAATTATTTTTCAAGGTTTTATGTATAGATCTAGCCATGTATTATAATAGTAGTTCTTGGGAATATTCGGTAACAAAATTATTTTAGGCAAGTAGGAAAATGTGTAGGTAACGTTCTGTAAGTAAATACAATATTAAGATTATTATTTTATTTTATTTTACACATCAAATAACTATGAATAAACATTTTAATCTTAGTTGGTTTGTTATTTATTTCTTCTTTCATAAATATTTTCTTATTTTATTTTTTACTTTAGATGTTCCATATTAATTCAATTATTTAAAAATTATTTACATAGATAGGTACCTGTGTATATTTATTGAAAGATTTATAGAAATTTAAAATAAATTGTTTTCCAGATTGAGAGTAAAAAAGGAAAATTTTAAAATATTAATAATAAAAATTATGAAACATAGAAAATACTGTTAATTTATTGCACGTAAATTTTATTGTCACCATAAATAACGTAAAGTTAATTTTGTACTGGGTTTACGGTTTACCAATAAGCCGCGTCAAAACTTTGAAATGAAATACAATAATAACTGCAAGATGCAGATAATATTTACGTGGTTTCTTCATTATTTTGAAGAGCAATCTGTTGCATTACGTTCTTATAATAGTATCGTTTAAATGTCCTCTTCGGATTCGTCTGGCTGTATGCCAGAAATGCGATTCATCCAAAAGGTGATTTTTTCCCAAAATTTAGACTGACTTTTAACCACTTCAAATCCCGATTAGAGAATGTTCCGCGCAAAGCCAGCCAGAAGTGAAATTTGTGCATTGCTTAAACTCAGCCACAACAAATTTTCTGCTTGGATTCTTCTGCCGTCATTGTGTCAGCATTCATTTAAAAACTACTAAATGATATGCTAAATGTAACAGATTTCTGTTGTCTGCTTTGATTGTGTTTGTTGTTAGCGCCTTTGTTTAGGTTTTTGATTTAATTGAACTTTAGAAGCTTTGAAATGAAGATTATGATGCAAAATCCTCCAAATTTTCCATAAATTTGCCGTAACGCACGAATTGTATGGCAAACCGAACATGCGTTTTGATAATATTTTGATAATACTTTGATACTTTGATACTGTTGTTACACAATAACTGAGCACAGCAATCATAGTTTGAAATTGACTTTTCGATCAGTGTTGTTGTTGTGGCCTTTAAAGTTCTAGAATTCTTATTGATAAACCCTATATGTACATAGTACATATGTATACATGCTTTTATTAAAGGTGCAAATGATTGAGCATAAAATAAAAATGACAGTTTTTATAAACATTATTGTACTTCTATACAAATATAATCATGAATTTGTAATTTGTAGACACGCATTATCATTTGTTTTAAATTCATATAAAAATAAAACCATTCGTGTTGCGTAAAAACCAATTATATGCCACTTAGCAGATACTTTTTTTTTTTCAAAAAGTTTCAAAGTAAAATTTAAATAAGTATTGAGTGTACGTAATGAATCAATTGATGCTGTTAAAAGGTAACTACCAACTAGCCCAAGTACATAACATAAATACATTTTTGCGTACATCATTTATGTACATTTTTATTCACATTAATGTAACTTTGTTTATGGAATGATAAATGATTTATTTGAATAAAAACTACGTTAGCTATTCACTTTCATTTTTATTTCATATGTATGTACTTATCTCTGCTTTAATTTTGTTTTTCTATTTTTATTTACATGGTGTACAAAGTGTATAAAAAAAAGGAAATGTGTACCTGTTTGAATGCATATTTTTTTTTTAATGTTTTTCATATAAAGTTTAAGTTTGCATACTGAGTTTTTACATGTTCTTTTATTTAGTGTCCTCGCATACTGAAATAATTTTCATTGTTATAACAAAGGATGTTTACTATCATTTGAAGCGAATTTCTTAGATTTTCGTATAATAAGTATTTAAATAATAATTATATTGTTCAAAATATAAATAAAAATATGTTTTATACTATTTTCAGAAATCGAAGTCAGTATTGTGCTTATGGAAATAGTTACCCGATGAGGTTCTGATAACTTCACATATAATATTTTGTAGGAAATTCTGAATAATATATCTCTGTCTTGATTGAAATTGAGATCTGATCACCCCACACACGAGACAGATTTATACAAACGCAATGTGAAAGAATATAGAAAAGCATGCCTATCTTGCCTGTACTGACTTCGATTTCTGAAAATAGTATAGTTGAAAAATATTTTTCCTTTTTAAAATAAAACGTCAACAAAAAATATTTTTAAAAGAAGTTAATGATTTATGTAACCTAATATGTATATTTGTAAAATTTTTTAACATTTTTCATAGTCAAATACGACTGTTACATACCTACATATATATTATGTATGAGTAAAATGTTTTAAATATATTTTCACTACAGCAATAAATCAAAATTAGAAGGGTATATGGCATAAAATTTACCCAAAAAAATCCTAAAAAAAATATACAAACAAGTATATATAAAACACACTTACATATATTTTTAGTTCATTAAACAAACATCTGCCTATACTATTACTACATATTGATCGTCAGAATCTTTTTTCAATTTTATATAAATATTTAAATGCATTCACAAATATTTATTTTAACTTAAAATTTAATATCCTTTTTAAAAAAGATATAGAAATAGAAGAATATGTACATTTATATTATGTATGTAAGAATGGGGGTTTCCTTTTGGAATATAAATATATTGAAATGTAAATTGATATAGGTGTAACCCTGGAAAAGGATAAGTATACATATAAATACCTATTACACTTTTGGATGAATTCATTCTATATAATACATAATACTTAGTGTATGAAAAAAAAAGGTAAAAAAAAGTACAGCTTTTCGAAAAGATATATCAGGTCATTCAAAAAGTTCGCAGCCTAACGCATACGTGACATTTCTAGAAATAAAAATTTATTCGTATGGGCAACACCAGTCCTTCATATGAACGTACCATAAATTCCAGATCGATCTGTCAAATAGTTTAGGTTAAACAGTTGATTAAATTACACGTGCTTGGCTTGTTTCCAGAAAATGGATAATTTAAAAAATCATGCGGTGATTGAATATTTGTTTAAAAAAGGATTAAGTGGGAAAGAAATTTTTGATGATATGGTAAACGTATTACGAGACAGTGCTCCTTCATATGCAACTGTAAAAAAATTGGTTGTTCTATTTAAACACGGCCGTACAGACATCAATGATGATCCGGGTTCAGGACGTCCAAAAGCAGCAACCACTCCAGAAATTATCGACAAGGTTCATGATTTGGTTTTGGAAGACCGCCGTATAACTGTGGTTGATTTAGCTGGGGCCACAGGCATTTCAACTGGATCAGTGCATAGTATCTTAACTAGTGAATTAGGTATGAGAAATGTATTGGCAAGATGGGTGCCGCATTTGTTGAATTCTGACCAAAAACACATTCGAGTGAAACTTTCTCAACAACATTTGGGTCATTTTCAAAAGGATAGAATTGATTTTGTGCGTCGATTTGTAACCATGGACGAGACATGGATTTATTACTATGATCCTGAATTGCGGTAACAAACAGCAGGGTGGATCGAGCCCAGCTGCTCGGCCCCAAAGCAGCCAAAGCTCTCAAAATCTTCAAAGAAGGTTATAGCATCAGTTTTTTGGGAGGCAAAGGGGATTTTACTAATTGATTACCTTCAGACGAGTAAAACGATAACAGGAGAATGTTATTCAAATCTTTTAGACCAGTTAGACACAAAAATTTGGGAGAAGAGACCAAGATTATAAAAGAAAAAAATCATTTACCACCAAGACAATGCACCAGCACACAAAGGTGTCCTTGGAATGGCCAAATTGAAGGAACTACACTACGAATTGTTGGAGCATCCACCATATTCACCAGATCTGGCTACGTCTGACTTTCATTTATTTCCAAATCTCAAAAAATTCTTACGTGGTAAGCATTTTTCATCAAATAAAGAAGTCATAACGGCTGTCTAAGAGTACTTTGGAGGTCTCGAGGAAAATCACTTCAGGCAAGGATAAATGAATTGGAAAATCGCTGGAAAAAATGCATTGAGCTTAGGGGGGAATATATTGAAGATCAATTGTATTTTGGCTCATAAATTCATACTGCTTCATTACAAGGCTGCGAACTTTTTGAATGACCTAGTAAAAGGATATGCCGTCAATATATAATATATGGATTGTTACCTTATTAATGAATCAATATAATATATTCTTACAAAATTCTATATTTTAATTTAGTAAAGAAAATTTAACAATATCTATCCTAAAAGAAGGATATCATTTTTACAATGAAATAAATATATTTTTAAGAAAATTCCATATGTATTGTATAATACATTAAAGATATTTTATAGAACATATTTCTTTATGATTTAGAAAATTAGAGAGAATAAAATTTCAAAAAATAAAAAAAAGGATATAAAATTCTATTGGGAATAATGTATACGATTATTTAATCGATAATCATTTCAAATTAATACTGTTATCTTTTATCAATATTCTGTACGTATGTATGTATATCTCG
This sequence comes from Villa cingulata, assembly GCA_951394055.1. Taxonomy (NCBI): domain Eukaryota; kingdom Metazoa; phylum Arthropoda; class Insecta; order Diptera; family Bombyliidae; genus Villa; species Villa cingulata. Next base: position 29,557,694 of record OX596022.1, on the reverse strand, counting down.
TATATTTTGCACTAAATAAATAATTTTTCAAATATCTGGCTTCTAAAACTGCATTAATATTAAATACAAAAAAACACTTTATACTCTCTGCAGAGGAAAATTTCTTAACAAATAAATGTAAAATTTTTGATTCAAAAATTCCAAATTCAATATGTGCATAAAATAATAAATTTTCTCATGTGAATTATGTTTATTGAAAATATCTGTATCAAAAATAACAAAATATACTTAATATCATCGATGCATGTAATCGGATGTCATTTTCTGATATCTGTAATGAGACAGAAAACAGACAGTACTGGAAATATGTACTATACATTAAAAGATAATATACGGATTGTAAACTAGAATTAGATGTAGTTATTGTAAATTTATTTGGGTTTCTAAATTGTAATTTTTTTATTTGAAAAATAATGGAAAACTTATAAACTTTTCTTAAGAACACATTATCCACTCAAAATCTAATTCTTTTTTGCATTTGTATTTATTTTTATTCATTTTTCATTTTACTATTTCGTTCTAATTCAGAATGAATATTTTGTAGTATAGGTGCGGACAGAGGTATACTATAGTAGAGACGTGAATCTATTAAAAATTAAAATTCAAAAAATTGTAAATACAAATATGTAGTACTAGAAGTTATCAATTATTATGATCATAATCAAACATGAACATCGTACCATTAAAGAATTAAAAGTGTTCATATGGAATTTTAACAAATTCATTTCTACATATAAATATGAATTCAAAATGAGGAGCTACTTTTTAAAAGGCGAAATGTTCATGTCGGTCCATTTTGAGTTAGTTATACTATTGACACACTGCAGAGATAAATCATGATTATCTCAGTTTTCTAGTTTATCTTTGCGATAACTGACTTTCAGAACTGGATTAAGTTAACCGAGTTTCTAAAACTCAGTTATCTTGTTAAAGAAGTTCGAATTTAGTTATCTTTGACGTTTGTGTTATTTTTTTTTATATTATATTTAAACAAACTGTCAAACCAAATCTCAGCCAACATGCTGACTAGATGAAAAAGAATTAGTGTTTGAATTTATTCTCGACAGGTGTCGTATGAATACATAAACTAGTTCACCTCAATTTAAATGGTGTCACCAATTTTTTTTTTATTATTTTTTATTTTTTATTTTAAAGAGAGGTCGGGTAAACCCGCATCCCCCTAGCCCGCACCACGACCAGCCTGAGCCATGTGTCACTCATATACCAGGGCCCTATTGCACCAACTACTTATCACTTATTACTTATCAACTTATCAAAAATAATGCAACACAAACTTATAGAATTTTTTGATAAGTTGATAAGTAATAAGTGATAAGTGGTTGGTGCAATAGGGCCCAGGTTATCGATAAACCATTTGAGATAACCATGGTTTATCTCTAAAGTGTGTCAATAGTATTACAGAATTATGTTAAGAGAGAGTATGTGCACAAATCTAATTTACTTAGTTTATTGGAAATGATACTAAATTATGCTGCTCGTATTTTTAAATTTATATTTACTCATTTGTCTGAGTGAGTGTCACAAGTTTTTTCACTTTTTCTAAAAATCACATTAATGTGACAAGTCGCTTTTTGGAAAGTAGCTCCTCATTTATATAACAAATCCAATAAAAACTATAGAAATATTACATACATACATACATACGCATATACACGTTATAACTTATAACTATAATGTAATGAAAATTTCAGTTTTTTTTTGTAGTGAAATGAAAGCCGAAATTTAAAATTAATAATATATGAGTGTTATAAATAGATTCATACGAACATATTTATAATTATTAGTAGATATATTTATGTAGAAAAGGATATATGTACATAATATACATTTCAAAAATTCCATATACCTATACATGCATATGTACATATGTGCATCTGCATACACCTAAGTAAACATAGACGTGTATAATTATGAATAAATACCTATGTAATAATGGTTATAACGATTCGACAAATATATCGTATACGAATAATATAATGCATGCATAATTTGATTTTTTTTTTTAACATAAAATGGCATTAAACTTCTAGCACATAATATACATATACACATATGCATAATTACTTATACATACATAATGCAAATATATGCAAATGCTTGTAAAGTAGATGTTTGCTTTTGATACACGTACATTTTATACGCATTCATAAATAAATGGCTTACCAATAAATGCATCAGAATTTTGAAATGAAACACAATGATAAATACAAGCTCATACAAGTGATATTCACGTAGTTTGTTTATTGTTTTGGAGAAGAATCCATTACATTACGATTACATTATGAAAATAATATCGTTTACATGTCCTCCTCGGATTCGTCTGACTGAATGCAGAATTCAGATACAATTTTTCATTATTTTATCACACATATCGCATAGTAAATTTTTGAATGGTGAATGGTGCGTTTGATGTTTTGTCTAAAATCACCATCCATTATTTCAAATAGACCAAAGATTTCAAATAGCCCCATAGGAACAAATCCAAATGTGTTACAACATACGATATTGGCTGCCAGTTGACATCTGCATTCCTTTAAATAACTCTACCAGGAAATTTTTTTTGCAACAATTCAATTGTCTGATGAGTTGTAATGACAAATCGCACAATTTTGTTGAACGTAAACAATGTTTGTGTCAACTCCCCAGTTTAGGACAAAAATATTTTGTTATCATGTTCGTATAGCGTGATTTACAATTTTTACGACTTGTTGAATCGTGTAGGTAATTTTCCATAACCACTTGTCACACAATAGCACTGAGCACATTAATTAAATTTTGAATTTGACTTTTCGAACAATATTTTTGTTTTGGCTGTTGGAAGTTTTGACTTTCTTATCGGTAAACCCTTTACATAAGTATATAATGTAATACTTGCATTTATACATATTTATACCTAATTTTATATGCATTTACGTTCAATTAAATATTAAAATATGTATGTATATTTATTTATGCATGTGTATACAATCAAACTATTTATTATACAAGTAATTATTATGAGCTACCAAACACGTTTTGTACATACATAAACATAATGTGTATATTCTTTTTGTATATCTGTATAATGTACATATAAGAGGCCATCAATATATCATTACAAAAATTCATAATACTATGGGTAACATATATTATTGAACATGATTGTACTATATGCACGCACATAAAATATATAAACTAGTATCGTAAATATATATATGATATAATATAATTTTAAATATGTATGTTAAAATGAAAACACATAATTAAATGCAAATCAATAAAATAGGACATAATGTAAACACATACACTAAACTATAGATACATATTTATATATACGTATATATATATACGTATACAAAAACATAACTGCCTAGAGGATACAAATACATACAGATACAATTATTTTAAATTATTCATATATGTACGTGAAGTTCACATTCACAAATTGTATACTCATAAATAGAATCTTTCCTATATATACTTGAACATAGAATTTTTGAAAATGGAAATAAATTTTTTATTTTTTTTTTAAATACTAGCCAAAATTTATTTTAAATTTTAATTTATTTTTAATGTATTTTGAATTGAGTTGGGTTTACAATAATTTTAATTTGGATTTTTATTGAACTACATAGATTTGAAATTTAAAAAAATAATTTTAATATAAACAATAATAACAAAAAATCAAAATTAGATTCAAGCAAAAATTTAAATTTTTTTACTTAACGTAAAATATAATTTTAGTTTGTATCCTTTTGGAATTAGAGACATTTCATTTATAAAAAAAAAAATATTATTTCACAAATTAATTAACGAAAAGAATATCCTTATAGTCTGTGTAGAATAGAATAGGTATAAGTACATAAATTAATAAAATAATAAAAAATTTTCAATATTGTAAATTCTATAGTATTTTCTCCATGGAATCATACATAAAAAGGATCGAAAAGAAAGCAACCGAAAAGAATGAAATCTTAAAAAAAAAAAAAACACCTTTTCTCTTATTACCATTATTATTACGAAATTTTTTTCTTTCCATTATATCCTTTTATATTGTTTTGTTTTCATTTTCTTTTATTTTTTTCTTATTTCCTTTTAATCATATAAAAAAATTTTTATCCGTTAACCAATATTTTACCAACCTTTTTATGTTTTTTTTTCTTTTCATCGATTTTAAGTATACCTACATATATTTATTTATATATCTGAAGAACATTATATAATAACACACATTTTTTTACTGTTATATGTACGCTCTCACATAGTATACATATATGGAACTTGAATATTATTTTCCTTTACTACCACCACATTTCATCATTTTATCTTACGTGATTCACGTGATTATATTGAATTACATGCATACATACTCGTATATACCTACATAAATTACATAAATAATGTTTCCCTCTCTCTCTCTCTCTCTCTGTATATGTTGTCTACTATTTTCTGTGTTTCATTTTTTTTTCTATCTATTCTTTATCTGCATTGAGTGAGTTTCAGAAGAACATTTTTCCGTTCTTTCATTTCATTTTACACAACACATACGTAAGCAAACCATGAAAAGAAATCCGCAGAATTTTAAAAGAATTTTATTGTGTTTTCTATTTTATTTTCTATTCTCTTTAAATTGTTTTTCTTGATGCATTTCTTTCAGTTTTTTCATTGAGTTCCTTTACAACAGATCACCTTAAACTATACCTTATACATATACAGACACAGCAAAATAATATATAAAAACTTATCGTTTTCAAACTCAAAAAAAAAATTTGCTATAATTATGGTAGTATGGTAGAAATAAATTTCTTTAAAGATTTTCTACAATAAAGTATCTGGTTTCGAAAAAAAGAAAATATCTATATTCGATTCGATATCGTCATATTTTTGTGACGCTTCGGCTTCATTTAAATTATGAAATTTTTAAAACAAATTGAAAAGTCATTAATCTAGAGACGATTGAAAACTTCTTTTTAAATTAAATAAGTTATCCTTAAACGTTTCGAATTAAACAAAATTAATTCAATTTGATTTTCCGATCAAACACCTATTAATCGTATATACTATGATGATATTCCTTCGAATATTTAAACGAATATTTAATAAATTTTCAAGTAAATATCGCATTTACACCCATATACAGTACATTTCCTTATTCTATTCATCGTTATCAATTGATAAAACTTTTTACAGGCCTTGACCTTCTCAAGAGTTCTTCGCCATTTATTCTTGGTTGCCGCTTTTTTCTTCCAGTTCGTTACATCCACCGTCATTATATCATATTCAATAGAATCTGTTAGTCTCTTTGTTGGTCGTCCCATTATTATTTTCCCTTTTGGTTTGTTGAAGTTGGACGTTACTTTCTTTGCCTGATCTATTTCTTCTAGATGTATTATATGTCGTTTCTGAATTTTAATATACAATCCTGTCCATTATAAAGCTAAAAAAAACTCATGGTTGCACATTATACCTTATTTTCGATTAACTACCTTCTTTTATAGAACCAAAAATTCTTCTCATTATTATTCTTTTAAGTCTGCCCAACAGTTCTTCTCTAACTTTACTCATTGTCCATGATTCTGGCCCATATTTTACTATAGGCTTAATAAGAGTTTTTTTTTTTTCAAATTTGTTGACTTTAGACAAGAGTCTTAACTTCAACTATTGCAAAAGTCGATTTTTTAGTATTATCCTCCAATTTATTTCTCTGATACGTTATTTTTATGGTTAATCAGGCTACCAAAGTATAAAAAATTTTTTAATTGTTTCAATTTTCTGTTCGTCTATTATTAAGTTATGTCTTGATCTTAATGTCTTATGTTTCTGCATGTAACGTGCATGTATATTTGATTTTGTATTTATTTATACTCAGTCCTTTTCTCACAGTCTCGACCATTCTATAAATACAATATGTCGTCTGCATAAGCATACGCTATTATTTGTATTAATTTATTGAATTACTTGCCGATATGTTATATGTTATAGTTAATACCCTAAATTGATAATGTCATTTATCCTGTTATAATTGTTTTTTAAAAAATAATTAACCAAAAATAAAATAAAATAAGAAATAAGTAAATAATTTAATAAACAAATGTTTCAATTAAAATTAACTTTTATATTCATTAACCTTTTAAATAGAAACAAAAAAAGGTTATGTTAATGTGTGTTATGAATAATTAAAAAAAAATGCCTTTTGCTTTTGTTTTTATCAAAAAAGGATAACTAAATAAAATTTGAAAAAAAAAATGTATAAATAAATAAATAAAAACAACACAAATATACAAAAATGAATTATGAAAGAATAAATTTCATTTCCATTATTAATCAATTATAAACATTTAATGAATTAATATAGGAATCACAAAAATCAAAAAAAAAAAAAAAATAATAAAAATAATAATAATTTAACATTTATTTTCATTCATTTTTATTTTTGTTTTTGTATATATATTTTTTTACTCTAATTTTTGTCATTTAATTAAATACCAAAATAATGAAAACAATAAAAATAACAATAAATTTATGCTATCATATTGTAATAATAGTATTGTAATCATATATCTACATACATAAAATATTGACCGCATATTTACGTAACATATGTACATTTATGAATTCATTTTTGTTTTACCTCATAATACACGATGATTATTCACTATACGAGTATGTATGTACTTTTTGCCGGTAATATTAAAATCATAAATTATTATTTTTATTGAAATTATTACTGTGTGTATTAATAAATAATATTATTATTATTATGATTGTTTTTTTTTTTGTTCGTTTTGTTACAAAAATAATTTTTTTAATTTATACGATTAACCTCTATCTCACATTAGTGAGTGTTTGTGTATTTTTTTTTTTTTTTCTGAAATTATCTCTACGTGCACTTTACATATGAATAAATGTTATATATTATTCATAATATGTTTGAATAACAATGTATGTATTTTTGTAAATCCTTATAAAGTACATGTATACATTTATGAAGTCGCGTATGCAACGTATATGAACGATCGTGTTATACTCGTAATTTACATAAAAATTGAATTATGTACACAAATCATGCATAGAAATCTAAAAAACAATATTTATGTATAAAAATAAAATCCAAAAACACACATTATAATATATGTATTGCATTAAAAAACGATTATTATTATTATTATCTAGATTATTTGCATATTTTATTGCAAAATTCAATATAAAGCAAATCAGATCTGGATTTTAATTTTTTTTTTTTTAAATTTCAACAAATTTAAAGTGGACTTGTTATTATTCTCATTTAAAAAAAAATAATATTCTGTAAAATTCAAATACAAAATTTCATAAAAAAAATATTTTAACAAATAAATTAAACCATCCATTGTCATCATTTACTATATTGTCACGGGCAATATTTATCGTATAATAATAGGTTTCATTTTCAATCTAAAAATTTGAAATTTTATTTCATTATTTCATCTTTTTTTCTCACTATGCACATGTATGTACGAGCACGACCACTAATATAATTTATTATCAAAGTTGATAATATTTCATTTTTTAATTATGCCGTACAATTCTCTTTCATTTCTAAAAATGAAATGAAACACTTTTATTAATAACATATTTTCTGCTTTGAATGTTTGATTGAATAGCAAAAATCTCCAGAAATTATAATGAGAGAATTTATATCTCTGCCAAATAACTCTTATCATCTTATCCGCAAAAGAAATAAGGGGAAAACTAATGTAAGCATGTGCAATATTTTATAGTGTTCCTCCAGTTCCTCGTAGGTAGCAAGGTTGCCAACTCACATTCTCGAAATATCACACAATGTCGTTATAAATTTCACTTTTTTAGACAAAATTTCACGCCACAGCCAAGTTTTTAAACAAATAAAAAAACTGATTATTGAACAGAAAATTTTATTGATTTTCAAAACGTAACAAAACAATTATGCAGTCTTTAAAAAATAACAATAAAAAAATAAAAACTAAATAAAAATAAAAGTAATTAAATTAGTTAAATATTAGGCTCTAGTCTATTTTTCGTTTATCATTCAGACGAAAAAACCTACTAAAACAGGAATTATTATTATTATTTTTAAATAGATTCGACTAAATGACAGCTGGAATTTTCTTAACGTAGGCTGTGATTTTTTTTCGATCCGTTTAAAATTTTTCTTTTATTTATTCGATTACAATTATTAACCAATCTATTTGAAAATTAATAGTTATTCCTTTTTAGTACGCTCTTTTCAAATTTTTCGCCTGAATGACGAACGAAATACAGACTACAGTCCTAAATCGAATGTTTATTTATTTCCAGTTACTACTGTTTAGCATTTTTGTCGATGGTTCAAATTGTATTACTCCACCTTTATTTTTAATCCCATCTTTGGTCAACAAAATTGACGTCAACGTTTCTGTTTGTAATTTATTTCTACAAAATGTCTTTATGTTTCTAAGTTGACTGAAAATTCGTTCAACCGAAGCATTCGAAAACGGCAAACTCAATAACAAGCTGAAAACTTTTCGTAAATTTGGAAATACTTCTACACCAGCAGGATTTTTTAGTTCGAATATTCTTTTCCAATAAACATCTACTGGCAAATCTGCATTAATATCAATTTCTTCGTGTTGTAAAAGAGCATATCGTTTCCATTCATCATCAAGATCTTGTGCAGGAATTTTAAGTATTGGAAATCTAGTCAATATTTGTTGCAAAGATTTGATTTGGAAGCTCTGAGCTACTTTTGGATTAATACATTGTTCATTTCTCATATTTTATTTTTGAATACTTACATTTGAATTATTTTTAAGCCAATTTGCTAACATTTTAACAAAGCTTGCTGTATGGAAAAAATAGTATAAATATTCATATTTAAAAAATAATATAATAAAATAATATGTTAATATACACTTTACTTACAGAATATTTATACAAATAAATCTGATACAAGAATAATATATAATATTATACAAGAATGAATATACAATATCGACTTTATAGTCATATGGCGAGGTTTTAGTTTTAGGTTATAATAATTCGTAATTTTAAAAACTGCTTCATTTGACATTTCGTTTCATATTTCATTTATTCTTTTTTATTATTTTTCCTATTTTTGATTTTACTTTACTGCGAAGACGTTTTCTGCATTCCCTAATAGATGTCAATACTATAAAGTAGGAATAAATATTATTCGCAAATGAAGTTAAGTAATTAATGCGGAAAATAAATAATGATTTTTAAATTTGTATTCAAAACTGGAATTTTCCATTTTTCGAGCAATTTCACGATTTCGTGAACAAAAAAGAATTTCACTCCCTTTTTCACTTTAGAGATCATATTTCACGCAAATCGTGAAATTTCACGCTCGTTGGCAACCTTGGTAGGTAGGTCGCAGCATTTCATTCCCATTTACCCACAAATTTGAATTCAGCAAAATATTCATTATATGATATGTATTCTTTTAACAACAAAAATTCGTATGTCTTCTTATGTTTATCTGTAAAATATACATACAATATAAGCAAAACGGGAAATATCCTTTTTCAATTTCAAGAAATTATATGAAGATTTTGCTATAACAAAAAACTAGAAGAAAGAGAAAAATGAAAAATTTTCTGAATTTAAATAGAAGAGATAACATATTTTCACTCACAACACAAATGCACGCACCATCCACGACGTCCGTCCGTCGATATTTCTTATGAATACATTTTTGAAATAATAACAAAAATACATTCTCGTAATTATGTTTTATAATGTTCCATTTTCCATTTTGTGTTCATTTTCAAAAATATTTAAAATTTAAAAAATTTAAAAAAAATTTGATTTAAAAAACGGAAAAAATAATTGGTATTGTATGAAATCTTATATGAATTATTTAAATTGCAGTACATTAGGACATACAATTTTACATTAGATGTATTGATACATTTTTAGAATGAAACACTAAACGTAATTTTTTTAATTAAAATCGATTTTAATTTTCAACGTAGTATCCTTTTAGTTCGATACATTTTATTCAACGTTTTACCAAAAAAATTCAATTTTTTTTTTGTTTTTTTTGTTTTTTTTTTATTATAATACATATATACATACAATGTATATAGTATATTTTTAAGTGCACAAGGATACTTAGTCCATTATGGCTCCGCCGATCAGTAATTTCTGTCAGATATATGTATCATCCAGTTTATCATCAGTAATCAGTTACTGGTGTACATTGCTGATGGAAAATTAATGATCGACATGGGCAAGAGTAGCGCGCTGGCTGGGGTTCGAACCGTGATCTCAAGATCACAAGACCGACACCTAACCATCAAGCTATTCAAGCCCCCAAAAAATTCAATTAAACCTTCTTTAAAATACGATTTTTTAAACTCTTTAAAATAAGCTTTTATTTAACCTATTAATTCATCATTTGATGCAAATCTCTTTCCAACTATCCATTTCTTTTCATATTTGGAAATAGAAAAAAGACAGAAGCAGCTATAGATCAGGTGAATAGAGAATCAACTTAAAGTCAAATTCTTTCAATTTTTGTTGAAGATTTGTTATCATCCATCTTGTTCCGTGTATGATGTTGTGTACATGTCAATATAAAATGTTGATAGTGTCTGCAATCTTACTCAACTCAATATGACGATCATTCACAATGATGTTTTAGACGTTTTCGACCTTTTTGAGTATTGTCATCTATTTTGGCCTTCCTGAATGTTCAGCATCACTTGTGCTTGTTTGGCCACGCTCTAATTTATTTATCCAATTATAAATGATTGCATTTGGAGGGTCGTATTTAACTAACACTGTTTTTATCTCACCGATAATTTTTTTTTGGTTTTAAGTCTTTCAAATAAAAGTGATTTTACAAAAAGGACTCTTAATAAGAAACTATTTGATGAAACGTCACAAATATTTGACAGTTTTCATTCCAAAAAAAACATGCTTCACCAAAGACAAGAACATTTTTTATTATTTACTCTAAAGACTAATCAATCCACCCTTACCTATTCAATCGTATACTTACTTTTATTATTGCTAAAGGAAGAAAAAAAGAATATTCTTGTATGGCTTTTCTAAATTTACATATTTACAACTTGTGCTGCTAAAATTTTAATTTAATGTCTATGTAGTATTAATACACATGCCTATACAGATGATATTTTAACTTTTATTATTGTCCTTGCTTAAGAATCTATCCTTTTATCTTATGAAACATGCAGTATGTGATGTATGTATGCAGTATGTTTGTATATATGTATCTGCATTTTGTGTAACAATGTAACCAAATTTTATGCTATGTATTGTGTACACGCTTTACTGGTACATACAAAAGTATCAGGGGTAAAATCCAAAACATACAAATAAGTACTAGTACAAGGATCAGAAATCAAGCATATACTGAATCAGGCCAGAATCTTATGAGTATGTTTTGCTTTTTGTTTTTATTTATTTTTTTATATACATATTCAGTTTCTCTATTCGATGTCTTTATATTCTATTTTTGTCAAAGTTTCATATTAATTCCCCTGTCTCTTTGCTTGTTTCTGCAAGAAATTGTTCGTATGTACTATAATACACATTTCTGTCACACATTATAATCCTTACATGTGGACATTATTATACGTGATATGCTCTTATGTTTTTATTTACATGCATGCAATATTACACAAGGATGTATTTTATATATGCAATATTCCACCGCAACTACAACGTGTATATTTGAATACTGTGCTTTTATGTTCATGTAAATAAACATAGAACAAATTCTGTTAATGTGGTACTCTATATATATAATATTATAGTATTCATATCAAATTCTTTTGATTATGCTTTCGTTAGTCCTGTAATGTAGTAGAGTTAATTAAATGAAGTATTTTTTTTTTCAGATAATTATCCCTCACACTTTTTTTCATTTTTTTTTTCTGTACAGTACAGTGTACCATTACAATTTTCTCAATTATCCATACGAATGTCGTTTGCAACTCAACTCGTTTGCTTATTTTTAAATTTTATAAATATTCTTAAATGTACGTAGGTCACACTAAAAGTATGGGGATTCAAAAAATGAAACAATTTTTTTTTTTCCATCAAAATACTTTTTATAGTTTTTCAAAATAGTCCCTTTCACAATTTTTGCATTTGATTGAAACAGTCGTTGACTGTTTGACAATTCGACTCATACCAGTGCTTAAAGATGTTCGAATTTCTTCGTAAGTAACTCGGTTATTTTCTTTAACCATTATTCGAGCAGCATTAACATTTTCATCTCGGTCATTGCTATTGAAAGACGATTTTCACGAGTCTCGTTGTCTAAAGAAAAACGTCCACGACTGAAATCAGCATACTAATGTCGAATATTGCAGATATGTAGAGCTCCAGAAGCCTTTCTTTGCATTGTTCCGATGTAAAGGATGATTAAAAGCCGTAATAAATCAATACATGAATGTCTCTTTTTTTATTTTTATTTTTAGGCAAACTTACAACTTTAAAATTTGACTACAAATTAATTGTTTTGACTACAAAACACCATATCACACAAAACTTTTGGTGTGACCCTCCTGTATATAATTTATTTTTTTCCAACAAGGACCTAAATAGTTAATTTCAATCTTGTATAGTTGATTAAAGTTTCTGAAAGAAATACTTTTCCAATCTTACTTCCACTCACAATAAAAGTTTCTAATTAAAACTTATCGATACTCGAATAATTGACTTTTATATTAAAAACGATTTTATCAACAATTTCTGTATCGAAATAAATAAAAACTATAAGTATATGTAACTAAGAAAAATTGATCGAGTATGTGTTTTAATTGACTGATTGATTGAAAACAAAATTTATTTTTTTTTCAAACTGTTACAATTACAATATAGTTTACACATAAATAAGAATTGATCGAAAGAAAAATTTTATTCCACAGTAATAGTATCAGAAATTATCGAATACAATTCATCAAAATATGTAAAGGCTATATCAAATAACATATAATTACTTTAAAATACATTTTGAAATTATTCCGCCCATTTTAAACTACATATAAATGTTATTTTATTAAATACTCATTTATATACAGAATAACTATTTATTCAATTCATTTCGTATTGCAAAACAATAAAAGCGAATCGAAAAAAAAAACAACATCCGTTTCCTCGATTTTTAATAATAATTTCATCTTTATTTGACTTAACATCAATCCATTACTGATGAAATATTTTTTCATTTAATTTTTTCATTATTTAATATCGGAAAAAACAATTTTTTATTTTCTTTCAATTATTATATTCATTCTGTGTTACTTTGCATTGCATTGTATAAATGCACGCATAAATGCACAAATTCACCTGTTCACGAACTCAATTAACCTTTTGATGACAAAGTCATTCTGAAAATTGAACATATCATAAATTTAACTTGAAATTGTATTCATTCTACGAATGACATAAATACAAAGGATAACATTTATACACATATGTGTTTTTACACATACACACATAACGTATATGACAGATAATATAAAATTAACTTCTGCATGAAATCATGTACATATCCATGAAAAAAAAAATAAAAATAATAAAAATAAATGAAACAATTTCATTTAAAAATTATATATTTTTTTTTCTTCAATGAAAATTAATTAATTATATCATTGTATGTAGATAATGTTTTACACACACTATATCTGAGTTATGTATATTTTTTATGTAACATACCTCAAATACGTACACATATGTGTCTATGTTGTCACATTTTTTTTTTTTTTTTTTGCTTTCTCTGTTATTGACGGAATCCAAGTAAGTTGCATAAATATTTATTTGTAAAGTGAAATTTTTTATTGATAAATATCGATACGTTTTTCCGTAAACAACGCAATGACAACAAAAAATATAACAAAAATTAAAAAAATCTAAGTAAAAAGGAACAGGGAAAACTGATAATTTTAATTAAAACCAAATGTAATCCTTTTTCATGTGATGCATCACAAAAGAAATTTATTGAAATTTTTTCTTGAATCACAAATACTCTTACAAACATGATAAATACTTTATACATTTGATGAAATTGACATCCAAAATGAGCTTAAGCAAGGAGATGCGTTATCGTGCTTACTCCTGAACACAGCATCAGCATTGCAGAAAACAGTTGGAGAGACTGGCATATAAACAAATGGCACGATATTCAATATTTCCAAGTCCACCCAAAGCCTTATATTTGCAGACTATATATCATACAAATTGGAGAATCCATTGAGAATGTTAAACAAGCGTTCAATCAATTAAAGAAAAATGCATAAGAAATAGATTTATTGATAAATGAAGAAAAACGAAGATTATGATTATGGCAGCAGTCCAGTAGCGTATATTGGACAAAATATAACATTGGGCAAAATATAACATTTGGCGAATACGATTTCGAGGTGGTCAAAAAATTCATATATACTCTAAATCGTTGGCGGACAGCGGGAATAGTATAAGCAAGTGAAAAAATAAGAAAAAGAATCATACTGAGGCATAGACCCTATCTTTGCCTCATCAAGACAATGAAATCCAAGTTGCTCACAAAATGTACAAAGTGTTGTTTATACAAAACATTCATTTTACGTGTGATCGTGTAGGGCGCCAAATCTTGGACGTTCTCAATAAATCTGACGAAAATGCTTTTCCTCATGTTGGAAGACGAGCAGCAGCCATCAATTCGTCATGAGAAAACTGATGCTACAAAAAACCAGATAGATAAATAAAATAAAAATAAATCTGAAACCCATAGAGGTTAGAAATTGAATGAACGCAGAGCAGGAAAAAGAAAGATGAAAGTAGACCTTGGAACGAGCCAGGGCCCACCGAGAGCTGTAAAGCTGGAGATGATGATGATAATGAAATACATTTCATACAAAACTATGCCATACATTTTATTACACATATTTTAGTGTGTGTTTATTCTAGAATTTTTAATTAGTTATTTTCCATTAGACGGTAAGTATCATAGTATCTAACCACTATTGAATTTATTTTATAGCAACTCGAAAATTAAATTTATTGTAAAAATTTAACCATACAAGTAGTATTAGGTAATATCTTTGAAAACTTTTTTAACATTTTCATCCTTTTATTTATTAAATGCTTAATTTTGAACAAACAAAAAAATTCAAAATGTTTATGACAGCAAAATAAAATAAACTTATATATAAACATATGCATATGTGTGTAGTATATACACACATACGAGTATATTATACAGTTTTTGTGACATTTAATTTTTTAATTTAGTTTTTTTTAATAGAAAATATTGTTCGTCATAGCACGAAATGTAAACAAAAACTTTTATAATTGATTAAAACTTTTTTTACCTTTCATCTTTCATACAACAGACATACACCACTAATACACGTATTTTACATACCTAGGAAATTTTTCATTCCTAGGAAATAAACTACACATACTGTATATTTTTATAGAAAAATTAAAATATTAAAATATGTAAATTGTAGCATGTTTAGATGTGATTAAAGAGAAAGAAAATTTCTGAGGATCTTAAAACTATTATGAGACAGATTTTAATTTAAGTTATAGATATAAAGATTGGAACCATTGGAACTTAAAGTCGGAAGTAAATAAAAATGTACAGCCATCGCACAATTCCGGCGACAACTACAGCGTATCGCCGAATGTTCGCACAAGCATAAAATATATGTATATGAATTTTCCATTTTTGCTTATTGCGAACAGATTACTACTATTACTACTTACTACTAGATTACTCGTGAATGGCTCGTTGTCTCTGAAAAATAGAATAGAATCTATTTGGGCGATAGCGACAGCGTAAAATTCAGCGTAAAAGGTCCCATATAATTACTGTATACGCTGTAGTTGTCGCCGGAATTGTGAGATTGCTGTTGGGGTTAATCGAAGAGTCAATCTTAAACTTTGATGACTGTGCTCACTGCTCAGTATTGTGTGACAAAGCCGAAAAAAAACATTTAAACTATATTATTTTCAGAATGTTATATAATCGATTGTTCTTCAAAATTTATATGAAAAAATGGAAATCGACAAGACAAGTAAGAAAAGACAAGTAATCTTGAATTAATTGGAAATTTATCTCATATGTATATGTATAATTTTTTTTACGCAATATTTTAATGTTAATTACATGCATACTTACCTATACTTAGAATCAAATATTGAATGTTAGATCAAATGAGTAATTTGTTATATTACAATCTCAATTTTCCGCAAACTTGTTACTAGATTTTGTATCCTTTTAAAAATATTTTATGTCGTTCCAAATAAATATATCCTATATATATTATATATGTAATATTTTTTTATCTTATATAGCATTAATTTTCATTCATCTTTCGGAAATCATCATACACCATTCGTAAAATAACGAAAAAATATTGAAAGAATGAAATAAGGAAAGTATAATTTTATATGTATATGCTTGAAATTCTTTGACCCGTAACTTTTCTATACTTCAAATAAGTATTTGCATGCATGCATACACATTCGTTATTTTTATTTATATTTTGTTATATAGTTAAATATTTTTTAGATATTTTTTGATTCGAAATAATATACACCTGAATGATTTCAAATTTTTTAACTTTATCCCAATTTTATTTTTATGTAAAATTGTATATGGATTTTTATCAATATCATGTGTAGCACATTTCAAAAGATAAGTCTTGAAAAAAAAATGAATAAAAATATTCCAGGACAAAAAATTTATCTAAATTTTATCTACTCTACCTATATGTATACATATATTCGTATTGTATAGAAATTGTTATTCTTTTATGCAGTATGTACTATGTATGTATATAATGTGTATTGCATTGTTAATTTATTTGTTTTATTTGCTTATTTCACATGTATTGCAGAGACAATCAAGCAGAAAAAAATATATATGAATAAAAACCCTTACACACTTTAGTTTTTTTCTAAATATTGCTTCAAAATATTTTTTTGTAAATTTTTGTGACAGATTCAAGTAGAAAAGAGTAATATTTTATCTTCTATTTTTTTTTACAGCGAAACCTCTAAAACTCGAACCTCGTAAAATTGAATTCTCTTTAACTTGAAAAAAAAATAATCATTTCCTTCTCTTCACGCACATTCAAAACATTCGAATCGAATTTTAAGACCTCAGTTACTCGAAACCACTCATTATTCTCTTTTAATACATTTTCCCTCTATAACTCAATTAATCAAAGAAAATGTATTTGACCTCTTTATCTCGAAAAAAATCGATCTTTTGCTTTATCACCTCGTCTTCTCCAAGTTTGTCAATATAAATAAGATCTATTATTCGGGAATTCAAAATAAAAATAAAAAAAGTTTGCCGTCATGGGACGCCCGGCAGATGTGAAACACCTAAATTAATATTAGAATTCATAATTATTAATTAATAAAAATAAAAACAAATAAAGGAATATGGAGTAAAATAAAAAAATAATAGATCTTCGTTAATAAAATCAATTAATTTTTTTTTTTTATTCTAACTATTATTCTTATTATAATAATAATTACAGAATATATGTATTCATAAATAGAAAAATATAATATTTTTAATAGACTGTTTTACATAGAGCTACGGGATATTATTTGACGTATCTTCTATGATTTCTGTAATAGTAGCTGTTGAAGGTGTATTGGACGGTATTACAGAAATGATTGGTCGATGATAACTGAAGTAAGTGACAAAAGTAGTAGACGCCATGTTATCAATATATCTGGAAAATACAGCATCGATTGTCGTTCCATATCTTGTTGTTGATTCAGTTGATTTATTATTGATTTTCAAATCAAATGTTTGCTGAAGGAATGTTGTCAAGGAGAAAGAATCGTTTGTTGCAAAATTTATATTAAAATCTCCGGCTAAAATCACCGGAAGTACGTCTAAATTATCTTCTAAAATCCTCGAACCTTCGCGACTGTATAAGAGTAGATGACGGTGCAAAAATTTTATAATTTCTGTGACTTTTTGATTTGGTGAAATATACACAATAACCATAAGGAATTCTTGCCCATCATCCATTTTAATTCGACAAGCACATATATCACCAATAGCTCCTTGGGTAACATTAAGTTCATGTGTATTTCGTATTTTAAGTTCTATATTGTTTGTAGTAACTTGAGCCATGTTTTTGTTTTTATATATCGCAACTCCCGCGGCTCTAACATCTTCTCGTTTGAATTTTACGATGCAATCGAAATTAGGTATTTCAATGCCTTTTTGATTAGAAAGCCATGTTTCTGATAATAGTAAAAAGTCAATTTTTTGGCAAACAGAATCTTGCATATCTGAAACATGTTTTTTGAGACTTTGACAGTTTAAAGTTAATATTGTCAATCCCTTTCTCGATGTAATGAAATTCGTAACCATGTCTTGCAAAGTAACAAGCCTATTCAAGGATAGTCTTTTAAATTCTTCTTGTAAAGACAAAATTGATGGATGAATTCTTCTTCCATGGTAAAACCTTAAATCATCCTTACTGTTACATATGAATAAACCTTCAATACTAGTAACTCGCGATAAAGCGACATATAATAATTCAGTAGAATGAGTTTTATTATACTCATAAACTATCTCGTCAAATGTAGCTCCTTGAGACTTATGAATAGTCATGGCACACCCGGATATCATAGGAAAGTGATTTCTATTTTATATACATAAATTTGAAAAAAAATAAATTATTAATTAAAATAAATTATTTATTTCTACCTCATATGCGTCATTTATTAATATCATTTTTAAACTATCAATTGTCTTTGTCATATGTACGTACATTTATGGGTAACGCAATATCGCAATAATTCAAATTTATTTTTAAATTTATAAGTAATTTAATTTATTTTTTTATTTCTATCCTGCATGGATAGCTGTTACTCGACCCAATAGCCATTGCTGTGGAGGTAAATTGTTTTCTTGTACGAGGACTAGTATTCCTTTTTTGAAATCTAGTGATGAACTTTGCCATTTGTGCCGTTGCTGCAATGTCCGCAAGTATTCTTTAGTCCACCTTTGCCAAAAATGACATTTAAACTTCTTCTTCTTATTATTAAATAATAAATCTTGCACGGAAAGTGTTTCTGTACTTTTCGTTTTTGTGCGTAGCATTTCCCCCACTACACAAGTACAAACTTACCCGAACTTACCCAAGAAATTTTTTCACAGAAATTAAAGAAACAGACCTTTATATTTTGCGTGACGCACAAAAATACCAGGCTTTAACCGTCACGACATTCTACTCGATTTTACTGCTCATACGCGCCTATAGATGTTACACATCAATAATAGATTCATAAAAGCACAGAGAATAACATGGATGAGTCACATAGAGAGATTGACGGAAGAAAGAGTACCTAAGAAATATTTAGCTCAGATGCATGTGTTTTGGGCAACAGAAACAAGGGAAGACTATGAAAGAGATGTGAAGAGGACTTTGAGGAAGACATGAGAAGATGAAATGAAAGAAAGAAAGAAAAAGATTAAATTTGAAGGCCGCGACTAGAGAAAGAACATAAATTGTGGAGGAGACTAAAGCCCTTTGATTGTGACGCCAAAGAAAAAGACGAAGAATTCGAGAAAAAGATAATATCAATCAACTCAAATCGTGTTCACCAGGTGAAGTTTTAATTGTTCCGCATTTTGTATTTGCCTGTTCTTGTTCTTATGACTTTCTTTTAAGTTTTATCGCGACCAAAATCTTCATTTGTTTTGTATTTTGTGAACGTTTTGTTTTCCACTGGTTTTGTTGCATAGAATTTAAACTTTAAACCTCTTCAAGTCAAAATCTCTATAATCAGAATTTATTTGTGTCTTCCTTGAGTTTCAACTTACAGAAGTTCCACTGTACGAGTATATACGATTGTTGTCTTATACAATTTCATTTTTGTTATATGCACATTGAATTTAGTGGAAAATGTTTTATGATTGCATATCAGGTACTATATAGACGAAAGTATGTATCGATCATTTATTTATTTATTATTATAGACATTACGTATTGTATAATAAAAATCAAAAGGATAACAAAAAAATACATGTACATACATATGTGTTTTGCCATTTTTTGTACTTATGAATAATCATGTAAGATTATGATATTTTATATTTACAATTCGAATAAATCTTGTAAATATTTTATGTAATAAATAAATATAAAAACTTTAGAAAAAATGACAGCAATCAAAAAGATAAAGACAAATATTTAGATATACATATGAATAAAAATAAAACTGATAATACAAGTACCGAAAACAATAAAAAAAAATTAGGAAGGTTACGTAATTATTTTGCAATATATTTCATCGAAATTTTCATTTTTATTTATTTACTAGGTGCCAGTTCTCGATTTGCTGAGATTTTTTCGTGGTATATTTTATTATTGATACTTGGCTAGTAATTCATTTGCCATATCACATCGCATGTCTTCATATAAAACATAAATCCGTCCATTTCTGTATAATCTAAGTACATTTGATCAAAGAAATATAACCAATGGCATCCAATCTTAAATCCTAACTTAGATTATCACTTCCAAAACAACTTCCAAACCAATGGCAGATAAAGCGTTCAATGACTATTTTCGAAGAAATTATAACCGTTGACATATCAGTTTGAGATTACTACTTTCAATGAAGTATAACAAAAATGGTACAATAGCCTTAGATAACCACTTTCAATATACGTATCTTTCAAAACCCATTTAGCTATCGACGCGCAACCACCATTCATTGTGCACTGTTGGAGACTTGGAGCTACTACCACTACCACACACAAACCGATGTGTATTTTTGGCTGCAGAGTGAAATGTATACATTACTCACGTCCAGTTTTATTTACATAATAGATATTTTAATTTTCTCTTTTAATACAAGTTTTAATTTTATTTAGCTGATTAACTACATTTACAAATTTGTATGTGTATGTACTCGTATATTGAGGAATCAAATATAAATTTTAAAAATTATATTGACATATTATACATACCATGGAGGACATTAAAAAGCTGAACATAGTAAACTGGAAAGTAGTAGCGCCAAATTAAGATGAATGGAGAGACATATTAGAGGAGGCCAAGGCTCAATGGGCTGTAGTGTCATGGAGATAGATAGATAGATTATACCACATTATACATACCATACATATCTAGATGTGCATGTAACGTATGTTTGGATGTGTGCGTACATGCATATTATTATATTGTGAATGTCAAATACATACATATTTTCAAAAAATTACAAAAAAAGAAAGTTTTTCACGCACACAATATATAGACGTAATACCAACATGTAGTAGTTTTATATAGAAATATATTCATCTTGTCATTACCAGCAAGAAGACTCAGTCCTTTAATATTTATATGTAAATCTAACTAATATTGTGTAAAAAATACACATAAACATCAGTTTATCAGTATTTACTTTGTAAGTTTACAAAAGAGGATAAACGTTCAGATAACATAACAATACGATAATTCATATTTCTCTACTTTATACGATATACAATTACACTGGTTTACATACATTATTTATGTAAACATATTTTTATACATTAAAATTATTTGTCTATAGATATTATACATCATATCTCTAATATAAAAAATAAATAAATATTTTTTGTTTGCAGCAGTCCTTGTACTTATATAAAAAAAAAAATTTTTACAACGTGTTTATGGACAAAAAAACAATCGGTTATATGCGGATTTTGTGAAATACAAAAATTTAAAGAAAAAAAACGATGAATGTCTCAGAAAAAGGACAAAGTTAATAAGAAAACGTGATTCTGCTTAACTAATATTACGCACGTTTTAAAATAGAAAAAAAAACCCAAAAGCATACAAATTTACAAGAACCGAATTCATTTGAAAAAAAAACGCTCTTGGGGTTTCTGTGAGAAACATATAATTTTCATTCTTCTTTATTAAAAACATTTCATATTTTTATTGTACATACAAATAAAAAGATAAAAAAAAAACATTTTTTTTTGTGATAAATTTTCGTGTGATTCATATTGGGAAATTGGGAATAACAAAAACGATACAGATGATTTTTAACTTTTATATGAATTATGTATAGAGGATAACGAAAAATCTGAATTTTTTTTCACAAATATTTTTAAAATGTAAGAATATAAAATTACAAATAAAATGTTTTAGATATACATATTTTAATTCTTCATTGTGGTATACCTACACATTTTCACCGAGAAACATATTATTTTATTATAGCTATTCTTTTTTCAAAGGATGCCATTTCATTTTTTTTTTTCTCAAAATTCGAAATTACCGATCTCTACATCATCAATATTGTTGAGCAACAAAGTTGACAAACATTGTAATGCATTCAACATTCGGACTTTTTGATGCAAGCAATAATTATTATTTGGTTAATTGGTTATGATTTATGCTAATATTGTTTATATACAGAGTGTCTCTTTTCTGAATACAACTAGATACACTAAGATATTCTTTAGACTATTTTCATGAAAAAAAATTGTATCAGCAAAATTTTTATTGACCCTATTTTCGATGCTGGATAATGTTAAAAATTTGGAATTTTGTAGCTACAAAATCACGTAGCATCATTCTATGCTATGGCTAATGATCGAAAACAAAATTATCTTTCTTTGGATATAATCACCATCACCCGTCAAGAATACGTGATTAAGAATGCGGATCTTAACAAATCGAAATTCTAAATTTAAAATAATTTATGTATCTACATTTTTCTACTTATTATTTTTACTTTGAATCTTAATTTACAAATTTCTCACATTTTGATCTTATTAAAATTTTTTAACTTTGTCTCTAAATATAAACTAACATTCTTATAATTAATAATTCCTTTAAAGTTTTAATGAAATTCAATTTGAAAATTTTCAAATATTTTGTATTTAATCCTTATATTAATTTTTCCATTTTGAAAAAAAAAAAAAAAAATTATTAAATATCCTCTACTTTTAAAATTTAAAACTCGTGCTTTATGAATAGAAAATTTTTTATCTAAAAATAATATTACGAAAATCAATTTTCAAATACAAAAAATGTTGTATCGTGTAACAAAAAATGAATATAACTTTTTCATAATTCATTGAAGAGCTTCAAAATAATGTATACTATTTCATTTTTCGATTTTTTCATAATAGAGAATTTAATTATTTCGAAATTAATAAACGAGTTGCTCTGTATGGTTTTAGATTTATAAATAAGAGAAAAGTTATTTCTTCATTAATGTGTGGATTTCTAAAATTAAAACTAAACTGATCCAACGTAATTAAAATTTTAAGACTTTATATATCTGAAAAATGAAAACCTAAAGCAAGAAAAAGTTTTATAGATTACATGGAAAGGATATAAAATATTCAAATTGAAATGGTTAAAAACTTTTAATTCAAAACAAAACCAACATATAGAATAGTTACAATGCAAAAAAATAATTTATAATTCTTATTCAGACTTTTCTTATTTCCTTTTTCTCATTCACTTTATAAATACATTATATACGTTTTATGCATATCTAGTATTTGCATACATAAATTAAAAAATTTACATACTACATACATATAATATAATATACACGTACGTACATACACAAATCCATAAACAAATATGATGATTCAATTTTACTTTAAACGTGATCTATTCAATGTATCTGCTAACCACATTCAAAAATTCATTTCATTTGCATTTACACAAAAAATATACTAGCATATCATGTGCCACAACAAAACAAAAATACAACAACAATCAAATGAAAATTATTCTAAAAATATAACAAAAATGTATCAACCAAAACTGAAAACTAAACTGTAACGCTGTAACGGAAACAAAAATACATATCCAAAAACAAAAAAAAAACAAAACAAAAAGTATTATGAAAAATATGAAAAATAAATATTCTCATCAGAAGTAAATCCTTTTCGGTCAGTTCCTTAATCTTCTAATTTTAGAAAATCAAAATAAAAAAAAAACCTACAAAGGAAAATCTAAAAGCAAACTTTATGATATACAAATGTATACACACAGAAAATGAAATATTCATTTTAATTTGTGCACTTATGCTTACGTTTGTATATTATTATAAGCATATAGACATGACACATAGTACACATACATACAATCAAATCGTATATACACATCATCATGCACAATATAGAACAGATAGAACAGACTGAAATAGGATTAAGGTGAAACAAATTAAATGTAGACCGTACGATATACACATTGTACAATTTTCAAATTCTGTATATCCAAAATATCCTATATAAAGGATAAAAATGAAATAAAACAAAGTAAAAATTTAATATTTTAATACTAATAAAAATTAATTTTAAATTATTAACAAATGCTAAATAAATGCTTAATGGAAATAACTAGAAAAGAATTTATAGCACCACGTCTCAGTGAGTCAATATTAGAGATTATAAAAAATTTTTTTTTTCGATTTATTGGGTGGTCAAACAAAATTTAAAGTCAATCAAGAGCTAAACAATTTTAGAACTGCACAAGTTCAATGAGTTTTCGACCATACTGACATTTTTTATGGTCAATGAAATTCAAAAATTGTAAAAATGAAAACAAAATTACGCATTTAATATACCCCATGCTGTACTTGAATGGAACCCGCAAGGCGTTAGAAATAGAGAGAGAACGTGCACAACATAGAAAAGAATTGTACTCAAAGAAACCGGAAGACTTTCAATGAGAAAGACCGAAGAAGAAACGCCTGGAAAGCCCTTGTTGAATAATAATTTTTAATTGATTATAACATCGATCACAGAATATTGCAATGATGTATTTTATCTCTTCTTTTAGTGCTTTATCGTAGCTTCAGAAGATATAGAAAATAATCTAGAACAGAATAAGTTAAAGCGTGTGTCTTCTAGACTGTAATGTCCTAGACTATTTTTAAAATTGAGTATGAAGTGGACAATCTCACTCTAGAAAAATATCTTATATCGTAATGAAAATGGGAGCTGAAGTTAACAGAGACCAGAACTGGGATGTTCATTTGCTTGCTAAAAAACAAAAATAAGAAACAAAACAACAACAAAATATCAAAAGCCAAAAGTGGCTTATGTTAGTGTTACAAATTCATCCTGCATGAAAAAATGACAAGAAAAAAGAAACAAAACAGATTGATAAAAATCACATTTATGTATGCATGCATACCATACCTGACCAATTTTCGCATGATGATGACTAAACGTGACTCTGTCAATTCAGATTCTGAGCTGAATACATATAACGAAAGTATATACGTAATACGTAATGTAATATATATCACGTACAGAATCACAAGTTTTATTTTATTTTATGTCATGTTATTTCACTTCTTCTTTCACTATAGAGTATGCTAAAAATTGTTCAGTTCTTGAAATCTAAAAAAAAAATTTTTTTTTTTGCTTAACATTCGATTGTTTTTTACTTTTTTCTTTTCGCTCGTTTGGTTTTTTGGTTTTGTGCTAACGTTCAATTGTTTCACATCCTTTATCAAACAGTAAATAAAAAAGCAATGATTTTTAAAGATAAATTCTTGGTCGAAATCATGATATATTATAAAGTAGATAAGGTACGTCAGTCAATTTATAAGAGAGAGAAAGTGACGTCATTGTGTCGACTACATGTTCGCCATGCAATATAAAGCTAAAAATCGTTTTGAACAAATTCTATCACTATTTTATTTTCAATTGATTTTAATATCAATAGCTGATTTCGACCACAAATTGGCTAATTTTACGTCTTTTGGGAAACAAAAATACTTAATTTCGTCATTAATGTCTTTTTGTCTCGGATGATTACTAAATTTTTCAGTATTACACTTTAACATTTCCAAATACAATACATATATTTAAGGATTTATTTAAAAAGAGGTTTCGGTGGGCCAAGTGGTAGAACAACTTGCTACTGATCACGAGAGTGTAGGTTCGATTCTTGCCCACGGCAAAAAAAAGAAAAATTTTTTAATATTTCGTTGCAACAATATAAATGGAATATCTATATTGTTACCCTGAAAGAAGAAGAAGTTTGTTTTGAAAAAATATAATATCTAGAATAAAATAAACAAAATAAAAATACAGCGTCATTAATAAATCTCTAAAACAGAAGCAATACATTATTGCATGCAATAGACTACAATACGTACCAAATGTATATGGGCACAGTGAAGTCTTATGGCATAAGGAGAAAGAGAAACATGTTTCATTCCATCATACATCATATATATCTTCTCTACATCATGGTCCGTATCTTCTCTACATACCATGGTCGAGATGATAATAGATTGTAGAATGATTTATTCCTTTTTTTGTTATCACAAAAAAACGTATACTAGAAAAGGTCTAATACAGTGCCTTATTATTTTTTTTATATACTTTTATAAATTAACAAATCGAAAAAAAAAATCGACAATGAAATTAAATTGAGTTATCCTTATGTCAGCATAATTATATAGATAAATGTGTGAATACTTGTATTTTATATGTACATATATAAGTATATAGTATATACACTTAAAGGATAACGTTCAAATTGAAATCCTTTTTTCTTGCAATATTTTTTTATATAATTCGAATTCAAAAAGTAAAAAGAAATCATTGATTACGATACGGAAGTGTTGAATTGTTGTTGATGTTGATGATGACACTAAATTTTTTTATTTTCCTTAAGATTATTGACCTCTTTTTTATTTTATTCTTTTCTTTTTTTTTATTGATAAGAATCGAAAATGTATAGTTAAGAAATAAACGAAAAATTAATTTAATTGGCCTAAACCTATACTAATATTGTGATTTAAGTGAAAATAAGACTAGTGTTGATTTTTGGCAAAAGATTTTGTAAAGATAAAGAAAAATGTTTCGTTTTTTTTTGTCTCCTTTCTAATAAAAAATATATACAAATTTAATAATTTAATATTCTTTACAGTACACTGAAAAAAATATTGTTCGTACTATTGATGAACAGCATTCATTGAATAGAATTCATCAAATAAATGAAAAATGTCATTACAAGAATGTACTATTTCATCAATCTGAAATAATAATGATGACCAAGTTCATTCAAATAAAGAAATTCAAATCATTGTTATTTTTCAAACAAATTAAAATAGAAATCTTCATTTAATGCACAAAACATCAATTCAATGAATGTCCTTCATAGTTTTTTTTATTCATGTTATTATCCAAACAACAATTTCATATTTTTAATGAACTAATCATTATATGTGTGAAAAAGTTAATTGATCGGGCACGTGTATAACTGTTAAATGTTTGGTCGATGATTTTTTTAATGAACTACATTATTAAACCAATTACAACTGTTCATTAAAAGACAGAATAGGATATGAAACAAGTGCATTTATCGTCAACTATTACATTTCGAATTTGTATGTGAAGTAGTAAAAGTGAAATTAAATTTTTAAATTTTGTATAAATTATTCAAAAAAAAATTTCTAAGCCCTGCTTTTTTTATTGGAAATATAAAGTGAGTATGAAAAAACGTATTTTATTTATAAATATTTTTTTTTTATGCTAAATTGAGTTTTATTTGGTTATACCTATATATTATATTATGACTATTATATTATTTCAAACGCATTTCATATAGTGAAAAAGCAACAATTTACATATGTCGTTATCAACTAGATACAGGCTTGAAAAGGAGATAGTAGATTTGTTTCCAAGTGAAAGAATTGACTACTATAGGATCGGAAAAAGAGGAAAAATGTATGTGAAGTTCTGCAACATGAAAAAAAATTTAAAATCCTTTATGAAAAATAAAGAGAAAACATCAGATGAAAAAGAATCATCAAATCAACATTTAACACAACTTGGTAAGTCAAAAACACATTTCTTTGTATACTTAGTTATTCTTAGTTATATATCTAATTGTCAATTTTCAATATTTGCAGTATTGGAAAAGGATGCTGAACAACAAATAAGAAGTTTGAAATTTGATAACTTGACGGTTGAGGAATTTGAAAGCTGTTGGCAAGCTTGTGGACAGTACAGGCTTAATCAGATTCTACGTGAATCATCTAATATAAAAGAAATATTCACAAAGTGGCCAGAATACAAAGCCCCAACTGGTTACCGTTTGGTAAGAATCACAAATTTCTTATTTGAAAAACATTGTAATTAATATTGTAACTCAATAACATTGTTACTCTACTAAATAGATTGACAAATATTTTTCAATGTTGAATGAAGATCACGGAGGAATTTTAATTGACTGGGAGAGAAAATTCCAAAATATTTACACTTTTCTCCCGGATAATAATCATTTGAAGGATGCCAGAATCAAATGTGTTCTCGGTAGTATAAAAGCAGAAGATTTAAATTCAAGTAATAAATAATTAATTCCAATATCAATTAAAATTTCCATTAATTCGTGTTTTAATTCTACTTTATTACAGATTCAGCAAGCTACATCTTTAAAATACTATATGGTGCCTTCATGGGTACTTGACACCTACATCAAAAATTGTCAGAAAAGATCAAACTGGCAAAAAGCCAACAACAAAATTTACAATAAAAGATTCTCAAGAATCTTTTGTGTTTATTGGCCAATCTTCACAAGAAATAGAAGATCATATAGATTTTCTAAAACGTCTAGCAGAAAATATACAACCATTTATCGCCGCATGTGGAAGTAAAGAACTGGACAATTTTGAATATTTTCTTGTGTATTTAGATGGCCACAAATTACGTTTTACAAACTTTTTAAGATCGGTGGACATCTGCTTTAAAATATTCCATTTATTTAATTTAAAATACCCTCCTGCATGTTGCCAGTTTTGGGTATTTATCGAGCTATATTTTTATAAAATTAAAAATAATGTTTCCAGAAAATCACCTAAAATAGTTTTTCAATTAAAAAATAATTAAACATATATATATATTTATATATATATAAATTAAAATAAAAATCTTTTTACAAAAATCTTTGTTTATTTTTAATCCATTAATTAAAAATTTATTTAAAAGAAATATTTGGAATTCATGAAAACTAGCATTAAACTGATGAATTTTGATCATTAAATATTGTTGTTTTAATGAAATTTTTCATTGATTGTTTAAAAAATCAATGAATTTCATTCATTGTGTAGATGTTTTGAAGTTATCGATTATTATAGAATCGATGAACTTTTACATTTTTTGATTAAAAAATTCATTGAATTAATAAAACCTTGATGATAAAAATTCATTGAATTGATGAAAAAAATTCACTGACTCAATAAAACTGATGAAAAAAAATCATTGAATTGATGAAATTTTGTTCATTAAATTTGACTAACTAATTCATTATTTTAATGAAATAATTCATAATTTAATGTACTGTTCATCATTATAATGAAACCTTCATTGAGTGATGAACTCGTTCATTAAGTAATGAATATATATTCATTACGTTTATGAACACGTTCATTGGACCAAAATTAACGAATTTTTTCATTATCGATATGAAAAAAATCATTGGTATTGTGTACCTTTTTCGTTCAGTGTACATGGTCGTATATTCAATTTGATTGAAGAATTTTTGCAAATATTTTAAAATAAAATCAACAATAATTTATTGTAATCATTTTATTCAATTTTCTGTTTATTTCTAAATTTTTACATCTATGTAATGTATGAACTTAAGACGAGCATTTTCTTATTCAACATTATATTTTGAAATAATTTAGTTTTTTTAAAATTGATCCTAAAAAATTATTATCAATGATTTTTTTTAAACATCAAATCCTATAATTTTTCAATTTCCTTTAAATTTGGTGTAGTATTGTGATGTAATATACGAGGCCTGTTCAAAAAATAACAGATATTTATTTTTAAATTTTTAATTTTTCAACTTACACATTATTGATCCTTCTCCCCTTTCAACTATTCCTCTTCCGTATTCACAAACTAGTGTCGAAACGGCTTCCTTTCAGCACTGATTTTAATTTGTGAAATAAGAGACAAAGAAGAAACCAGAACTGGTGAGGTCAGTCATTTGATTATTGACACAAAATGAACAAATGAAGAACAAAGCTGCAACTGGATGCATGGTAATTCTCCCAATAATAATGTTTTGGGAAAACCCCATTGAAATCTTAACCTCCTATGTAAGTTATTTTGGATTCAGTCGACGATTTGCACTCATCAAATCACAGGTGATTCTCATCAGTTGAACTGAAAGATCTTCCTGCTTGAGAGTTATCTTCAACTAATTGACGACCACTTTTAAATCGGCAAAACAATTCATTACACTTCATACCACCTAGAGCATCGTCTCCATAAACTTGTTTCAAGAGTTTAAATGTTTTGGTGAAAGTGTTCGTCCCCAGTTTTACCGAAAATCACACATTTTAAAAATCGCCACGAACATCGAAAGACCTTGCACTCAAAAAGTAATAACGCGGGGAAGAATTTAGATACCATCAATCCATAAATAGAAGATTACTCGAGAGGTTATGGTTAACACAGTGTTAACCGCATAACGCTACGATATTCGATACTTCGTTGCCACACAATTTAAAAAGTTCGATCATTTTTTGAACATACCTCGTACATATGAATATCTAAACAATAAAAATATTAAAATACTGTATTCATGTCTTAAAGAAAAATCATTTGATTACATCATGAAGTGGAACTTATTCCCTTAAATTATGTACATTATACAAAGAAAATTAAATTACAATTTGAATAGTATATTATTTTTCCTTTTTAAAGAGAATTTTCATTTTTCTTGTTATGGGATGAGTGAATATCACTACAAACACTTACAATAATTATTACATTCATTACATACTAGATAGTATATTGTCTAAGAATGTACACATCTTTATTCTGTTTATATCAATATTAAAATCATCAACTTATTTGTAAAGAAACATCATTATTGTTGTATTTTTGTTGTGTAAGTAATTTTTCCAAATGTTCATATAAGAAATTTCTCTTAATGATCTGCTACTGTACAAGTGCATACATATACTGTTCTTTTCCAAAACGTATACATTCGAATGTCATATTGATTATATGAGATGTAAATGAAAATTTTCATTTTAATTTTTCATCAAAAAATAAAACAAACATGTACGCAACATCTATATCTAACACAAATAAAATTACAGATACAGATATGTACAACGTTCGTTCAGCTTTAAAATATCGTTATTTCATTATAAATGAAATAAAAATTGAAATATAAAATCAATTTGTTCCTTTCTTGTTTTTTTTGTCTTTTTCATTTTTCATTTTTATCTATTATTGAATTTAATTTCATTGTAACATTTTCCATTCTATATGAATGGATACTTATGTGTTTTATACAGGACATAACAGAGAGAAGTCAAGACAGAACGAAAACGAAGCAATAATAAAAACAAACAATAAATAAAAGGAAATTATTGTCTATACTTAAAAAAATCTCAAACAACAAAGTAAACTAAACATAAAATAAAAATTTAAGTATTTACACTCTACTATGTATATTTGTATCTTTCTATTACGAAATGATTTTTTTTTTTTTTATTTTTTGAAAGAAATTTTTTTAATTTCATTTTATACCAAGTAGGTATTTGAAAATATACCAATTTTTTGTAGTAATTGTGTGGCAATTTAAGTAAAAAATAAAATCAAATTAAAAATGAAAAAAATATAAAAATAATTTTGCTTTAGTTTTCAAATTATATTTTTCCTTTTTACAGAAAAATTCAATTGCATCACTGAAATGAAGTACATTACATCACAGTCCTTTTATTTGTGTTCCTTTGGAAATTTTCTGATTGTGTGATTCAGTTCCTTTTAATAGTGCAATTTATTTTTTATGTTCGTTCCAAATAACAATAATGAATTTTTGTAAAGTGAACTTTACGATAAGTGAAAATATTATTACTTTTTTCATGTTATATAGGCACACCGCATCGAAAACAAATAGTTTCATTCTTGTTTTCAAGTCAAAACTGAAAAAGTGACACCGGATTTTTTGAACATTTTATTGAAAATAATATTTTTCGCAAAATGTATAGGGTTATTCGTAATAAAGTTTCCAACTTATAACAATCGATTTCTTGAAGTGTTGTGATCAGCGTTTACGATGAAGCATGTTGAAACCTTTTCGTCTTTTTCCACAGGCCAGATATTGTTGGAAAGCCCATAATACATATTTTTTATCGAAACCATATTTGTCCTTGTATCGTGTTTCGAGCAGAAGTTACAACGGTTTATATGAGCTCACTTTCCTGCACACACGAAAAAGTTTCCTAAGAAAGAGGTGATAGAGTGATATTTTACAAAAAAATGCCTCATCGTAAACGCTGATCACAATATTTCAAGTAATCGATTGGTATATGTTGAAAACACTTTATTACGATTCACCCTGTACAATGGAACAAATCGTCATCAATCAGCGACTAACAATAATGAAATCAAAGTGATTACAATGACAAATGTTACAACTCACAGCTGTTACATTTTGATATTTATGGAGGAAATATTCTGAGCTAGATGGCGCTAGTCACTTAGTTTCAAATGAAACTGAATAAAATTTACTCGGTTTCAAGATACCCAAACTGAGCATTTATCTCGGTTTCGACAACTGAAATCAACATTTTTCTTAGTTTCGATGCAGTGTGCCTACATTATTCCATGCAAAACACATTTTCGCATGCAAATTGATTTTAACTTTGAATATTTTTTCAGACATTCAACTTTACAAGCAAATGTAAAGATTATACAATCGGGGAATCAGTTCTTTAAAAGCTCTGGCTCACCTGGAGCTGTAGTGCTATTAATGATGATGATCAAAAAAATCATTATCGAGTTTTTAAAGTATCAGAAATCAGACTTTTTAAGCTCCACTCCATACGACATAATAATTTAACAGAATTTTAAAGATAAAAGTAAAATTTTCTACACTACAATTATTTTGCACATTTTATCTGTAATATTAAAAATCTAACGATAAATAATTCAAATATATTTTTCCAATGAAAATTTTATTTCTCGAAAGATATCAAATATAAATAAGATAAATATTATTTGCTTTCTTTCATATTTCTTATAATATGAAAGTATTTATATCCTGCTTTTTATTTTGCTTTTTTTGCATTTCTGTGCTTTTTTTATGTTTACTTATTACATAATATTTATCATCGTATATCGCTATTTGCTATTATGTATTTCGCAAGTAAAACAACTTTTGTATTTATATATAGCTATGTTCATTTAAAACATTTAAATGCATAAAATATGTATATAGTGTGTAATGCGGTTATATATAAAAAGCCTTCTAAATATTTTTGAAGAGTTTTTGTCATCATTTTCATTTACTTTATTTTATTTTTTTATTTTTAATGATATAGTTTTGTCTTCTATGTACACATTCTTCAATCCCCCTGAGAAGTACAATACATCTTCGTTGTATGTATGTACATATTCACAAAATTATACATACATATGTAGATGTGTGTGTGTGTGTATCAACTTTAAATGAGTATATATGTACATTTCAATCAGAATTAAATTTTCATGTAGTAAGTATGTATGTATTGTAATAATAATTTCAGTTCCAGGATATTATATATTATTCAATTTTGATGAACTTTTTTATAATATACAATACACATACGTACATATTACGCAGATATTTTGTTTACATGTATACAGATATATTTGTACTATGTTTATTGCTTGTGTGTAATTATGTGTACATTAATGTTCTTTAACAATTAAAACTTTTACAAAATATATGTCTACCTACAATGTACTTTACATAATGTACATAATGTATGATACATATACATACATTTGTATACACATATATACCCGAATACACATGTACTTATAGTATTGCCATATATTGCATAACTTTGTAATATTATTTACCCTCTAACACGTTTTCAAGTGTTAAGTAAATATTATTCATAGGTATATTTATTAATCATTCTTGTTTTTAAGTCTCATTTCATATAAAATAAAGTATTCACAGTAGTACCTATATAAATATAGTTGGTAAATGATATAATTCCTTTCTTACATAAGTAGAGTAGATGTATTGAAAATAAACAAATATATTGAGGGTATTCATTTCAAATTGTAAACTTATGCCGCTTCTGCATTCAATGCAGTGACTTCAACTTCGACTTTGATTTAATGAATATGTATTAGAACTTCTACAATCAATGCAGTAGGCTTGACAGCTGCTTTAACATGTTAAGCATGCTGTGAAGTCGAAAGTTGAAGTCCAAGTTGAAGTCAATGCATTGAATGTAAAAGTGGCATTGTGCAATGCGTAATTTTACAATCCTGTAAGTTAAAATTACGTTAAAACTTCTCGCAAAACACTAATCGTAAATTATGTTTACTCTTCAGAAATTCTTATTTTATTACACAAATATACCAATCTTCTCAAAACATAACAACTATACAAATTCAATTTTTAAATATCAACTGGTAAATATGACAAACTGTCAAACCTTGGTTTACACAAAATTTATTTACGAGTTTGATATACGCGACTAGAAAGTGTCGTTCTTTTAGATAAAACTCGTAATTCTCAAAACAAGGGAAATGGGAAAAAGTTATGAAGTTTCGTAAAAGTACAATCGATTATTCTATTTACACAAATTACAAGTGCTTACGTGATTTGAAATGAATACCCTCATTATTATTCGGAATATTTTATAGGCGTGTAAAATAATGATTACTACTTACTTACTATAAGTTAATGTATATATTCATGTATTACAACAATGTATAATTCCTCAAGGACTGTGTGTATATAGTATAAATACATTATTATAATGCGTGTTAGGTATACATGTGTATATCATGAACTTATTTGTTAATAACATAAATTTTATCATCATTATAATAAAGATTATATGTTTGTACGTATAAGTACTTATTCTTTTATCTATAAAATATTCATAAATATACAAATATATATACATATAGCTACCTTATTTTATTGTCTATAATGCGTCTATATGTATATACCTTCAACTTCATTTAGAATTATACAAGAGTATAGTAGGAAATCAATTATTTTATATAAGGATATCTTTGTTATTGTGCATACTGTATTCTATATTTATTTACATGCATAGCCCACCGCACATAATAAGAATGAGAGTAATAAAAAATATCTTATGAAATATTTATAACCATGTAATTTACAAAATACCGGAAAAAATATACAGAAAAAATATACATGTACACAAAAATAATACTAAAATAATAATAATAATAACAATAATATGGATATACACAATTAAGATAATAAAAAATCGATATTGTTCTTTTGAATATTTTAATGAAACTAACTATGTAACAAAATTTATTACCCAAATAATGTAAATTTATTTACAAGTAAATCAATCAAATCGATTGTACTTTTACATCAAAATTTTTTATTTATTTTTTCATTTCAATTGTCATTTTGTCATAATAATAATTTATTAGATTGGTGATTAAGTATACAATCTAATTATTATGTAAAAATGATGAGTTTATTAATTTTTCTTTTTATAAATTATTTATGAAAGGAAATATTCAAATTAGTTATAATTAAATAGATTTTGTATTTTCGATTGATTGTAAGTATCGTAGATTTTTCTTGTATTTTTTAATTTATTTATGTAGAATGTACAAAACATAATAACCTAATAAGATTTTTTATTTTAATATTGAAATATTATTTTTTAATTTTCAATATAATCTGTCATTTTATACGGAATACATAATAATTTATAATTTATAATGTTTAATACATTACACATACATTCTATAATGAACACTCTTAACTAAAATGGGCGGCATTAACGAGGATATCCATGTTAGGCTCTTCAAAGCATAGAATGACATTTTATAAACTTAAGAATATATGGAAATCTGAGAATATACCCAAAAACACCGAAATTAAATTTTTCAAAACTTATATCATACCAATACTTCTCTATGGTAGTAAAACGTGACGTGTCAATTCCAACGAAATAACAAAAATCCAATCATTTATCAATGAATGTTCTCATAAAATATTAAATTTTTGCTTAGGCCCATTATGTTTACCAATCTAAAACTTTGGGAATATACCATTCAAATACCTGTGATCCGAAAAATTATGGACAAAAAATGGAGTTGAATTGGCCACATGAAAAGGAAGCCCACAAGCTCGGTAACACGGCAAGCATTGAAATGGAATCCTCAAGGCAATAGATCTAGAGAAAAACCACGTAACTCATGAAGGCGGACGGTATTGTAGGAAGCAGCGGAAACGGATAAGACATGGAAAGATGTAGAAATGCTGGCTAAGAATCGAGTGCGTAGTGCTAAAGTATACTAAAAGTGCTTTAGTAAAGAAATAAAAGCTACTTGTCGTCAGTAAGTAGACTCGAAATCAGCATTACTGAGCTCTTATTCCTAGAAAGCTGGTACCTATTCAAAGCTAAATGAACTTGGATGGTAATGAAAGTTGGAAATAGGCAACAAAAAATTTAAAACTATTTTCCTTATTTGTCCTTTGACGCAATTTCGAGATCAGTAGGCCAGTTACTTATCACCGAATCACCGAGCCCCCAATTAGATAGAATAAATACTTACTTATTTTCATAAACAGTACATAAATTTAATTTTTTTGTTTAAGTTAAATTCTAAAATATATTTTTTTATTTTCATACAAATAAAATTCTATTAAAATATTTCACTATACAATGTGTTATTGAAAACAATCACAAAAAAATAAATAATCTTAGATATGTATGCATATTTGTATATATAAGTGCGTGTTTACACCCTATAATTGATTTCGGTAACAGTCCACATAAAGATTCGCATAATGCCACTATATCTTGCTGATATGCATTTTTTTTCCAAAATGTCTTTTTTTAATATATTTAAGATATACGTGTATACGTGTGAAAATGTAGTATATTCTGGTCACAAAGATATATGGGTAATAAAACTTAGCAAAAATGGAAATACTAGTATGTGTATTTACTACGACCGATAATATAATGTGTATGTAGAATGAAAATTGTATAGTATTATTTGGTGCTCATGTATTATTAAATTGCAAAATAATTACAGTTTTAAAGAGTCATATTATATACAACATATACTTACTTTTCAGGACATTATATTAATGTAGTATAAATAAATATATTTTAATATTTATTTCTATATCTATACATGTACTTATGTATATATGCATATAAGTTAATCACACATACGTACAGGTTGCAAGTAGATAGACTTATATAAAAAGGATGCATGTACATACTGGTAAATTGTTATCAAATATAATATCCTGTAGATACATTATAATGTACATAATTTGTGTTACCACAAAAGTAAGAAATTGTGTATTACATTACGTATTAAAACTCTGTAAGTGTGCAAAAACATAAACATAT
The DNA here is from genome assembly GCA_951394055.1 of Villa cingulata. Classification (NCBI taxonomy): domain Eukaryota; kingdom Metazoa; phylum Arthropoda; class Insecta; order Diptera; family Bombyliidae; genus Villa; species Villa cingulata. Next base: position 29,520,293 of record OX596022.1, on the reverse strand, counting down.
GTATACAAGAACTATAATTTACAATAATTTGTTTATGTTTGTAAGAATACGGTGTGATACAATATGAGTATAATGAATATTACGTATACAATTTTACCGAATGTTAAGTGGCCACCATGATAAATTATAAATAATATACGAAATATAATATTACACAAAATTTAATGTTAAAGTACATACTTTATCTCTATATAACTTCACTCCTTATTTTATTTTTTAAGTAAAATAAGTATTACATATGTGCAAATACGACTCATCTTATTGTAATGTAGATATGTTGTATACCTGCACACGGAAATGTGTATTCACGAATCACCAGTGTATATATTATATTCGTACATCTGATATTTATTATTACAAAAATTTTACAAAATAGTATTATACAAATAGCATTTTATATTATTGTTCTTACATATCTACACATACATACGTACATATGTACATATGTATGTAGGAATGTAGGTATAAATTTAAAATGCATATTTATGATGATAATTCTAAAGTGTAATATGGTGTAAAAAGATTTTCCACTTAAAATTACATTACATTTATGACCAAATACAAATATATACAACTATGTATATAATGTACATTTAAAATGAAGTAAATATACATTAAGTATGCATATATATACTCTATCGAATATACTTATATTACGACTTTAATCAACAAAACATTAATATTATCCTTGTAAAAATGAAATTTTTAATGTTACCATTTTGTTAATGTTTTACATATCATAGTTTTATAATATGTATAAATTACATTACACTTACATATGTACGCATATAATCTATTATAACTTTATACAATTACATACAGTGGACATCTAAAGTTTTTGTATCACTACAAATTTTCGTAAAATACTCTGTCTCTCTTCCTAATAAACTCTTGACAACACTGAAGACGTGTTTTAGATTAGTGTAGTAGAAAATTTTATTATTTTGCAAATAAAATAAATAATTTGATTTCACAATGTTAACGTTATTACTGGTGAAAAAAAATTCGCATCAAAAATCATTTAAAGTTCATCTTTAATATCAAGCATATTTAACTATTGTGAACGGGGAAAGATACAGTCATAAATTAAATTATCTATATGACAAAATAGCTCGCCAAAGTGCCTTCTTTAAGTTTGTTAATTATAATCATCAATATCGAAAAAATTGTTTTTACAAGAAATAGATTTTTGTAACATTACCCAGAAAAATCATATAAAAGTTATATCAGATTTATATGGATGTCAACAAATACTTTTGATCAGTATTGAGAGATCAGTACTTGAGAATGAACAGATGTATAAAAATTAAATTCCAGAATAAATTATAAGAACATATTAGGATTTCTTTTGTGTAAAAAAATGGAAAGATGTGTTAATTTGATTTTATCTTACAGGTATTCAAAGTTTAAATTTAGAGGCGTGCAAAGGATTTTGATGTCCACTGTATGTATTTATAAATGTTTACTCATGTTTACATATGTTTAAAAATTTTTATTAAAAGGATGATGGTGTATAACGACACTCTATGTATATAATATTTGCATAATGCACATATCTGTCTGCATGTTATATATGATATTTCTAGCATTCAGTATTTCATCATAATACTTAAATTTTCAGTTCCATTTCAAACTTCAAATTTCTGTAAAACCATATGGCATTATAAAAATGCATCTGACTCATGTAAAACACATTAAATCGTTCCATTAAAACTGGAATATCTTAAAGATGAGAGTAATAGTGACTTACAAAAACATATAAAATATTGATTATATTGTCTATTATTATGTGGTAGTAGTTAGAATTATAAGTACTTCTTCTTCTTCGTCATCTTTCAGGGTTTCATCAAAGATACTAGAAATACTGTAATTTTATAGTATCTTTGGTTTCATACACATAAATAAATCTTTGGCCTTGTACAGAAATCTCGGTCTTGGTTTTTTTCTTGGAAATGTTCAAGTTGTCCATATCATCTTGCACAGCTTGCCACCAACGATTTCTTGGTCTTCCTCTAGTTCTTCTATCATCTGGGTTGCTAAGTAAGTTTCTTTCACACATGTTATTGTCATTCATTTTAAGGACATGCCCCAGCCATTATAAACTATTTATTCTTACGGATGAGATCAAACATATCTTCATAAAAAGTGTATAGCATTCTTTATTCTTTCTTCTTTCATACTAAATGTCTCCAATTTTCTTCACACCATATTTTCTTCTTCCTTTTCTTCTACTCTCGAAGCATCCTAAGGTTGTCGCATTATTTTCTCCTTTCATTGTCCAACTTGTAGAGCCATTTTCTACAACTGGTATTATGAACATCTTGTAAATTGTAATCTACGAGTACTGGTGCTAGGCTATAGTATACTTTGTTGCCTTTGAAGATTCTGATTCTGCTCCTGATTTCGGTGGTTTCGTTATTTTTGGTAGCTGATAATGATCCCAGATAATTAACTTCATTCATGACCTCGAATTTGTATTCTCCTATTTCGAAAAAATAACCCGAACTTTCTCGTCTTTTCATATGCCCAATGTACATTGAAATTTAATTTCGTCTTTAATTATATGGTAATTTATGGAATAATACTACATTTTTTTTCTACAGGATAACTTTTTAATGATTCTATAAAATTACAATTTAATATAAGAGTTAAAAACATTTGAATGTATAATAGAGTGTAAATGAAAATTTTTCCTGTTTTTTAATTGGCTTAAAAATGAAGTACCTCCTTTTGAAAAACTACTTATTTTTAAAATAAAAAATAAATACAAAGATTTATGTGCAAGTACGTATATATGTAGATACATATCAACAATATTCATCTAAATAATTTTAAAAACAAAAACATATTCATTCATAATTTCTTTTTGAAGTTTATCAGATTTTTTTTTTCCAAAAACAAACTTTTCGAAAATAAAATATAATACAATAATGTGTTATTATAATTTGTCAAAAACTTTACATTTTAAATTTTAACGAAAAATATTTTTTCATACTCGTATTTAACGCGTTCATTTTAAAAAAAAAAAGTTTTAATGTTAGCTGTTTATATATTTTGTGGTTTTTTTTGATACACAATAAAATAAATATAATTCTGAAATTGAAGTTAATTTTTTAATAACACAAAAATAAAAAAAAATTATATAAAACATCAAATAAAACCACAAATTGTATAAAAAAATTTTAAATTGTTTGTTGCTTCTTTTTCAAATCTACTTTTCATCATTTTTTTCTATAACATCTTTGTGAATATGAAATTCAAAATTATTCCTGGTATTAGCACGTATTAGTATGTTTTTTCTCTTATATACATGCATTGATTTATTATTATTTTAGGATAAAATAATGAAAATTTATTTTCTCGATAATACTTTTTACATGCATATATGATGTACAGACAGAAATAAAAGTCATCGTAAAGCGTAAAATTTGAAATAAGCATCTGAATAGCATCAAAGATAATACAGTCCTACTAGATGAACCATTTCATTTTTTTTATTTAAATGTTTGTATGTTTGCCAAAAATAAAGATCGAAAAAGTTTTTCGAAACAATATCGAAAAAGAGCGAAAGTTTATAATTCAGGAGGGATGTAAATATGAGAGAAAAATAAGAATATTTATATAGAAGAATTAGTTTGTGAGTTGCATGACTGGTTTACTAAATTTTATATGGTTTTGAGTGGTACCATCACTTATTTGGGGTGCGTTCATTAACATTACTTTAACCATAGTCATGGTGTAGTATAGTTTGAGCAAAGTTATGTTATACTACAAGCATAGTTATGTTAACTTCAAGTGGTTTTTGAACGCGATTTTTACCAAAGTAGTAGCAATAAATTATCATTCAGCTGTCAAGTCAAGTTTAAAAAATTTTTACATATTATAATTTTTATATTTTTTGTTTGTCAAAAATTAATCATTTTTTACAAATGAAGTTTAAAACAAAATTAATTAATTTCAAATTAATTAAATTGAAATTTTCACAATTCACAACAAAAAATTAAATTACAAACGATTTTTTTATTGTCAATGTCATTACCACTTAAAGGTTTACTATCGTTACTATCGTTAACCATGCTCTCGAGCAGGGTTAATTTTTGACATCAAATAGTTAAAAATTTACTTTACTTCAGATGTTTATGAACGCTAAAAATTCATGTTGGTAGTTATGTTTTACTATGCCACCACCATTTTGAACGACAAATGATAACTATAGTTAACTATAGTAACGTTTATGAACGCACCCTTGATATGATATTATACTTGAATAAGTAAAAATAAATGGATATTTTGTACGCAAATGCTTTAGAATACAACAATTGACAATAGGGCTGTTTCAAATTTTTTTTTTATTGTATTGAGTTGATCATCGTATTTAATATATGAATGACTTGAGAAAGGAGGTATTTCATATTTCATGTATTTTTATATATGTATGTATGTGTTGTTATGTTAATATGCCTTGTCGCGTGCTATATGATCTGACATAAATTACTACTACTACTTCTAATTGAAATACATATATAGAATTGTATTTATATCAATAGACCATATAAATATATACATTTATATGGTCTTTGGTTTATGTATTACCTGTATAGGTTTATATTATTTTCTGATGTAGGATTGTAGAATATTTAGCAACAGAGGTTTTTACGTATATGCATACATTATAATTACTGTAGAATTTGTACTGTACTCTATACATTTATATGGCCTTTGATTATATGTATTACTTGTATAGGTTTACATTATTTTCTGATGTAGGATTGTAGAATATTTGGCAACAGATTTTTTACGTATAATTACTGTATATAATTACTGTAGCATTTGTACTGCACCTGTACTCCATACATTTATATGGTCTTTGATTATATGTATTACTTGTATAGGTTTACATTATTTTCTGATGTAGCATTGTAGAATATTTGGCAACAGAGGTTTTTACGTATGCATACATTATAATTGCTGTAGCATTATACCAGAGATACTATATAAATACATATAAATATGTTTTTACATAGTATCACAGATCAGATACACTTATCTGTGATAGTATATATGTAGTATCTTTGATTATACATAATATGTATACATATGGATATATTATGGTTTTATTTTGTTATGTTTTTGAGTTCATTGACTTATGAATGCAAGATACGATTATATATTATCATATCCCGTGAATTGAATTTCTTCTTGAAATTTTTAAAGAATGTCTTTTTTAATGTTTGGGCCTTAGGACTTCTGAATACATAAAGTATTATTCTGATTTATGATCATAATATAGAAATTTAAAAATCAGGTGTTTTGTGAATTACCAAATTTTTTTATAGACTGAGTCAATTTTTTTTCTAACTAGATAAAAATTGAAATTTTCAAATTAATATGGAGCATAATTTACAAATATGTATATTTTTCTAAATCTTGAGGATAATGAATTTTAAATTATTTATAATATTTTTTAAAAACAGAAAGCTTAAAAATATTTATTTCAAAATTTTTAAATTTTATTTCGTTGATGTTTTTTGTGTGGTATAAAATATAATATACTCAAAAAATTCTAAATACTAACGCTGATGAACATTTAATTAGATTCAATGAAAATTGATAATCATTTGTAGCTTGAAAAATATTATATATATATAGGTATATATAATAAACAACATGTCATGAAGTCGAAAATAAATTATTTGTAAATTTATGTATTTTTATGATTGAATATAATCAAATTTTTTTTCATTTATGTTTGTTTGAAAATAAATTATTAAGTAGAATGGCCTATAATTCTAGTCCTAGAAATATTTTGGAGATCCGTATTATCAAAATATCTTCAGTAGTGATTCAAAAAATTATGTTTGAAAATAACGTGGAATAGGTTTACGTATAGTAAATTATAATTGCTTATTTGATTTTTGAGTTCAAAATTTACCTTTGTATTTTAACATTTCTATTAAATTGATAGCTCAACTATTTAATATCATTCTTAAACCAAATTTTAAAACTTAAACCATTCATTTAAAAAGTACAAGAACTGGTCAGTTCTGCATGGTGCGGTCATGGAGTTGGCAAAAAATAGGAAGTTAATCTGACCTGTCTATACTTTAGAATATATTTTCAGAAATTTGAATAGCCTCTGACATTTAGTATTAGCACTATTAGTCATAAATATTTTTATACAGCATTTTTTTTGAACAAAAGTATTAAAATTGCATGTATTTTTAATTCTGTTTTTTTCTATAAAATATATGTAACTTTGTTTTGAACTTAAATGTTCCTAATGAATTCGGACAAAAAAGCGATGAATTATCAATCGTCTTTTAATACAGTTGAAATTATACAATATTTTAATATTTTAATAGTTGATATTATATTTAATTATTTATTATTATAATTATATATGTATACACTAAACAAATTTATGGATTTATAATGTTTCGAGGTGTAAAAGTAGTTGTGAACAATACTGTACATCCAGTTTTAGTTTAACCATAGTTGGAAGACAGTTTTCAAATTTAAAAATTTTAAAATTAAATATATTACTATATATGATTTATAAAGTATAATATTAATATGCAAATTGTGTATAAAAATATCTAAGAAAGTCATAGCAAAGCAGAAGAAAAATTTTGATCACGATCAAAGTGGATTTTGCACTTATAATAGTGGTAACGTAGTAAATGAATGATATATTCTTCAAATATAGATATTGTGGTATCTTAAAAGGATATTTGCTTGAGGCCTGTTACCTATCAAAATTGTTATTTAATTCTTTTCAGAGGAAAACCATCAGATTGCAGTGTAATTGATAAATATTCGGTAATTATAAACTTTCGCTGTCAGCTAGTTTTCTTTAAACATTAAAAATCGAAAAATATATGAATCTTCATGATTCTAGTCTCAAAATGTTCCATTTAACTTCGGATTTATGAAAAAAGTATAATAGTTAAAGTTTGATGCGTAGGAGAGTGTGGGTAGATAGTTAAAAGAGCATATGAAAAAATCAGTTTAATTCAGTTCAAAAATGTTGATCAGTGTTAACGAATGACGCTAATTATACAGCACTTTTCATACTCTTTTAGCATCCCCGCACCCACCTGCCAAAATTCTCTTTTTTTCATTTATATTTTATTTTTCATTCTATAAAATTTTTCAATCTTACTAATGAAAAATTACTCATGAGTAATCACCACCCACCACCCCCCACACCACTCCACGCATCAAACAGCCACTATTATATTCTATTCATAAATCCGAAATCAAACCAAAGTTGAAAAAAAAGCAAAAAGGTTGACTTTTCAATTTTTTATGAGTAAAAAACCAGCTGATAGCGAAAGTGTATATCAGTATATGTAATTACCAAATACTGTATTCATATATCTATGAATAACAAAAAGGTTCATATTTAACATTACACACAAATATTTTCATAAAGAAATATGTTAAGAAAGGTCATTGATACTATATACATTATAGATCCTGATATACATCATTGAACAATCTATTTTTATAATTACACTTGTATGTATGTATACAAAATACCATATAAACGATGTATACATATTACATACAATCATGTATATCGCATAAACAGCACATTCATTGCATATAGTATTTACTATTATATCTATTCTGCATAAGCAAGCAGCATGTTGTTATTAATGTCTACTATGTACTATGTCATGTCTATTATGTATGTATTAGAATTAGTTTTTACATCGCATTCAATGTTATACCAAAGACCAATATAATATACCATGATATAATATATTTTATATATCGGTCTTTGGTTATATCAAACTTGTTTATTCATGTTATATGCTTTATGTATGTATGTGTACGAGATCGTCTTCAATTCAATATGGATCCTTATATATCCTTATGCACGAGCATAAACCATACATGGAGAATAAATATATATGATCAAAATCTCTCAAAAATGTTCAAATTTATATTTATACTAGCTGACCCGGCGAACTTCTTTCCGCCAAAAAAAAGAAATTCCTAAAAGACTTTGTTTTATGACAAAATTAAAAAAAAAGTAAACAATAGCTTCTGGTTACAATAGGACCATATTGAAATAAAGTTACAATAAAATAATACGACAGCATAATATTCATCATATTAATTTTTTATTATTAATTAATTTATTATTTGTTCTTCTTTTTGTACAATTCTCATGGTAAATAAATACTATTCCTTAAATTATTCTATCTCATACTTATATTTTATTTTAATGCCTTATAATGTACAATATTCTTTGTTTTTCCTTTCGGAGAAAAAACATATTGCGCCGATAGTTTGCCGGCTCTTGAGCATGCAACGTACAACTGCCATTGCGAAAAACATTGAAATTCAAGGTTTATTCCACACACTTCTAACGATTGTCAAAATTTAATTTAAACATTACATTAAATTGTTGTCGATTTTTACGAAGGAGGATATGATTAAAAAAAATTTTTAATTTTGACGCCAAACGCCGTGAAATGTCAATTTATAATTTCTTTTATTATTTAATATAATATAATATTTTATTTAATTTTTATTATTTAATTGGTCGATTTTTTTTTTTTTTTGTATATAAACCTTGCCGTGGCGATAACGAACACAATAAAAAAAGAATTATCCAATTTGGTGCCGGCGTTCGGAAGTTATGCGCGTACATACATTTTGCAGATTCATTTTTATATATATAGATGTTCCAGCCAATGATATTCATTTATTCTATTTTCAATACTCAAAATATACATTTACATATAAATAACACTTATATGTGTGGAATATCATATGAATTAAATGTACATTTTAAATAGCATTGTGTATTGTTTAGTGCTGCAAAACATTGACAGGTGTTCATTTCATTTGTGAGAGCAAACATTTATAATAAATGAGAACAAATTCGAAACACTATGGTCCGTCTACACAATTAGTTTTGATAACTCGATTTACAAAAACAATTCCATTATATCACAGACTGTCATACAAATTTATTGAAATGATTATAATTGTGTACAGGGTACATAACTAAAAGCAATTCGAAAAATTTTGAAAAACTTTTTTGATTTTGATGAAGCTTTTTCGATCTTTATCATATATGTAAGTGTGTCGTTTTTGGAAAAATTACCACTTACACTAAAAAGAACATCTATTGAGACGAAGAACTATATTATCTTTGATAGCATATAGCATTCAAATAAAATTCAAGAAATTAATTTTTATTCAACTAACTAAATTTTTTTCATAAAAAAAAATTTGAAAAAATCAGCTTTTATTATCACAAGAATAAAAAAAACATTATTCAGAAAAATCAGCGTCAATAAGTTCAGTTACGCTGTTGATATGCGCACATAAACTACTCATTGTATTGCTCCAAATGCATAAAGCCTGATTCATAATGTAACGCTAAGTGAAAGTGAAATTTCATGAAAAAGCACACTGTTCACAATGCAAAGTGAGCTTTGAAATTCAAAAATTTGACACTTCAATTATTGAGATTTGACTTTGATTAAAAAAAAAAAAAAAAATTTTTTTATTTAAATTGACATTTGAAATTCAAATTTTCAAATTCTCAACTGAATTTCTCCATTTTTAAGTGGGAATTTAAAGGAATTTTAGGAAAATTCTTGCATTTTTTGGAAGTCTCCATCTGTTGGTCAATTTCCTAACATCATTTTTGTAATTGAATCCTTTGCATAAATCCTCAAATTTCAATTTCCTATCATTTCAATATTAATGAATTTTCTGATTCGCTTTAGGGAAAATAATAATTTTGAATATGTATTTAGTTACAGAAACATCCAAAATTATATTATATGTATGCCACATTTGATACATTTTATTACAATTTTAATAAAAAAAAATTTAATTTCACCTTTTATAGTCTAGTGAGTATTAATATATAGTATAGAATTTTCACTTTAATTTTAACTTTTTCCAACTTAAATTAAACTTTGTCCAAGTTTAATTAAACTTTGTCCATTTTAAATTAAACTCTGTCCATTTTAAATTAAACTTTCTCCATTTTATACTTTTTCGATAGGATTGAGCATTGCAGAATATGGTGGCAAGTACTCCAACCGTGCTCTCAATGAAATTAACTCTATATTTTCATGTGTTTTATGGATTCTGGCATTATCCAGAATAATTCATGTATCACTCACATTTTCAATCTTTTTCAAGTGTATTCAAAAATTGACAAAGCTTAATTTAAAATGGGCAAAGCCTAATTTAACTTGGATAAAGTTTAATTTAAGTTGGAAAAAGTTGAATTTAAATTGAAAATGCATACAAAATATTTTCAAAATTTTTTAAATGAATTTAATTTTATTGTAATATATGATAAATGTGTAACATTACTATTATATCCTCCATTTACTATTGTATACTCGTATATTCAATTGTTTACAACCTTGCACATATACGAATACGAGAAAATTGCTTGGAAATTTAAAGAAGTGCGGATATACAAAAAATTTGAATGCATTCATTTGTAATTTATTGATTTTTTTTCTCATATTTAGTTTCTTTTTCATTTTATTTTTTTAATTTTTTTTTTTTTTTTGTTTAAGTATGCTACACTCCTTCCCAAAATACAAATAAATAATATCTACATATGTATGCAATATTAATATTACGTACAAATATTAATCTCTTGTACATAACATATTTTTATTCGTTTATATTTTTATTTCTTTTCTCTGTTAAATTTTTTTCCATTTCGATGTAATGTACTCGTATACATGCATACATTGCATATGTATGAGTATTTATTTATTTATTTATGTATTATTTTCCCCATAGTTTGGCTTTCCCATTGAATAATTTATTTTTATTACATTTTCTTTTGCTGCATACAATTTTCAATTTTCACTTACTCAAGAATACACAAATTGCTTTATTGTACATATCTACTATTATAGTATGTACATAATGTCCATATATATGCGATACTATAAAGAATGCCTCTCGTAGAAATTATACATACATACATATGTGCGATCACATATCATATATACTACATACATACCGCATACTTACACACATTTATGCATTGCCAGTAAATAAAATGATAACAACGAACAGAATAGTACATCTACGAGTATATAAATGTAGTTATCAATTCCTAAACAAACAGAAAAAAGAAAAATATAAATGAAATTTAAAAAAAAAAAAACGAAAAAGGACAAATAAGAAAACAGAAATGAAATGGAAAATGTAACTAAACGCATTCATTATGAAAATATCTGAATGTATACATGTAATATATGTATGTAAGTATGTCCTTGTTTTCAATATTATTTATTTTAAATTTATTAAAATTCTCTAAGAAAATAATGAAAAAAAAAAAAACATTAAATAGAATGAAATATAAATTTTATTTAAAATTATCTAAGGAGGAGGTAATGTATGAATGTATATTTGTGTGTATTGAAGATTAATAATAGATACTAGGATACCAAATATTTTTAAAGCGATGAGGATTAATTTATATAAGAGGACTCGGTGACTCAGTGGTAGAGCAACTGGCTTACTGATCTCGAAGTTGCGGGTTCGATTGCCTCCCAAGGCAAATGTTAAAAAAATAATTTTCAATCTTTAGATTTAGATAGATCTTGAAATCAATCTAAGCCTTATCATATAAATAAGTTTGTGTCCCTACCAACAACTAGCGGCTCACAATCCACGTTACACTGTAGGTGGTGCATTCATAACAGAAATAAGTCTAGAAATCACTTCGGCGAAAGCCCTGCTCATCTAGAGCTGTAGTGAGCGAGTAACTTTACTCAACATGTTAATGATATATTTTATTAGAATTATACTATATTATATATATATAGAATTATATTATATATAGAATTATACCATATACTATCATGTATGTATGTACGAGTACCTACTGCTTTAATGTGGATTGCAAAACACTGAGTTGCTGTTAAAGAAATAAGTTCATTTTACTCAAGTAAAACCTAGTGAACTTAGGTGTAATGAAAGTTGGAAGAAGACAACGAAAATTATAAATTATTATTCTTACTCTCGCCTTGAGCAGAAATCGAATCCACAACCACAACTTAGAGATCAATAAGCCAATTGCTCTTCCACTGCGCCTCCGCTCCAAGTCCTTTTGAAATAGTTTTAGTATTGAAATGAAAAGTGAAAAAGTAAAATAAAAAACAAAACAATAAAAAACAAATTTTACGAGTATATAAATTCTACAATTTAATTTAAAACAAAACAAAAAAAACTTAAAAAAATAAATTAAAAATACATACATAAATCATGAATTAAAAAATTAAGTACATTGAAAAGTGAATAATTTTCAAAACGGAATAATAAAACAGGCAGAAAATTAATATTTAAAAATATCCTGTACACATTTTTAATATCAATAACTTATAACATAAATAAATTCAAATTAAAAATTAATAAGTATATAAAAATTGAAATAAAAATAAAAAAATTAAAAATATGTTTGTGTATGAGTATATGTATAAAAATATTCATAATAAATACATGTGTACTATTATACATGCAAGTGTATAAATTAAAACATAAGTAAATATGAATTTTGAATCATTTCATTTAAAATGCGCGTTGAAATAATAAATAATAAAAATTCATTATTTTAAATTTTACATATTTTTACTCATTTTTTTTTTACATCGAGATAAAAAACATAATGTTATGTAATATACGTGCATGTACATTTTTGTGTATACATAGCTCTATGTTTTTATGAAAAATTAATAAAAAAAAATTTTTTTTTCATCGAATTTAATATTCATTTAAAATCCTCTATATTATATTATTTTATCGAACATACAATGATTTTATGCGGAAACATTAAATATCAGTTAGAATTAAAATTATTTTTTTTTTTTCATTT